>WBMY01014895.1:159216-170844 GCA_013397315.1 Donacobius atricapilla | reverse complement strand
CACGGCAGGGTGTATGCTGGGCGGCCGGGAGGCTCCGCGGGTTTTTCCCGGAAGACCTTGGCTGAGGACGCACATGGTGTGACTGGTGCGTGTGTGATGATGTGGCCTTTTGTCTTGGGAGAGCAGCTGCCGCCCCCCTCCTCGGTGCAGCCCGCATTACACAACCTACCTTTTAGTCTGTCCTGTGCGCCGGCGGCCCCGAGCAGATTCCTGCAGCTCTCGATGCGGCCGGCTCTTCGGTTCCTTCGTGTTGGACAGAAAAGTGTCCGTAGTGGGTCGGTCCTGGGCAGACGTGCCTCATGCTGCCCGTTGGTGCAGGCGCGTTTTCGCCTTCTCTTCCTGGTAACAGTTTCTGCATGTGCGCTGCAGGCAGGACCTGTGGCGCACATTCCCAACAATCGACACCTAAAGGGCTGTCACGGTGTGCGTTCGTCGGGACATCAGAACCTGGAGTAATGTGGTGTTCACATAATGTAATCAAAGTTAACAGGGCTGTCTTTCCTAATTTCTGTTACAGCAGTAGCTGAATGGAGCATTCGTCACGCTGCTTTCAGTTCTAATGGCTGGCACAAAGTGCAGCAGGCTGGTCCTTGCATATACCAAGTTTCAACACCTCCAAGAGAGAAACTGATTTTTAATATTTCTAAAAATAAATTTTGAAGTTATCTTATGTATTATTATATTAATGCTGCCTTTACATATGCCTACTATTTTGTAATGAAATACAAACGTGATGTAAGCACAAAAAGATTGATTGTGTTTCCTTTAGTTTCCTTTTTTTCAATTCTGTTTTGAGTCTTACTCTCTAGGGCTTTCTGTGGTGCCATGAAGGCTGAAATACATTAAATGCTTCTCTTGCTACCATCACACTAAGAAAGGAAGCATTAAACTGAAGGCATGGTAACACAGCAATATTTACAGGCACTACACAAGGTATTTTCAACTAAACAGTTTTGAAGGGGAGCAGTTTTTAACCTATTAAACATTTTTTTTCTCCTTGCCCTTCCAAAGTTACAGTTAATGCACATTACTGCAAGTTGGTTTTCTCCAGTTTTCTTCCTGTACTTTCCCGGTTTCAGAAAGTCTCTCTCCTTTCCAAAGCAAATATCTTTAAAAAAACCCCCTGAATTATGATGATGGCACAGAACTGAGCTACTGGGCTGGTTGCACTAATTTCTTCAAAGGCTTTTCAGGCACGGAACTTTCAACAGGGTGCTAACCCTCTGAAATATTGTTGATATTACACAAAGAAATGAAATGACTTTCTAAAGCAAAATTCAGTTAAACACAATTTGCATTGCACAAAATTTTCCAGCATGCAGCCCATTTGGTTTCTTTTGACACAAGCAGCAGGCAAAGCAAAGGCATTACCAAAGCTGGTAATCTGATCATTGTTCATAGGTCTATTCAGTTTTTCCTTTACACCATCAGAAGTCACGTAACTCCTGTGACCCATCCCAATTCAACAGAGTATGTGCACTTTTCTTTTGCCATCACCATACTGTGCCACTCCCTTTATGTAGTGAACTTGACCATCTGTAGCACCTGTGTTGCAGTTTAGCGCTAAAAAAAAGAGCACCCCACTAGCAAATCTCATAGGTATTACAGAGGCCTTTGTATACAGTGACACACCAGATGTACACAATTGCAACTGCACCATCTGCAATCTTTCCTAGCAATATTTTTATCGTGTCATCCCTTCACACATGAGCTAATTGGTAGTAGTCCAGATCTTGCCAGTTGTTTCCATTGGAAAGCAACCTATTTATTTTCAGTCGCCTAGTGGCCTGAACACAAGAAAAAGCAGCAGAAGGCAGTTTCTTTGCTTATAGTTCTAAGTCTCTATTTAGCCACAACTATTCCCAAGTGATTGATGAATTGTATTCCTTATAGTCTTTCCATGGTTTTTGTTCTAAAAGGAATTTTTGAAAATATGCTATATGCAGTCAGATTATGATCACACTGGCCTTCACATGGCCTGCTTTTGAGTGTTAATTACTATTTCTCTGTGGTTGTCAGAATGTGGAAAGGAGTTTGATTGCTCCATATGCTTATCTGGATAAAGAATGTATTGGCTATGGTGGTGGACAAACAGGTTTTCTCCCCTGCTGTAGGACAGTATTTGCTACTGCCAAAAAACTGAGATACGTTACAGCAGTAGGCCATTAACTATTCAAACAATTGTCTCACAGGAACATCTTTCTTTTCTGCAAGGTACTTGATATAAATTAGTCTAAAACCCAAGTGCTGCTTTTATTTTGTAAATTTTGTAACTTAAAATGTCATACAAAGCAGAGTTAGATTTCTGAAATAAATTAAGTGTATGTACTTGTCATAGAGTGACTTTATGATGCCTGTATCCCCAATCGTCTGTTCTGTATATTGTGTTCTGCACCTTTAAGGTGATTTTTAGAGTGCACAGTTTGTTTTGAAAAACTACGTTAACTCCTCTGCATTCCTCTCCTGGACACTCTGTTCAGCTGAGGCTCGGACAGACTGCTGCGGGACAGAGATCTCCTGTGCTTTTTAGTTAGCTTTAGCTAGCTAGGGCAGAGAACTGGTTTTTTTCCTTTTTTTCTTGGAACTGTATAAACCTGCTCCGGACTGAAAACCCAGAGGAGAACTGAAAGATTCACCCCCTGTGCCCTCCAGGGCCCAGGATGGCATTTTTCTCCAGCACCAGAGGAACTGATAAGGGACGGAGAGAGAGGAGCTGCACCCACAGCAAGGACTCTTCTCAGTTTGCCATCTCACTTCAACGAAAGGTCTTATTGTTTCATATTATTCATCCTGCATGCGTGTGGGATTTTTTTTTTGTGTGTGTTAAATAAATAGCTTTTTCCACTTTTCGCCAAGGAAGTTTTTTCCGGACCAGTTGTGGGGGAGGGGCCATTTGGGTTTGGTTTTTTTTCCAGAGGAACCCCATTCAGAGGTTTCCTCCCAAAATTTGCCCTAAACCAGGACAGTACTACAGCAGCAGTTGCATTTATCTGCTGGATTTACAATATTGACCAAGCTCATTTTTTTTGGGTGGCTATTTTCTGAAAGAGTCAGAAATACTTACTACATTGGCACCACTTAATTAGTAGATAACTGCTTTTCATACCACACTTGGCATGCTTTTTCCCAGGATGAACAGCAGACCCTCTGCTCACAATACCTGGTATTCACCAATATCACTAGTTCAGGAGGCTCCATAGTTAGCTCATCTGAAGTCTATTGTAAGTTATTGTGAATTATATCTTTAGCAGAATTTAAAAATTAGTTCCTCAGATCTTTTTTATTTTGTGTAGTAAGAATTTACTTTTTCAAATGCGGAACAGAAACAGCCAATAATCTAAAATTTTCCAGGCCTACAATGGAAATCCACGTATTTTGATTAAGAATATTTAACACTATTTTTCCTTTAATTTCCCACCTTTCCTTGCTTTAGTTAGTATAGGAATGGTAGCATGTGCCCCGTGACCCACTTTTCACCAAATTTTTGACATGATCATTCTCTTTCTCCAGAGAAAGGCTCATTGACAGCTGTCGCTTGTTGGATCAAACAGAACTTACATGTCCTACTCTAGAAAGCAGCAGAAAAACATTCAATTCCACAGGTGAAAGGGACTGAGGCTTTTAAAATTAACCATACAGCTGGGTGGACAAAGGATGTTTAGCCATTGATTTTATGACTAAGGGTAGATTTTTGTAGAGAGGTGAAAAGTGTAGAAGCTACAAGCTATTAAGAATTACCCGATGGATTACACAGATTCCAGACTAAAAAAATACATTTTATCACAGAAAATAAGACAGAGTTACAGTTATATGCAGAGATTGGTGTAAAACAGGAAAAAAAATGCTTGAATGAAGTTTTTTAGTGCTAGAGGAAAACAAACGGGTAGCTAGCACAAAATATGACTTTGAGACTTACATCCCAAACTAATTTGGGTGGTTGTCTATGGAACTGCTGCTGGTTACAAATTCTCTGAATACCTGAGATTTCACTCCAGTACTATTTACCTTAACTTTTATCTTGTGTGAAGTCAATCATATGGCAGTCTGTGGCCAGTTCCCCAGTACAGTGAAAATACTGACAAACTGGCATGAAGCCTGGTGGAGGGTCACTGAGATTATTAGAGGCTTGGAGCACAGAGTGTATTGTGCTTCTCCACCCTTGTGACGGGACAGATGTCCTCTGTCTCAGTTACCTAGCAGATGAATGTAGAGAGGAAGAGACAAGAGCGTCTTGGAGGTCACAATGAAAACATGTGAGAAACAGGGAAATTGCATCTGGGAAGATTCTGGATAGCTCCAAAGAGTTTTCAGCTGAGGGGCAGATATTGGAAAGAGCTGTTTTCTCTATCCTTGAACATATTAAAAACTTGACTAGATAGCCTCCTAACTAACCTGATTGTGAAGTTATCCCTGCTTTAAGCATGGGGTTGGACTAGATCACCTTCTAATGTTTTGTCCAATCTAAATTACTCTGTATTCTAAATGACACAATTAGGGGATTTCCTTCAAAAATCCTAATGCTTCAACCCAATAATATATGATAATTCTCTCAAATTCCCTTCCTGGACTTGGCTCAGAACCTCTTCCAAGGCGAAGGACTTGCCATGTAATAGGACTTATTGAGACTCAACTTCAAAGTAGCATAAGTACTCTGGTAGTGCTGAAAGACCATTGAGACGGGAATGTAAACATCAAGTGCTGTTGAACAGTACTTAATTTTTTTTCCAGTGAAGAAAACCAGGTAGCAATTAAGGAGTCCAGAGGGGAGTTTTGATGAGAAATAGGCAAGTAAAATAAAAATTACCAAGAATTTCTGGACAGGGAAAACAGAAACAAAATAAAGTCAAGAACTTGGGAGGTAAAGGCTCTCAATGTATGAAATACATCTTATGCAGCAAAGTGCTAACTCAAGATCAGGCAACTGAAAGGATTCTGAGAATGGGAGAAAAAGGCTGTGATTTAACACAAATATGGGGAAGTTTGCATGCTCTCCATCAGAAGGATAACCTCCTTAACAACACAAAGCAATTGGATATTATAAAATTGTCTCAATGAGTAGTTTAAAATGGGAAACAGCCAGCGTCTGTCTAGAAAAAAATTAGAATTTGACAAAATAGGCAAAATTTTGTCTGAATAAAGACATAGTGCAGAAACACTACATGTAGGGTGGCTGGAGGTAGCATCTGAGAGCATCAGGGGCATGCAGCTCCTGCCAGGTACCCATCCTCCATAGCATCCTACAAGGAACTTCCAGTTGGAAGGCAAGGTAAAAATCCTGCTGTATAAAAACCATGGAGAGGAGAGTAGGGTAGCCCATCCCTGGGACAGACAGGATGTGTTACTACGGAAAACCTTGTATATCAAGTGAAAAGGGATGAGTGTATTTGC
The DNA here is from genome assembly GCA_013397315.1 of Donacobius atricapilla. Classification (NCBI taxonomy): domain Eukaryota; kingdom Metazoa; phylum Chordata; class Aves; order Passeriformes; family Mimidae; genus Donacobius; species Donacobius atricapilla. The sequence continues at coordinate 165,456 of WBMY01014895.1, read as the reverse complement.
AGTAAGAGGGAACTCTATGATTTTGCACATCTGCTGTTTACCTCTTGTATTTATATGCTTTTACTATGATGAACTGAAAGTTGTCACTGAGTTGAATTGAAATTTTAAAGGCAAGTTCAAGATTTACGTGCCCTACCTAAACACAAATTTACAGGGGAACTGAAGACGGCAAACTAAGAGATTTGTAGCTTCCTACTAGCACTGTGGAAGTGCATGACAATGCTGAGCAGCACTTACCTGTTCAGATCCTATCGTAACTATGCTCCTATGAATGGGGAAGAAGAGTTCATCACTTGCAACCCTCACTCCTCTAAAGTGCAAATGTAATTCAAGTTCTGCCTTCTTCAGAACAAGCATCAGTGCAACTTTATTGATAAAGCATGTGCAAATTTATAAGAAGGATAATAATCAGCTATTGCTGTTACTCCACCAATAAAGTGAGATTAAGACTAAAGCCCACTAGAAAATTCCCATTCCACACATTTAGGTTTTGTTACAGACAGAGGTTGTTACATGTAGTATTAAGACTGAATGTCTTCTACTATGTGAGTATTCCTGTCTTGAGCATTCCTATGTATCGAAACACTGGTATCTGATTTTCTTCAGGTACACTTCTAAGAGTTCTCATTTGAATCAGAAATTGAAGCAGGCAACTTGATCTTCTGGCACTGTCCCTATCGTTTCTTGTCAGACCACTGTTTAAACACTACCTCACAAAGAGGATAAGGAACTTGTGTTGTTATTGAGATAATTAATCAATGCTTTAGGACAAGGTGTGTCAAAATTAACAGCAGTCATGCAGGCAAACATCAAGACAAAAATGTCGCTTGCTGTGGTTACGTGTAGCATAAATCCACATCAAAAAGAAAAAACTGGGTTATAATTTTTAATGGTTATTACACATTAAGAGCAGGGTATGTGGAAAGAAATACTTTACCCAACACTTTGAACTATTGCATTTCAAAGACTTAGGTGAAATTTATTTCATCAATCTGTAGATAGCAATACTGCAAACTGAATCTGCCATCCCATGCTGCCTTTACAGAATAAGCTCTCATCTTTGGAGAAAACATAATCTAACCTATTTTAGGTATCTCTTAGCATAGGAGATCTGAGACATATGCCTAAGTGCAAAATTCCCTTCACTAAGTAAATCTGTATTTCTCCAGCTAAGTCCCTCCCAACTATTAATAAACCCCACCAAAAGTCAGCCAGGTTTTAAGAGCTGAATTCAACTTGTGAATTGTAACTGGTTTTTTTTTTTTTTTTTACAGTGGGATTACACAAATACATACAAAAAGATAATAGTAATCTTCTTGGAACAACATTATCTCTTGTTGGTAACATTCCCAATAGTGATAGAAAATACTTGCTTAATAATGACACAGCAAAATCCCAACAAATCTAAGATACTGTTTTGAGTACTCCCTCTCAGTAATTATTTAAATCATATTGCACATATTAAAAAAACCCAACCAAAACAGTGCTATTAATGCTGCAGTCAAGCACTCAGAAGCTTAAAAACAAGGTAATCTATGAACCCTCAGTCTGGCCCTCTCAAATACATTTATTTAATTACAGATTTCTTAATCATAGAGTTCCCTCTTACTGCAAATACACTCATCCCTTTTCACTTGATATACAAGGATAAACAATGCTCACATAAATGAGCAGTGCTTTACTACTTTTCTAACCTTGGATTCATCCTCCATACCAAATTACACATTTTCTCTGCAGTAGTGTTTTTTCTGCAGTAATGCAGATGGGTCTGATAACTTCAGAAATTACTGCTTATCTCCAGAACCACCTCACTAATGTAACGACTGGAATGGATTTTTATACACTGAGACCTGACGACAGGGAGATGAAAAGTATTCATTAGTTTTAAATACAGTCTGAAGTGGTTCAGGACTGTTCAGAAACAGAGTTCTAGATAATTTCATATATATTTAAGTACAGTAGTTACAGACTTAAGTTGAAACTGACTGCTCAGCACTTTTAAGAATCAGATTGAAGAAAATCACATCCAATTTTATTCCGAATTTTGGATAATCAGTAACAAAGTACCTTGTTTGACTACTTTTCCTCCAAATTTTTAAGGGACCACATGACAGAATAAAGGAAATTTATCAGTTTTCTGCTGCGCTAATTGCAAACTCTCACCCCATTTCCCATGAACATTTCTGCTACATGCTAAGGAATCGTGTAAATAGTACCACCGTTTACAAGCCACATTACATAAGCCATTAAGTCCGCAGCACAAACCAGTCTAGCAGATGACAGGAATGTACTACAACATACGCCTCGTGGGGGCAAAGCAGTTACACGCTCATTTTAAGCATACAAAAGAAATGCTAATTAAAGCCTGTCTTCCATGCCAGGCTTTAGCCTTAAGATACAATAATTGTTTAAGCTTTTCTTCACTTGAACTAGTAAATATGTAAATATATATATACACACTCATTACATGGAATTTCATTCAACTTATTTTATGTAGTTCCATCTGCTATCCTATCTTCCCAATTTAAATATTGCTGAAAACTACCAGAATTGTTACAAGAGGAGAAGATTTTCTGTTCCTTAGAGTCATGTCTAAAGAACACGGGAAAGGGTTCAGAAGTGGACTCTTTACTTTTAACAGACACACTCATGCAAATTTTTCCTCGTTTACTGAAATCAACCACAACTATCAAGTCAAGCCCAGTCTCAAGTTTACAGTTCAATGAACCAAGCTTCCATCATTAACATGTTACAGCCCTTAACTGAAACACAACCAACCCTCCTTACCCATGAAGAATTCTGTAATGATAGAACAAAACCTGATCTATGTACAGAAATTGCATTAATAATTTTAAATCAAAAAATTCCAGGCATTTAACTTGTAGTTGTTTTACAGACTTCTCCTAATTTCATGAGTGACCAAATCAGGTTTTTTAACTTGGATACTAATCTGTGTTAAACCAGTATTTACAACTATCAGCCCAGTGTAATAAGAAGTTACAGAATTTGTGAAGATTTTGTCTTTGCCATTGTTCCTATAATGTAGTTCATCTTGACAAAACACTGATGACTTTGGATGTCATTCCATAAGATCTCATTTCTTCAGTCAAATTAAGCTGTATTCCATTAAACAAAATACCTTTTAAGACACATTCAGCTTCCAAAGGAATGATTCAAAGTTTATTTTACTACTTTAGAGATTGTGTTATATTATATTAGGCATTTTTAAATCATACAGTGCTCTTTACAATGAGGCTGTAACTTTCCAAAAGCGGTCCTTCAGAAATCTTATTGACTGATACTATGATCCCATCTGTTTAGAAAGGAAGAGATGTATTAACCAAAGCAGATATGAGCATCGATCACCTCAGCTGGCTACTAACAGCATCTTACAGTTCTTGTCAGGAAGTGTAGTTACCACTCTGGAAACTTACGTAACATGTCTTTGCTCACACAATTTTTGGGACATCTTGTTTGTACATAGCTTCAGTCTTGACAATGAAGCACTCTGTCATACTATTTTTACCTCAATTCTAATGGTACCAATTAACGTGCTCTTCAAGCTTTACTGATGCATCTCCTCTTCTGCTTTGCTGCAAAAACAGCTTCGAGAACACTAAGTAAGTAACCTGTTTTAGTACTGGGGACAGCAAGTCACAAGTAAGCTACATGAAAAAATACTGTACTTTCTGCCATAATTTTTGTCCACATTTATTTATGAGTAAAACAAACAGCAAACATTACAGCAAAGGGGACATTTAGGCCCAGATTTTGAAAAAAAAGAAGAAAACAGATGCCTGACTACATTCTGAATTTAGGCACCTCAAGATTGCTGACAAAGTACACAAAAATAAGTGAAAGTTATGAGCATTTCAGCAAACTTCGTAAGTGCATTTCAGTATTTATTTAGATGTTTTAAGCTCTCGCACTAGATTTTACAAGCTGGTGAACACTGGCAAAAGTATTTCTCCCACAGAACTATAACCACACATTCCCAAGACAGTATAAATATATGGTTGAACTAACATTAATACACATCACCATTTTATCAATTACATAATAAAACAAATTATCAAGTATCCAAATATTAAGTTACGCAGCTTTAAAGGCATACAAAATATTACAGAGGTCTGCCCAAGTCATAGCAGAAACTCAAGGAGGAAAAACAAAAAGAAAAGAAAAATATCACACTTTCAACAAAGCAATAGTTGGTAAACAACTCTCAATAGGTACAGTAAAAGAAAACTACAAGATTTTTCAGAAATTTTTTGATTAAGAATTTTTAGCTACAATAACAAAGCATTTCTACGTTTTAAAAAAATATTTACTAAAGTAAAGGGCATATTCTATACTTCCTGCACAAGACAAAGGCAACATTTTACTAGAAATATTAAATAGCCCCTCCCAACCTTTTCAGGTCCTCTGTTAAGTTGCACATGAAGTGCCAACATTAATTTTACTGTAAGGCTTTTTGTCTGGAGACATTAAAGACTTGTGTGCTTCTGTACAATTTAAAAGATCTTCTACATGAATAACCAGAGTAATGACTTGTAATATGGAGAGGTTCAGGAAACAGAAAAGTACAGATGCAGGGGTAAAAAGTTGCTGTAATTCATAGTATTAAAAAGACAGACTGTGCAAATCCTGGTAATTCTAGTGTGATTGTGGGAGACAAAACATACAGTGAGCAGGCAAGACTACTTCAGAGGCCATATTCTTCAATATTGAAATGACTGTAGAAAAAAAGACAGTAAGGTCCAGATAAACTGGCAGTTCTCACATCATCAGAACTATGCTCATTTCAAGGAAAAACATGTAGCTGATATGCTAGGTACTTTGGCACCTAATCTCTCTGTAGATTGATTTGTTTTAGTACCCCAATTTTTAGTAGTTGAAACTAGGTCAGTAAGACTCAATGGCATGATTAAAGGATATTTGATCTGATAATTAATGAACAAGGAGACAGCTCAGAAACAGGGTACAGCAAAAACATTTACTGGTTCTCCAAATAGACAGATATTTATCTAAACATAGAAGTTGCATTTCTACTGAGCCTTTAGCCTAATAAATACTCCTAAGGAAGCTTCCTTTACTACTAAAAAATACCAGACTGATGTCTTTGACATGCAGTCTGCTTAATTCTAGTTTCCATCCTTTATTCCCAAAGAAGTACTATAGGCTGTTGAGCTTTACTGAATACAACAATTATTTCGGTGACCATTGGAGTCTTTAAAGCGCAGACGCATCTTGGGGCGGTATTTCTCCAAGTACAGAAGTTGTTTGCTGTTGAAAGCTCCACGTCGCTTCCTAGATTAAAAAAAAGATGGATTTGAAACAGAACATTATTCTACTGCCCAGTGAAATAATATCACTAACCACAGAAAAATATTTTTAGGTCACTTAAAAAAAACACCTTCAAGTCAAGGCTGTAATCAAAGTAGGGATAACTGGAAGTTAAGTGCCAGGAAAGAGGGTGGTAGTTTCCTTTCACAAATACCTCACTGGACCACATGCTCAAAGGAGTACATTGCATTTTAGACAGCGCTCTAGCCTATGATAAGCAAAAGCCAGAGACTTTACATTAGGATCTTTACAAGAAACTTCAAAAGGAAGCTACAGAGCAGATGCAAGATGGTCTTCAGAGCTGAAGTTATTAATTCTCTTACAACAATAATAAGAAAGTACATAAACATTTAAAGTCCATCCATGAGATGCTGAACAGAAACTGAGCTTTGTTTTCTCAAACTGTATGTATATGAAAGAAAAGTACATATTGGCTGACTGGAGTATGTACCTGGCTTCCTATTCCTTATTTCATGTACAACCAGTACATGATGAATTTAATTCTTCAAAGCCCTGGCAATTATGCAAGAAGTATTTTGTCATTGTTTATAATGGATGCAGCTTCTTTTAACTATAGCTGAAACCTCAGAAATTAAAACACTGCGACTAAAACTGTTCTCAGTTTACATACATTGATTAAAAAATTCAAGGAAATATTTGCCCTCAGTAGACCACCAAAAAAGACAAAGGTATTCTGCCTTTCATATGTAAAATAAATAAAGAGAACTCTGCAAATCTAACTGAAAGTTAGGGTCGTTGTTAATGGTTGTTTTCATTTTTTTTAAAGCTCCTCAAGTAATTATGTACAGATTCTGCTTTCAACAGAAAAATACCCATTCCACAGGTCCAAGTCCTACAACACTGACTGTATGCAGAACTATTTCAGATGTACTAAAT
>WBMY01014895.1:148914-159201 GCA_013397315.1 Donacobius atricapilla | reverse complement strand
AAAAAGAAAAAGAAAAAAAAAAAAAAAAAAAAAAAAAAAAAAAAAAGACAAGAATAACATTCAGAATTTCCTGCAGTGCCCAAGAATGTATCAACATACTGAATCTTGGGAACAGCTACGTGTTAGCATCACACTTACTGTCTTATGAACTGCACTGCATCTTCATACTTCATTCCACATTCTATCAGTGCAAGAGCAACTAAGACCGGAGCTCTGGTTCAAAAAAAAAAAAAACAGTTTAGCTTTTGTCAAAGCATACTCAGAAAAACAATTTTTTTGCATATATTATGTTTCTTCACTCAGAAAGCTGAAAAGGCAGAAGACATATCTACATTCACTGAGCACTGAGACATAACATCACCTGATTTTGAGTTAGCCATTCTCATTAAATAGGGGTTCAAATTATCTCTGGTCAACCTCAGCTTTGTTCGTCTGACTTCAATTACGGGAGAGGACAACAGAAATAAAATGCAAGTAATCTTTAACCATTTGTTTCAAATCAATTGGTTCTGAGGAAGAGCTGAATATGGGTTTTTAGTCTCCAAAATGAACCATCATTAGAAGCAGTCAGGATGCCAAACCAGATGTCAGAAGAGGGGTCAAGTTCAGTAAGAACTGACAAATCCTAGAACTAATGTCACAAGTTTTGGGAACAGATGCAATCCACAGGCTGCTGCACTCCCCTGAGGATTTCCTTGTTTGTCATGGTGTTCCTCTGACAGAATCAATTTTCAGTTACAGAAGCTTGACATAAATCCAACTCAAATACATTAGCAACTTAAAACACAAAGAAAAAACAACCCGAAAAAACACTAAAGATCTCACGCTACACACTAGGAAGGGACTTCTGTGTGTAGTAGTAACTTTAAGTGGTTTCTTATGTTCAGGGATTTAAAAGAAAACTTACCTGACAGAAAGCTAGGACCATCTTTTCAACAAAATAACTGTCCCATTTTGAGGAAAAACCAACCGGTTATCATTTTAAGCAGCAAAAGAGGACTTGTTTTGGTAACATTCATCATTACAGTCAACTTTGTTATGTATGAAGCCATAATGCAGTGGATAAGCCAGGCTTATGGACAAAACCAGAAACCATATTTTTTTACTGGACAATGCTGAAATCCATGGCTAGAATATAGCAACTCCTTCTTGAACAGATCTAGGCCCCAGGTAGTCTAGAACAGCAGAAAAACCATTATCTTCTCACAGCTGTTGGAACACTATTTAAGATAGTGGCAGCAGACAGAAGAAACAGGACTAAGAGGAGAATATTTAGCATTATCCCCAAAAATTTTCCTATCACTTTTAAAAATGAGACAAACATCTATTGGGACTTTGGAAAACACTTTTCATTCCCCAGATAGGTGGTGGATGAAAGTTGGTCTTGATATACCCAGAACCATCCACTTGTTTGGGGTTAATGGTTACAATGCCCTTGGTTCAAGGAGACTGGCAATACTGCTAAAAGGGAGATGGAGAGAAAGCAGGCAAGTCACAAAACCCTAAATCCATTGTGGAAGAAACAGACAAAAAAATCTCAGTGGGGCACTCATCAATATACTCAGTACAAGAATATATTTGTAAACTTAATTCTGCAGACATTGTGAGAGCTGCGACCAAAGCATCATCTCTTGACCTAAACACCTTTAATAAACACATACGACAGTTTCCTGCTATCTTAACTACTATTAAGTGTGAGGTCATTCCAATACTGGATGTGTGACTGTTTTACATTTGCCTCTAATAAACTTTTGCACTAGATCTTAACAAGTCTGTCCAGGGATGACTGTTCAACAAATCTTTAAAACTTCACCCACCTTCCAAGACCAGCAACACAGTGAACAGCAATACAACAACCAGGTTCTTCACGAAATTTAACTTTAAGGAGGTTTAGCCAATCATCAACGATCTGGTTGGATGGTGGAGCACCGTCATCAAAGGGCCAGTCCTAGAACACAGAACAAACACAAACACACAGAGTTCTTTTCAGTTGTATGCATAGGCATAAAAAGGAGGGGACACAATGGACAAAGAGCTGACCGCTGAGGAAACCACCCAAACCTACAATTTTCTAATAGTCTAACTATTGCATATAATATTACAAATATATTCCTCTCAATCAGTTGTCATTAATCACATGATTTAGCTCAAAACTGAACAATTTTTCCAACAAGAAAAGATGTCTCCACATCTTTTTCCTCCATCAGTTGCTGGAATACACTCATAAAATTAGTAAGGTGGTATCAAATAATCTTTTTTGGGGGAATGGGGTAGAGTGAAGAAGGAAATACATTGGTTTTCAACTCTGCTTCTACACTACCTACCAAGACCTGAATGCCTTCTTTTTCCACCGGAGCAGTGTCATACGTAGCTTCACACACTCTTACCACTGTGGTAACACCGTATTTCTTAAGTTCCTAGGGAGTGAAAAAAAAAAAAATGCTGTAAACTAGCTTCACTTATCATTTAATTTTCTTGATAAGCTAACTTAGTAACTCATTCCAAAATTTCCAGTAGCAAAACTCATGCTAATGCTTGCCATCCTGCAGATGCAGAAAGCTGAAATGACTAAAAACTTGTGTGCTAATTCCAGATACTTTAAACTTTTTTGCAAACGTAGTCTTATGTGCAGACTAAGTTTTGTTATGTTGGATCAGACTTTTTTCCTTTAAAATCAGATCCTGATAAATACTGATCAATCAAGTAGTCCATCTCCAAAAGGTCATTCATTTTAAAAGAACAGGAAGCTTCCTGGTTTGCAAATCTATATACTCCACTAAAAGTATTCTGAGCAAAGTTCAAATCTTCCCCCCTCTCTCTCTGGTTAAAACAACAGGTTTGTTAGATCACTTACTCTTAAGAGTTACAAGCCCAGGACAATAAATTATTCCAGCTCCTGAGCTGTCATGACAAAATTTAGCTTTCCATTTTGCTATTACCCTAAATTAACAAAAACAAAAAAAACAACCAAATTAAGGAAGAAGCAGGAAAGAAGCAAAAAAGCAAGAAGCCAAAAAGCAAGAAGCCAAAAAGAAGCCATCCTTCTTCATTCTCCCTGCAACAAATATCATTCACAGTGCAACTGTCATGGTAATGACTGAAGCATAGCCTAAGCATACCTGATCTACTTCTGAGAGTATAAAGGCAAGCAAATGTGATCTCACTCTGTTTCCTGTAAATAATCCTGCACCAAATGCAGAATTGAGCTGTAGCACACCTAAAATCTTGCTAATGAGGGACTTAGCAAACTTGGGCCTTCCCATGAAGTAGCTCTGCAAGGAACTTATGAGCATACACACACACTTTATACAACCATGCACTTTATAGTTCCAACATGCTCAACACGTGGTTTAAATGATAATTTCAGTACTAGCAATATATGCCACGCCACTGGCTTTAGTCAGTAGCATGTACCAAAGCACTTGAAGTAGTTTCAGCAGCTCTGGGTGCAGAGTAAGCCTATTGCCACAAATTTCACTCCAGCAGACGCTATGACACAGAGGATCCTCTTAAGCTACACTAAAACCATGATCTGCTAACAGTAAAGGAAGCTAGACAGTGAAAGCATATTGCAATCCTGTTATTAGTTCCTAAGGTTCTGACCCACCATATGTATCACATGCAGGAAGTGCAGTGAAATGTTACACCACTTCAGCACAGTCTGAATGTGAGCTCCTACCACTAAGAGATGTTTGTATTGTTCTACACATAACTCTGCTAGATAATTCCTGTTTTCAGACCAAAACAATGTACTTAATGTACCATGTACTCAACAGTATAATTATTACTTCATTCTCAGAATTACATTTGTGAAGGCCGAAGTGTATGTCTGCAGACCTTCAAAGCACACCACCACTACTTGAAAAATCAATATACAGTCTCCGTACCTCCTCATATGGCTTTTGCAGCAGTTATCAGCTAGTAAAGGAAATTATAAATATAATACGCTGTCCAGGGATTAAAAAAATACATCAGTAAGAATTCTGTACCGGCCTTACCTCTATAAATTTGTTTAAGGTTGCATTGGTTGGATTATGCGTGATCAGGAATCTCATGTTCTTGTAGGTGATTTCCACAGGAGCTGGGCGGTTCATTCGGGCCATATTGATTTAGTTAAACATGCAACAAGATTATGAAACGATTAAAAAAAAAATACAGGAGTGATGCAGAGAAACTGAAGTCTACTTCACTATACTCCACGTGAAATTCTCAGTGCTTGGAAGTATGAGGTTGGGAGCAATGGGAAATGAAATGAACCTCCTAACAAGAAGCAGCAATTCTTCAATCCAGTAATACTGAGGCAAAAGAAAGGCAGTGCACTGAGGTTTACCCCATCCAGGTCTGAATTCCGTTGTTAAATGCTCTGCCAATTTCAATTCAACACTTCTTATCCTGGTCAACCACTCTTAGGGGGGCTTCTTGGTGGAGTAGTAATGGATTTCTACAGTTCACTTGTCTGCATAGAGGTCGTGCTGTGCCTGGCAGTAGTCTCCACTGCCCTTCAGAAACTCCATAAATGTGTGACCAAGAACACCACAGAACTGCTGTAAAGAGAGGGGGGGGAAAGCATAATGAGTACAGGTGAAACAAGGTTATAAGACATCACGCTTTATAAAATGAAAAAATAACAACACAGCAACTAAGCAGGTTCACAAGAATTAGGTTTGTGTAAGAATCCTGTTACCTTTCTTAGCATGGATTACTAGAAAATAAATGCGTTTACTTATTAGAAAGTTTCCACATAGGGTTTTTGCAACACCAAATCCTGTAATGTATTAAAACATCAATTTCAGATGTGCTAAACACAGCAACAAGTTTTAAGAACCCCCGTATTTATAAAGAGGATGGTTCTTCAGGATACCCATATTTCGGTCTGAATTGAGAGACATCACAACATCTACTGAAGTTACAGTGCCTAAAGTTACAGAAAAAAATGCATATAAATCCACCTGACTCAAATAAGAGGATTTGAAAGCAAATGTAGACTTTGCAGCCTAACAATACAGAGATTTTTAAACAGAGGCTTTTGAGACACACAGATTTCTAACTAAGGAACGTTTCACACACTAAAGGCTGAAGACCAGCAGCAACCTTTACATGGCTTTAAGTGTTTTTACACCACGACTTCATTAATATACTGAGAAAGCAGTAATGGTCTAGTTAAAAATATACATAGGCAAGTTTATTGAACAGGCCATTCCTGTCCAGTGGTATGCTGCTTAGCTATGGTAAAATTTATATATATAATTACTGCAAAAAGCAACCAGGAATTAAGATAGCAAATTAACTGCTCCAAGTTGTGTATTTATTTGCAGATGTTTCAAATGAACCACACATACGTGCTTTTATGCACCATAAAACCCTTACAAGCAGACACGTTAAGTTTTGTGCCCAGCTACTCTACCAGTATTACTGCTTATACCTGTCTAGGGAACAGGAGGAAAGAAGAGGGGAGTTCTGTTTTCCAAAACAGAGGTACCAAGTTGAACCACATGTTCACTAAGTATACTTGGGTATTAGAGAGCAACATATTCAAACCTACAAATATTTAGCAAGAAAAATTATTTCTGTTGATCATTCAACCTATTTTCATTTTTTCAGACAGCTTCCTGATAAGAATTTTAATGTGCATGTTAAGTCAGAGGCATAACTTGTAAAAAACAAACCAACAAAACAAAGAAACAGACAATAAAACCCCAGCCTGCTAACAAACAGGAGGATGAAGTTAACAGAAAAACTACGAGGACAACTTCACACCCGCTTTGCTGCCAGTCCAGCGATAGGATCATCACCTGGCACTGATGTAGACTGTAAGATTAAGTTTACCAGATATTTGTAAAAAAAGCTACTTCAGTATTTACCTTTAACAGCTTGAGAGAGAGCAAGAACTCTAAATATAATAGGCGTGGAAAAGAAGTAAGAAGGATCCTCTTAAGTCAAAGGTCAACAGAGTAACTGGAACCACAAGAATTTAGACTCGGAAGAACTCCAACAATCATCATCTGACTCACCAGCCATGCCCTAGCAAGGTGGCAGGTGTGCATTTAAAAGCCTCCTAGGACCAGATCTAGGGAACACCTAAAATAGCAACTGAAAAAAAGAACTGAAGGTAACTTATTTAAAGTCACTTTCAATTAGTTTAAGAAGCAGAACAGCAAAAAGGGACAGGACAGCTTTAAGCAGATACAGTTGCACAAGGTCTTGTACTGCTTTTTGCACTGCACTGGCAGATCTCGTATCAATCTCTTCTTAAGACTGCTAAGAAGAATCATAGACATACCCTTGGATGTTAATGAGGGAGTCAAGTCTGTCAGAAACAAATGCATGCAAGTTAGCTTGAGGACAAAGAATGGAGTCATTAGGGTGAAAACCTTTCAATTGGCAAAACAGAGATTTTTGGGAGAAAAGAATATTTAACATGTAGGTAGAAAGAAAGAAGTAATCAGGTTTCATCCAGTCTTCTAGGCAGGCTGCCCTTACTCTGCAAGTAGGAGTACTCAAGATACTAGATAAAGCAGTAAACACAGGAAAGGGTAGGCAGCAATTAGTTAAGTAAAAAAATCCTTCTTTTTAATGCAGATTGCTAATGGTATTTTAGAAACTGGGTGCACAGTTCAAATTCTTATACAAAGCAGAAGCAAGCAGATTATGCAATGTTACATTTGAGTTCCATGTGCCATTAACCCTTACAGACGAATTCATTTTGTTAATTATTGACTTAACAGTCAGTATTAGACACACCAGAACCCTAGTAATTCACACATCTAAGGGCCCAACCAAGCATGTACTTAAGCCTCACTGTTTGCCTTGGCAACCACTGCTGCCGCGCTACAGAGCACCAAAGCTCGCATTTTCCTTTGATGTGAATGCCATCACTTCTCACCACTACTAGCAGGAAAGTTTCACAGGCAGATCAACTCCTTTAGGCAGCAACAGACTGTACTATCCCAAGACAGCTTTGCCAAGCTAGTTTCATTCTGTTCTGGGAGTCAAATAAAAATTAAAGATGAGTAGTACATGGGCATGCTGTTTCTGTTATGCCGTTAAGTCAGAGTACAAGGTTTCATCCACCTTCAGCAAAAAGACCTGGAAGATGAGAACACAGCTACAAAAATAGTGTTGTAGTAATTACGATGACCTCGGGCTTTGAGGGAACTCGAATGATGTCATAAGCTTTCCAAAGGCCTGGAAATACAGCTTTAAAAGTACTATATTGTCTCATACAGTTTTGGTAGGTAAGCTATCAAAACAGTCAAGACAGTGTACGAAAGCAAAAAGTTGCATAAGTGAAATTCAAACATGTAGTGTTAAAGGCAGGAGGTTCTTTAACAGAATAACACCAACTCATTGTTTGTACCACCAAGTTGGGTACCCCGGCATGTTCTTTTCTATTTACATATAAATCTTCCTTGAGGAAATTTAACACTGAAGGATTTTGGAAAAAGTAGCAGTTTCCATCCCAAGAGAAGGCCCAACATTTAGACCACCAAAATAAACTTGGAAAACAAAACTACAGTTAATATGCCAGGACCACCTATTGAGAGAAAGTAACTTTTCCATTATAATTGCATTAATTATGATTGTATGATCTACTACTAATTCAAACTAGGAGAAGTTAGAGAATAGTCTGTTTAAGCAGGAGGAAGGGTATCTTGAAAAGGAAGGCTTTAATTCATGCCCTTCTCTGGGACAGAAAGCTGAAGTACCTGTCATCACTGACAAGCAGATTAACAGGCTGTTTATTTGGGGTTTGAAACAATCACTCATGTCTGACAAAAATGGTTTATGAAAGTAATCTAGCACATTACTGATATAGGGAAAAGCAGAGAAGTGCAAGGTTATCCCACGCTGTTGACAGTCTGGTTCACAACTCGGTAGCATCTTGAAAGCACGCAAACAATAGCACTTGTAAATACATTTATATGGCACTTTACCTTCAGAAATGTGCAAGATAGTTCATGGTTGCTCAATCCACCTGCCCACAGACTGAAAACATTTATACCCAGAACCAACTATGTAGTCTCACATTCTTTTAAGTCAATACCTGAAACACAGCCATCTACTGAAACCACAGGACTAAAACTAGAAAACGAAAATAAACAGAGTTTCACAACAATTTGAGAACACCTGCAAGGAAGTTCATTGTTCTAATTTACTACCCAACAAAAAGATACTGAATGAAAAATACCTCCAACTTCTCTTACTATTCAAGGCCTCACTAGCAACTGTCAAAGAAGACAGGGAAGAGTGGGAGGGTAAGGGGTACAAACTGTGAAGCCATTACACAAGGTAGACGCACACCTTCATAAAGGTACTCTTGACAAGAGGCACCTCCTATCTACTGGGCACATAAACGCCCGATATCCACAGTGATAACACTGTGCATTTTGGACCATGAAAAGCGGCCCATTGCCTATGAAAATACATTCATATCTCTCCAATGGGAAGGGAGAATCCAAAGGTTTATCATAAATTTGCTGGGACATGCTCTATGCCAGAAGGATACTCTTGTGGTTCAAGTATGCAGCGAAGGGGGAAGAAAAAATTATCTCAAAACTTCCTGTATAACAAGTCAATGCAACTTTGAGAGATGATGAAACCGAGACCATGTGATTTGGTTCCAAGCTCTTCTGCTTTGGACCACAAAAACAACATGCAAAGAAGCCTTAACAGATATTGGAAAAAATTAGACATCACAGAAACCAATACATCCCCTTGTCTAGCACTTCCTCCTTAGTTTCCAAAAAGGAAGGAATCTCCAAATGACTTAACACTGTCACTTCAATAGCAAACTACATAAATCCTGTCAAGTCTATTAAAAAACTATTCCATTACGTTTTAAGCAATAATATGAGAAATATAGCACATACAGTAAAAAATGTCTGCACGTTATTTCATCGAGTTTAATTAAGCCGTGAATGTCTAACACAAGGTTGCAACTGTGAAGAAAGCAGTAAGGACTTTCATTTAACACAGAAATGTTTCTTGTATTGATCCAATAAAGTGAGTTTAGTTTTCTGAAGAAGGTGACAATCTGTTGTTTATGGTTCAGTAATACCCTTATCTGGGTCTTCTGGTTAATGTTTAAAACAAGTGATTGCTTACAGTCAGTCAGCCTACACGCTGGGACAGATCTGGCATTCTTACGTGGTGTGCATTTTTTCAGAACAGGAAAGTTTCACTTGATAGTAGTTATTAGATAAGGCTAATTTCTACTTATTTACCGTCTTACTGACACATTTAGTTTCAGTAAGACAATGAAATCCTGTTGCCTTGGCTCTTGTTGTATCTGTCACAAATTTTTATTTCTCATTCTCATATTCCTCTCACAGCTAGGCAATTTCTGTATTACCTCTTCCACACTTTCCCCCTGAAACAACTCTGTTCCTGTAAGACAATTCCAAAACCTTTCACTGTTCCATCATTGGAATAATATGAGCTGACATTTAGGTGTAACCTTCAGGTTTCTTGATTTGGCAGTTTCATGAGATTACAAAGAGACAGGGTTCATACTTCCGAGTCACTGCTTTCGAAAGACTCAGCCGATGCAGGTAGACATATTGGAAAGCTGTCTCCAGCAGAAATAAGAAAACACCCGATTACAGGACCTTCATGCCACCAAAACTGTACGACTGTCAGCTCATAATACTCACTGTGTGCACAGCTGGCTACCAGTCAGCAAACAATCCTGCTTCTATTGTCCTAGACGACTTGATTTTGTTAATTCTTTTTCTTGCTTCCCTGCTTTTAGAGGGCATACTACCACCACCAAGCCGTGCACTGTTTGATTTTTTTTCTGCTTAAATACACACTGTGCTCTGTAGTCACAGATGTTACACAGCACAGGCACCGAGATTACCAGGTGAGTTAAAAAAGGAAAACAAACCAAAAATCACCAAGTGAAATCTTCCCAAGCTTTACTGTGATCCATCTCCAGAAGGAAATGCCTTCCTTGAAAAGGCAGATGGCAAGGTCTTGAAAGCAGTTTCGGTCAAAACTAAGATATTTAACTGTATTAATGAGGTTTTGAGGCTTAAGGCAGATTGTTACAGAAACAATCCGCTTCAACATGTACTTAATGACTCGTCTGCGGACTTTTCCTGCCGAACAATGCCGGCTGCACACCCGAGTTCGGGCATACCCCACCTCTACTGCATCGAGCTCATTTTGGAAAGGACTCACGTCCTCGCTCGCAGCCGGCACTGACTCCCCGCCCGAGAGCGGCGGAGACAAAGCAGCCGCCCGGCCGCCTTCGCCCCGGCCGCAGCCGCGCACGTGGGGCCGCGG
>WBMY01014895.1:0-148098 GCA_013397315.1 Donacobius atricapilla | reverse complement strand
CGCAGCCCTCCGCAGCCCTCCGCAGCCCTCAGCCCGCCGGGGCGGGGCGGGAGAGCCGCTCCCGGGGGGCTCGTAGGACGCGGGGTGGCGCAGCGCCGGCCCCGCGTGGGTTTAATCCGTCGGCCCTTTCCCCCGCGGGCTGCAAAACCGCTCCGGCGAGTTTAGTGCCGACGGGAAGCTCCTAGAGCGTTCTGCCCGCAGATTGCCCTGTGCCTCTTAAGTGGAGATGAGAACCGTCGTGCTGGTGTTGCGGACGGGAGCTCAGCCCAGTAGGCCAGCAGCGGTGTGGGAAACAGGGCTCGCTCGGCCTCGTGCTCCCGCTGCCTCCCGGGAAAGCGCCTCCCCGGGCACGGGGGCTCCCAAACAGCGGACCGGAGGAGGTGCAGCCGGCGGTGGGAAGCGCCCATGGTATCGTGCCTCACCTCCGGGACAGCGGCATGGCCGGACCCCGGCAACCGGGGAAACACCTCAGTGTGGGTCACGGCCAGCTTTGTGAAATAACAGCCTATTTTTAGCTTGAGTTCATCTGAAGCTGTTCTGGTGGTATTTAACTAGTGAAGTTTTTCTTCTGCATGATATATTATTACTGCTATACAGATTACAAGAGCTTACAGAAGTTGGTTTTGATATTAAAAAAGTAAACAGCCCCAGTCTGAGTCTCCTCAAGTAGTATTGCTCTGTACAAAGGCAATGGCTGGTTTGTGATTTTGCCCAAATGTCCTGGCTTTGTAGAACCTACATAAGCCGTGGTTTGTCTGGCAGAGGTTTTTTGCTATCTGACACGTGAGAGATGTGCTATTCAGAACGTGCCTATACTATCTTTCACTTCTCCTTGCTTCAGGAGGCCATAAGCTAATTTCTAATCAGGAGCCATGTCTCTGCTAGGATAAAGTACTTAGCTTCTCTGGGCTATAAATAGCTCTGGGCTGTATTTATTTAGATTGTGTTACGTATTTACTGACTTTGAGCATGTGGACTCACAGCTGTTTCTACTTCTCCATATAGAGCTTCTTGAAAACATGCTCAGAATGCTATAAAATAAGATGACCCCTAGGTTAATGGCTGCTTGTAGTATTTACTTTTTGGTGGTTGCAATGATAGGGAAGTTTTGGGAATAAAGAAATAAAGTCAACATAACGTCTATCATTGGTAAAGTTTGAGGAATTTGCTCTGAATCACAGAGTTCCGTGATTAAACAGCTCTTTACCTGCCTTAATCCATGCTGTCTGGTTTTCATGTTTAGGGTTTTTTTCCTCCAACAATGCAAGGTTTTGTTTACTGCTTCATTGCACAATAAACAAATCAGGATTTTAAAATCAAATTACTTTATGCTGCAACATCCCTTCAGTGCTCTTGCACAGTAGTTTATACTGAAAATAAGTCTGGCAGTTTCTCTGAAATTGTATACCCAAAGAAGAAAGGATTTAGCTCTGAAAACTGGTCTAAAAGGATTCTTTCTTTTTGAATAAAGAATGCCAGGATCATTTTAACAATATAATAATAATATTTTTTATTAGATTGACCCTATCTGGTCCCCCTAGTTGTAATTAATTACATCATCCTAGTTGTCACCGTGCAGTTCCTGTATTTTATGATCTGAGATGGCAAGAGATACTTGGAGACTACAATAGTCTCCTATTTCATATAATACAGGGCAGAATCAGAGGTATGTGTAGGGGAGAGAGACAAGTGAATAGTTACAAGGTGCCAGTTCGTTAACTGATGAGACAAAGTGGGTCGAGGAAACAGAAAGAGATGAGACTCCTAAGGAACTTTAAATATAAGAAAGAAATAAATGCTTGGAAAGAAAAATCTGTGGGGTATAATCAGAAGAGACCAATACTACCAGTACGAGAAGCAGAGATGCGATCATCACCATCTTGCGGTATTAGGAAGATTGATACAACTTTTATGATAAGAGGCTATAATAGGAATAAGCTTGAATATATTTTTGAAGCAATGGGAATGAAAAACAAAATGCGGGCATGGACTGAATGTCTTTGCCTAGCTGACTATTATCAAGAGGTTTTGAAAGTTTTACTAGGCAATTGTGCAGTAAAACAGTAAGCTTAGAGACTACCAAAGTTTCAGAAATCCAAATGGTGAGTTATACCTTACGATTGCTTTCTTTTCTCCTAAGAATTGTGAAAATAAATAGTGGGAAAAAATCCCTATTGACACTCTTTATGTAAAAGTGTAAATATTTTATATGCTTTGCCAGCTATTTTTGTAAAGAAGAGGAATCTTAATATAATTAGGGAATAGTTTTTTACTTCTGATCATCTTTTTAACCTTTCTGTACTTATGAAAGTTCCATTATATTATTTTTTAGTCAGAGGGATCAGAACAGGAAGTAGTTTTCAACATGCAGTCACACCAAGACCATGTATCACTTTGAAGTGGTTTTAATTTATTGCTACTCTGTATGTTCTTTCTTGAGAATGCTACTTCTATGGGATTTGTGAAAGAAAACTTTAAAATATTACTCTTATGTTTTAAATATGTGTCTTTATAGAACAACTTATATAAATATTGCTTGAAGACTAAATAGAAGTACTGGTTATTAATATCGTTGTCTTTTACAGACATTTAACTTCTTCAGTCCCTCTAAAAATCAGTTAATTGTTCCTAATGTTTGTCTGGGTCTTCTGTAGCATAACATTAGGGCAAAACCCCACAAACAATTGTATACTGGAAAGAAATGTGAGAATCTGAATTTGTTCAGTTGGACGTAGTTTCATTGTGTCTATATGGACTAATCCTATTTTAAATTTTGGTGGAATTGGGGATTTTGTATAGGTCTCGATGTCGTGTCTATTACTAGTCTATATGTATGGAATTAATGCATACACTTAAGGTTCTGCTGGTTAGATCTTTGATCTGCTGATATTTACTGTGGCCTTTCGTGAAGAGGTGTCTGAAGGCTGTGCTAATGCCTATGTCATGCCAGTGTGTAAAAATGTGGAGTTGACTATCACTGGGTTACATTCTCGTCTAATAGAAAACTCATACATGACTAAGCAGATTAAAACAAAAAATAATTAAAGGAAAAGAACGTAATTAATGCAAATCAATGTAGTTCTAGGGAAAACAGCTATTGCCAAGAAAGCTGACTTAATGCTTTGATAAGATTACAAGATTGGCATAAAAGTAACTGCATAGCTTTAACGCTAAATGTCCATGTTTTCAAGCAGCTTTACCAAAGGAGTGTAATCAAAGATCAGTCTAAAAAACAAGTGTGACTGATGCAAAGACTGATGAATAACAAGTAGCAAAGTTGCCAGCATAGTTGTTTAGAGTAATCTAGTCTATTTAGTAATTGGTATCCACTCAAAAATGTGCTTTAGTGCCAACACTCGCAAAGTCATACACCTAGAAAAAGGAACACAAGCAAGATTTTAAGTTTCCAAGAATACTGTTTTTACTTCTAAAGGAGTATAGGGATTATAATGGACAAGTCAATATGAACTCCCAGGGCAGTGCTTTGGTGACAATAAAAATGATCATTCTGTGATCCTTAGATATCTAATGTAAAATTGTGAGGCATAGAGGGATTTTGGTTTTTTTAATAGCATCAGTACTGACTATTGAATAACCATGTGCAGATCACTGCAGACCTTACCTGATTTTCTGATATATGTGAAACCCCAGCCAATTCATCTGGAGCCTGTGTGTGGCCTTTTTAATGTGCCCTGTTCCCTGCTCCTTTGTTTATACTTACTGCTCCACCTCTTAGGCCCTTTTTTTCTCCCTCTTCAGGTTAGGTTCAGTGCCGTGGGGTCTCTTGGATTCTGTGATCTTCTGGTGAATGGGATAATGGAGTGGAAGGGACTGCAGGGCAGTGTCAATTTGTGTTTGAGAGTGGTAGGTCCACAGAAGAGAAAGCGATATATTTTTGAGAATACAAATTTGCAGAAAATGTTCAAAGACTGGAAACAGAGACATGTAAAGGACTCTTCCTGTTTAACTCAAAAAGTAGATGCAGTGATATCTCACAAGGTGAAAATATGGGCCTCTAAAAGTTTCTTAATTTGAAGAATAAGGTAGATTGGTTTGCAAATGTATGACAAATTCACTTGGTCTGAAGTTACTGAAGATACAAGTTACTGGCTTCCATACAGGAACTACTAGGTGGAATTTCATATGCTGTGATGTACAGGAGATCATAAACTGTAAAATACAGATTTTTACATCTTGAAGTGTGAATTTAACAGGAAAAGAACACTTTTAGTAAGAAATGCTTTGCTTCAGTTTTTTTTTAGTTAGTTCAAAGTCTTTATGGTATTTTTATCTCAATGGAGCTGTAGAATTTCCTATGATGTGTCTTAACTGGAAATTCTGCTTTTAATATTTCTAAGTTTAATAACATTAATAATTTAACTGAGTGCTTCTTTTTAATTTTTCACTGATTATAATTTTGTCGTGTGTATAAAAACTCTCGAAATTACTGCGTTTCTTGCTGGTGTCAGTTCTTACACTGTCAGCTTCATTTCTGCAGCTTGGTCTCATTCATTCTCCCCTCAAGAATGTTTCTTTATTTTTTGATGGATGTCTAGTCAAAATCTTTTTTCAAGCTTCTTTCTTCTCTTCAATTCTTTAAAAAGTCTCATGATTGTTAAACATCAGTTAATTTCTCTCCTACGTCCCAAGTTTCAGCCAGTGGCATGGTCAGGATGCAGTTCTGTTTGGGCCCACATGGCGAGAGCACACATGGAGCCCTCTGCTGCTGGCAAACAGCACCTAAGGAGAGGAACACCCTTCTGCTGTGAGACTGCGGGGGACAGGCCTGTGCCAGAGGGAGACCTTTCTGCTGTGGACATTTCTGTGCTGATGTGCTAGAAGAGGGATCCAGGATTTTTACTGCAGGAAATCTATTTGTGATGCTCTAGCGCACTGTCAAAACTGAAAGACCGTGCTGTGGATCCTTCATATTTGTTTAGCATGCTTGGCCACGCATATTTATAAAAAAATACTCGGAATTCATTATGAGGATTTAATACAGACCTTTTCACCATTCATGTAAATGAACACTTCGTATACAAGGTGTGGTATGCTAAAGGTTTCTGGTTTCATGATCTTGGGCTAGATCTTGTCTATATGCTTTTGTGATAATGGCAATTATTTTCCATTTTCAGCTCCAAAACTGGTTTCTGTATTTTGAATATACAGTTATTTTAGTTTCATTCTGGAGCCCTGATTATATGCATTGGCCCTGGACTGGTCAGAGGGATTAGAGCACTACTACTGAGACTTCACAAGGGCAACCAATATGAAGCCCTTTTTCAGTTGTTTCTTGGAAAAAATTGTTGAATTTCTCATATTGCTTCTGTCTGTTCAATAAAAGAATTGTCTCCATAATGCCTAGTTTGTATTAAAACTATGAAGATGTGGTTTAAAGAAGGATTTTTCATGATTCAAGAAATGATGATCTTTTATAGGCATATGCTGTAATAGTCACATGATAAGTTTAACATTCATCCTTGGCAATGTATAATCTGAGTAGATGGTATTTAAGTATTACAGGAGTAATTAGAAAGATGAATAATTTCAGAAAATATTTGCACAATATTACTTACAAGTAAGTTTTTTGTTGTTAGGCTCTTTGACACCGTATCTGCTAGTTTATTCCTATTGAAGTAAATAAAGCCTATACACTAGGAAAACTGGACATTTTTTATTTGATATAATTTAATTAGGTTTTCTCCAAACCCTTTTTGGAACAGTCCAATGGTTTGACATTTTGGATATATCATATAATTTATCTCAAGAAGCTGTTTGAGCTGACAGCCTGGGAATATTTTCTCACGTATGTTAGTGGCAAATTGTAGCCCCGCCACAGGGATGACAAACAGGGCCGTTGGTGCTAATAGTGCTTTCCATATTTGCTATTACTTTTTAGGAAATTTTGGTATAAGGATCCTATATACATGCTGTTAAAATACTTTTTTGTTTGTTTGTTTGTTTTGCTAGAGTTTTTCAGCAATGCTACCCATGAAAACTGCTGAACTGGTTCTCTTAATAGTAATATCAAATACGTTAATAGCAATTACAAGAGCATACAGCAATTACAGGGACTTGTAATTTTTCTTTTTTTGAACAGTTTCTTTGGATAGGTGTGAAAATTTGTTTATGTTTTTGTTTATAAAATGTAAACCATGTATTTTTTTCCTTCGCATTATTAGTGCTGCAACCAGAAATAAACTGCAATCTCTTTGCTCAGTCTGTTCAGATTACTGCAGCTATCAGACACTTACTGCCTGTTCAGCATCCTCTTCACACCACTCCTGATTTTTTTCCCCTCTGTTGCTAGGGAGGAATGCTCATTGATTTTTCTGTGAGTTTTATTGTTGTTGCTTTGTGCAGCAAAATAACAATTTATTGAGACAGAAAATTTTTGCGCATCCACTTGTATAACTCACTATATTCTTTTGTCAGCTGATATGCTGTACTGTCATGACTCAAAGTTTATCTTGTCATTTACTGTTGGAATCCCCTTATTGTTAAAACCATTGCCTTTCATTTTATTAAAAATTGAAAAAAAAAAGGAGCCTAAGTTGGTAATGCAAGCTCTATTGCAATTCTATTCCACTCTCAAATATGACCTGATACCATTAAATGGCAAAATTATAATAGAAGGAGGAAATTTAGAACATGTCATAGAAAATATAAATTATATTTTCTTGGTATCTATACATATCATTTTGTGTAACCACTTTGATTAGTGAACATTTCTCTTTTGTATAGTATTATAATTGTATTAGAAAAGGGATATACCTCTGTTCAATTTAACAGGAAAAACAAGTCACTTGGATACCAAAATATGTGTAATCTTATGTTCTAAAGCTCACAAACAAAGGAGAATTACTAGTATTAGTCTAAATAAAGAGAATTATATGTGTTTAAAAATCAAGATGGAAGCTGTAAGCTTTAAGGAAAAGATAAGTAATTCTCCAAATGTCCTAAAAACTGTAGTGGCATTTGTATTTGGATTTAAACAAGAAAGCATCTGAAAACTGTCAGCTTCTGTGATCTAGTGCTGGAATTCTTTTGGATGCCTAATTTCTTTTGCCTTTTGGTCAAGTAAACTGGTTCAGCAGATCAAAAATATGTGAAATCCTTGTCATAAAAAGGACTTTTGTTTTGTCTTAGAGAACGTACACTGTGTCAGGCTATAAATAAACATGTACTTTTTGTGACATAAATGACATTCCAATGGTCCTCCAGGTCTTAGGCTATTTTGCTTCCAATCTGCCAGATGAACTCTGCACCAGCCTTTGCTATGTGTGTGATTATGTTGTTTTTTCCCCCGGGGCTTAGACAGTCAGAATATTACTTTAGTTGGCAGAGTGTTGGTCAAAATAACACATACCAAACTAATAGTAGGGAGCTGTACACCACTGAAAACATGACTGAATGCACTGTAGTTTGCTTGTGCAAATTTCTTTATGCAGAACTGCCTCTTTTGTACCCCTAGTGCCACTCACCTTTTAAAATTTTTCAAACTAGTATTCTTGAACCTGCCATCAACCCCAAAACTGTATATTGCAGTCTGATATTCCTGCAGTTCTCATATGTGCTCTCAAAACCACAAGCTGTAGGCATATGCATTTCAGCAGCAATCCTGGTCTCTGAAGCTATTACTTCAACATGTTTCTGATGTCAGATGGATAATTTTTGTTAATAATGAGAGTTAGCATCTCCCTACCAAGAAAAGTGGGACACATTTGTTTCTGCATCCATTTAGATGCGAAATTCTGGAGCCTCTGCAACTATTCCCTATCTCTGTTTAAATGTTCCCATTGTGGAATTACACAATTCCTGCTGGAAACACCAGGGTATACTTGGGGAAAGAGTAACAATGCCAGCAGTTTCCATGGCCGTCCAGTTTGTCACGAGAATATTATGGTGGTAATTTCTTTTCACATTCAGGTACTGTCCAAAAGACATGACACATCACATGGTTGTCTGCATCATTACAGAGAGGGTTAGAATTGGGGCAGCGTGTGTAACGTGTTGACACAAGTGGGGAATAGAGCTACAATGACCACCGTCCTTAGAGCCATAAAGGAATAATAATCTGGTTGATTTGTTCTTAGAGACACACCACTCAGAAGGGCAGTGTGTAAGCTGGGATATCATCATAACCATTGGAGTAAGCAAGTGCACCATTGTGTATCCAGTATGTACTTGGTTTGCGGAATTGTAGGTAATCGGTGATAGTTCGGTTCAAGATTGCCTGAGTAGATGTGAAAATACTCTGTCGTGTGACACACCCCACTGTGGATAATTGTATGCAGTGAAACTCGTGTCCTTGAAGCTGACCTTTGGAAGGGAGGGAAAAGGAGTAGACAGATATAGTAACAGTATAGTAACAGATATAGACAGTAGCTAAGTGCTTAGTCTTACTAAATTGGCCTTAACAAGTATTTCAGATTAACAATATTTGCAAAGATAGAAAAAAGTGAAGAAGCTCTTCATGCTGCAAGTAGAGCCACTATTTTCTGCACATTCTCTGTCATATGAAAAGATTTCAATATATCAAAAGGAACTTGATGCAGAGGCCTTCTAGTTATTAGAAGAAAATTCTTAAGATGCAGAAAAGAGTAATGTAAAACTGATTTTTTTTTTCTGCAGTACTTTAGGATAACTAAGGATGCTTAGAAGCAGACTCTCACATTTTCTCTACATAAAGTATACTTTTAAAAGAAACCAGACTCCAAAATTTACTGAAATCATTCTTGTAGTTTGTAATTTTATTAGAAATCCCAGTATTTAAATAAACGCCATTGTAGAAAGCACAATAAAATTCCAAAATACATTTTAAGATCTAATTTTACTTAATCATTTTCATGCAAGCAAGAAGCAGTCTGGAGACATTTTCAAATGTCTAGGCAATGAGCTTTGCAGACACGTTCCTAAGGATTAACACTGCAAACTTTGGAGACAACATCTGGAAACAAGCTCATTATGCTGCTCAGTGGATGATCTGCTGTCTTTGTTGTAAGGCTCATAAAGCAGCTCACATCCATACATTCTCTGAAGCCTCTCATCCTGCTAGTGATCCAGTAAGCCTTGACTTGAACAGAAGCTTTCAGAACGAAGCACTGCTTGTACAAGATAAAGGCTACGAATTTCTCTCTACTTTGAATAAAATACATTGCAAGATAATGCAGGAATCTTGACTGCTCGTATTTTGGGGCTTTTTTTTCCCTATACCATTTCCCAATTTCTATGTAACTTCATTATCCTTATTTAGGGAAGAACAATATTGTGTTTAGTCTTCTTTCAGTAAATAGCCTGAAGTATTTAGTCAGATTTTACTCTGCTTTTGTCAGGCACAATCAAACATATGACACTTATTCTGGAAACAACTTACTGTGACTTCATCTCTGATCAAGCAGTTAAGCAAAAAGTATATTTTGCCTTTGGAAGTTGCCCTTTAATTTAAAAGATTACTTTTCAAAATTATCTGTATTATTTTAGAGCATAAGTCATGTATTCCAAGGGATAGTCACTTGGGGATGCTCAACTTTAGGCAGTTCCAGCATAAGGGAATTCAAACCCTTAATTACATGTTACAGATTCCTGTTCAAAACAGGAATGGCAAGGACTAGGACACTAAAATGGAATAAATAGGACTCAGCATGGCTCACTGGAAGATACAGCAGACAAAAACCCTAGAGGAGAGGAAGAAAATTTAAATTAGCTTGACCAACTCTTAGAGGATAAAGCTGACTTTAGCCAGGCTACAGTCAAAAGGAGGGAAAAAAGTAGGCAGACGTGAGGATAAAATTCTTGACTATAACCATAAAATTAATATTTTTTAAAGAGAAAGACATTTTTAAAAGATACTGTGGTTTCCAAGAAAATATTTCTAAAAATTCTGAATAGTTGCACAAAAAGGGAAGAGATATCAATACAACCTGCAGGTGAAAAAATTATCGGCAAAGCAAATCAGCTCCTGTCAGCTGATAAACGCTTTTCAGCCTAACGCTATGAGGATAACACTGCTTTAACAAAATTATTTTTTAAAATTATCTATTTATCCATCATAGTCATGAAATAAAAGGGTTGTAAAGGTCCCTCCTTACAGTTTTCTTGTTCATGCACTGCTTCACTCCAATCCATTCATTTTCTAAAAACTAAAGCAGCATGCATTCTTCACTGATATGTTATGAATTATTTTAACTGCTTTTGTGTACTGCTTTCACTACTTGCAGTACAAGTTCTGTATTTTTAAGGACTTTGGCTTTCTTTGTGTTTGGTAACCCTTACTTCTGCTTTTTGTCTGCTAGCATTATAGGTACTAGCAATATTGTTTTCTTTATCTTCTTTGCTGCAAGACTGCGTATTTATTTTTTTATTTATTTCTGTCATCTAAAGCCTGTGTCTTGTGCACCCAGATGTACCTCAGTCTTCTTTAGAATATTCTTCAAGAATTTCAGCCTCAGAAAATGTATTTCTTTCTTTCCCCCTGCTGAATTATCAGGACTATATTTTTACATTTAGTCTTAGGGATCAGTTGGTCTTCTCCCTTTTGCTCCATATTTCTCCTTTACTGTTTTTATAAAATTCCCCTGAGCTCATCTGTCCTCTCCAGTTCACATATTTGTATCCTTATGGTCTCTCTTTTGTCATGTTATTGTTAGGAAAAAATGATATTAAATGTCTTCAAAGTAACTGTCATTGCCTTAGGAGAGTGACTTACAGGGAAATTCATTCATTTGCATAATATAAGTTATAATGCAAAACAGGAAACTAAATTATAAAAGGCCCTATAAATAGAAGTAAATTTATGAATTGGAATTTACACAAATTCAGACATTTAACTAAAGCTAGGTCAAAATCATTTCCTTTCAAGTGGAAAAACAGACTAATGTTGGGCTGCACCTACCATAGTAGGAGACATCCAGCTTCCTTTTGCCACCGTGAGTTGGGTGTCAAATGTGAGAGAGTGGTCTAGGTTTTTTCTATAATTCAGAGAGTGAGAGAAGTCCTTCTAGAGTCTGATAAATCCTGTTCTGGCATAAGTCTTAAAGATGGAGTAAGTTGCTTTTCAGCAGTATTTGTCATGACTGTAGAAAAAGAATGAGCAATTAGAGTAAGCACCTATATTTCAAAATAGTCACATGAGGTAACCTGAATCTTACCAGTCTACAGTGGCATAGACTCTCCTTACCAATGGCTCTAATATATCACCTATCCAAAAAAGTACCCCATCAGTGTCTAAAACCATGCTATGTGTCCAGCTCGATTCTGAGCAGTATCTGTTCCCATGCTCTGACTGATGTTTTGAGTTGTCCTATGTAATAGGTTAATTTTTTTGTTATCCTTTCCTTTGGAAGCTTTAGAAACCATAAAGAATAGAGTCCGTTATAATTTCATTTCATTTTTGCAGCATTAAAGGGTTTATTTGACATAAAATGTTTTATGTACTTCTAAGGAGAGGGAAAAAACCCATATAACAAAGGGCCTCACATGGTTTCCAAATACAGCTATGTCCCTGCATTTGCCTAATACTGCGGGGTCAGTGCACTTGATAGGAGTGCAAGACCTTAAATTTAATCCTCTCATTCATCTTCTGGGTTTTGAGTCTGCATCTCTCAGAAGACTCCCTTAATTCTCAGACTGTACCACATCTTCAGTACATAATGAGTGACTAGAGCCTCTCCAACAAGATGTAAAAACCTTTGCTGAAACACACATGCCAATCTGTTAGTGAATTGCCTACCTTCCTACTTTTTTGGTCTTTGACTCACTGATTATTTATGTTGTATAATTGTAATGGAGCAGTATCATCAATGGTCCAGTACACCAACTGCCCCAACACAAATTCTGTTCTGAATTCTAGTATCCAATCTTCTTATCCTGAGGGAGCTACATCAGTTTGTTTATGGGTAATGATTTAAACAGAAGTCTCAAACATTCCAGGAAAGTGCATTAATAACTGGTAATTTATTTCTAATATCTGGATTTTAAAAGGCAAAGAGGTCTAATATATTTCAAATATATTTTAAGCAATCTGGCGTAACTGGACTGTACACTTAAAGGCTAACAATGAAATGAATATCAATTTAGAAGGGACAAAACCCTCAACTGTAGGGTTAATGAAGCTCTGTGCTGTGAATGTACTTACCTTGAACTATAGACACAATGTTAGTGTGAAATAAAAAGGAATTTAGATTCAGTTTACTGCCTTCTGTTGGGGGCATTCAGCCAGATTGAATCCTTTTTTTCCTCTGCTTATCTAAAAGGTTCAATAGTTTAGTCCTTAAATATGCTTTTAAAAATATGGCTTCAACCATACACAGTGTTGGAATGAAAGAATTCAGACATGATTTTGGGGGAAGAGTTTACATTTGTCAGGTGTTTTAATGTGAAATACAGACCTTAGGAAGCACCATTTTCCACACAATTTGATGCCTGTAATAAATTATATTTGTTGATTATCAAAGTCTGACATCTCCCTGTAATTTGGGAGGGAAGTCAAATAATCCAAAATTAGGTTTACTTTATGTAAGTAAACAGTTTTTCTGCTCACTGGACAAAGTATGTGGTAACTTCTGATCTTTGTATTAAGGCCTTTGTAAACTGGAAGCACAATTTTTAAAAAGTTTAAATTAACTAATAATAGTTAAATAATTGGTTTTATTTACTTTTTTCAAAATAAATAAAGTTTTTCTTCTGAACTAAGGAATGTAAAGGAAGACTTTGCTAATGCCCAGCTTCCTATTGGTAGCAGTTAGTCATCTGGTTAAAAACAGAGGCATGCAGCATAAGTGCCTTGGTTTTCAGTAAATATTCCCCTAACTAATAAAGGCTAAAACTGATCTTTTAAAATGTATTTACTAATTTAGTTGAATATTATTAATATAGTATCTGCAATACTGTTGTTTATGCCTCTCAGTATGGCTTATTTTTTCAGAATGGTAAGAACGTGTTGATTGACTTTGGTTTATGAACCCCAGTGACTTGGAGGTTCTTTTTTCAGGAAATTTAGCCAAGTCATCTCACAGTTGCACTTTTAGTAAACTCTAAACAGAATAATACTTTGCATTTGTCTGCTTCTATTTCTTTTTTTTCCTCTTGATCTATTCTCCAATTTATTCAGGCATCCAAATTTGATTCTTCCTTTCAATCTGGTTGTATACTCTCCAAAGCCTAATATAAAGTACAACTGTAATAAATTTCTCTTTTACTTGATAATTTACTTATTCACATTATTGAGTATAATCTGGTACAAAAAAAATTTCTGTGGTTCTATACTCAATCATCTCTCCCTTTGGAAAATGAACTATTAATTTTAATCAAAGAAGATAGTTGAATTTGTTTCCTAAGTATTTTTTGCATCAATTTTCCTTTACTTTCATCAAGATATTTTTATTTGATTGCTTTTAATAAAGTAATTTGGAAGTATCAAAAAATTTTTGTAAATTAATACATACGATCTTTGCCTGGTTCAGGAGATTAAATTGGATTAAAGTCAGAGATTCTCTAAAAAACTTTTAGGCTATCCCTTAAAGGCATTCATACTGTTTACTTGTCTATTACGATATTTTTCTGAGAATTGCAGTTGGCTGACTTGTTTGTAAATTCCTAATTACCTCCATTCCTCCTTTTTAATATTTAAATATTTTTTTCTGGAACCTTATTAGAGTTCTTAGACTTCTTTCTGGAATTTTATTTACCACCAACCGGTAGTGTATCAATTAAGAAATTCTCTAGAAAATAGAAAATATAAACTTGAGGCTGAAGGCAAATATTAAACCTGAGACATTCCCTCCTTTAGCAGAGTGTTAACATCAGGGCAGTCATTGCAGTGCAAAAGGAAAGGAATAAATATGGCTCCAGCCTACTCTCAAGCCAGCATTGGTGACTGTGGATCATGAAGGGGCAGGAATGCTTGTCTGGCATGTTGTCTGGCATGACACACAACATTTCTGGACAGGATAGATTTCAGACATGTCACTATCCTAGGATTTTTTATTGTCTGGGCAGCAGGGTATCACATTGTGCTGTCATTTTAAGTCGCTTACATACTGCTATGTGCTATATATGTCATGTGGTTGCCAAACCCTCAGTTTTGAAAGCTACTTCAGGGACCAACTGTTTGAATATTTCTTTCGCGTCTCTTTTCAGATCTTCTTTGAATAGAAGATGCAATGACATTTTAGGCTAAGGGTGTCCACTTGAAAATATCAGGGACAGGGAGGGCACAGGAGCAGACTATTGGAAAAACAGGTGCTTTCCAGTCTGAAGAGCAGACCTGGTAGACAGTATGGTGAACTTCTGGGGAAAGAACGGTCTGACTATAAGCTTACTGGATTTTTGCAAGGTTAATAGCATCTCTGTGAAAAAATAAAAGCAAAGGAGTACATGTGTAGGGCAGTTCCCTTGCAAGGGGAAACTTACCACCTTAAATGTTCCCAAAGCTCTGAATACACTGATTGGCAGAAGTCCAGCATTTTTCTATTGGGATTTTTAATATCATTGCTTCCTATACAAATTGCTCTTTGTCCCACAAGTCTTGGCCAGACAAAGTCCAATTTGATAATGCCTTTCCTCAGGCAGCCCAGACGACATGGGCTGTGTGCCAGTGCCTGTAACTGGTAGGTCCTCTTTGTAGTCCTGCTGCCACTGGGGCCATTGGGTACCTCCTAATTGCTGTTGTGACATTATGCACTCCTTTGCCCTCATCCCACCGAACGTTCACTGCATGTCTTTGTGCCAGTCAGAAATTGCCTGAAGAATCATGAAGGAGTGATAGTATGGAGAAAAAAATTTGGAAAAATTATTTTCAATTTCAACTGCTCTATGATCAACCTACCATTAATGGACACCAATTTATTGACACAAAATCCTGAATAAGAGGAAAAGGACATAGTTCATTTATAAAGCACACAGGACACTGGAGTGCTTTGACTCAGGTCATTGCAGCAGTATAAACAGCAATTAGACCCCAGGAAAAGGGTAGGTTGTTTCCAACTGCTGGTTCCTTTCAGGTTGTTTGCAACCTGCTTTTGCACAAAGCACCACAGCTATTTATAAGCTGCAAGTGGGAGCTGAGAGTAGGAAGAGCTTTGTGTTTATGGGATGACAGGGTCAGGAGAGCAATACTTTAGCTAAATTAGGATGTCCTCTGCAGACTTCTGTTTCTATGATTGTAATGCTGCTGGTATTTTGGGAACTGAAGTCTCACAGACATAGGCTCAGCTTCATGTAATTTATGTCTTCTTACATATAAAAATAAACAAAGTTATGTTGAAAAGCTGTGAAGCTGTGCTTTTTTTTTTTTTTTTTATTCCCCAAGATAGATAAGGCTTTTTGGCCTCTAATTTTAACTCTATGAAATTAGTTAATAGGCCATTTATCAGAGACGGCCAAAAGGTGGCTGTTATAATACTGAGTTATTTTAAAAGGGGAGGGGTATGGGTGGGATGGTTAGATGCATTAAGGGAAAAAACAGGTCTTCCAAAAAACTTGCACCGTTATTGCATGTGCTTGCAAATTACCATCTTAGATATTATTTTTCTCTTTCTTTTGTTGTAGGTTAAAAAAAAGACACTGCACAAAGGAGAGGAGAACCTAAAATTTCCAAATTTCCAGTCTTATTTGCTCTTTGCAAAGGGAGATACCATTCCAAAACTTCATAGAAGAAAATTCTTGGAAAAATCTTCTCTAGCCTATTTGCCACAAAGAGCTGTCATGTTTGGCTTGGAGCAATTTGGCCTGGACTTATTTCCTGGCAAATACTGACTTGAAAGAAGAAGCAAAAATTTTAAAAAAAGCTTTTTTTTTTTCATTTGTGTTGGATGCACTGGGATAAAATGCTGTAGAAATAGTTGAAAGAAGCAGATTGACTTAACATTAGTTTGGGCTCCTACCAAACTATTAGATTCTGTTACTAGAACAGACAGCTGCAACCCACTTTTGCTAAAAGACATTACAGAACAGTATTTAAAATATATAATTTTATGTTTTCTGCAGAAAAAGTTTTTTGATTCAGTGAAAAATCTTCACAGTTGGCAAGATACTTTTCTCTCATTTGAACATAGCAACAAAATAACATTACAGCCTGTTCTATTCTCTTTTTAAAAATATGGAAAAAGATGTTTACAGTTTTGATTTGCAAACTTTTTGAACTGGAATTAAAATCAATGCATTAATTCTCCACTGATGGTTAAGATACCTTTTAAACCCACTGTTCGTACTCATTTAACACAAGTGTCTTCAGAGGGAATGAGGAGTGAGTCAGCATCAGAGTTATTACTGTTTTTAACTCTTCCATGGTTATGACTAGGAAAATGATAGCTTCTCAATTTGTGCAAAATGCCATTTAAGAATAATGCAACATGCAGCACTGGTAAAATGTAAAACAAGTACAGACAACTCACTGTTAATAATTGACAATCACCTTTTGTCACTGTCTAATGATTTGGAGACCTGAGATGAGAAAGTCAAAGGGAGTTATTCAATTCAGTTGTGCTGTCAAGAGAAACAATAGAAAAGTAGCATAAAAACATGAGGTGTAAGAAAAAAAAAATTGGGTAAAGTTCCTTTTTGATATCCATGAGGATTAAGCAAATTTGTACTCTCATATAATTACAAAACAGCCCAAAGATGTTGCTATCTGCTAATTGCAAGTAAATTAACAAATATTGATATTCACAGAGAGCTGGTTTTGTTCCAATACATATTTAAAGAAATATTTTCTTGTTAATATTGGTAATATTTCATTAATAGTGGAATAGGCTAGATTAATTAACAAGTTAGCAAACTTCCTTATTGAGAATTTTTTTAAGCCCTGAGATTGTACTAGAAGAAACAACTGTTTATATGTGTAAAAATGCTGTGTTGAAACTAACCTTCGTTCTTCTTTAGTAAAAGGAAATCAAGTCACTTATTTAACATTCTAAAGTTATAAATGCAGAGAGTATTCTAAAAGCTCAGCAATTTTTTGCATGTATTTATATTCTTTATCTGCTTAAATGCTAACATAGGTGAGCAATCTGTAATGAAGACCTAAACCTTTGTTAGTGGCTGGAAAAGCCTAGAATCCAACTGTAACTGCTCTTTCAACCTAATGTCCATAATCAAATGAAAGTCTTGGTACTGGCCTTTGGGACACTGGAATGAAGTACTCACAGCCTGTGAACTTCTTGCCCAAGTTAGCTTAAAGTTATCTTTCACATATCTGTGCTTGTATATGTGTTGTATTCCTCTTCTTTACTCCAAAGTAAGGTCTCCATGCCCCTAGATAAGGCTGAATCATTTTTATGCTGAGGGAGAAGAAAATACTGATATATTTTAAGACCAGCATAATTTTAATAAATCACTGAGTAACCGTAAGAATACACTATCCATGCTATGTCCCTGAATGAATTTTGAAGACTCAAGGGAAACTTTGTGCAGTGAAGGTTTTCTCTTGAGGTCGGAGCTTACTGAGACAGGGCCTTGGTATTTCAGTCAGTAGGACATAAATAGAAAATGATTATTAAAAAAGGAGAAGAATGGGGCAGAAACCTCTTAGGGAGTCTGTTTCTGAAGTTCATGTTAGAGGTACATCCTACAAGTATTTGTTATGCCATGAGCTGAGTTGGTCCAGTGCTGTTTTCATTCATTCTCACTTACATGCCTTCTGTTAATTCTGTACCATATTAAGGGACCTTCTCATTAATTGAAGTCAAAAGATGGCAGCTATTTAGAGTTGCAAGCATTTTTACACTTACATGATAGAATCATGATAATTTTCTTATTTAGCTATCAAATAGAAAAATGTAAAGGAGGAACAGTTTTTGGATAATATTCTGACAAAATGAAACCATTTGTATCTCTGGAAGAAGGTTCAGAAAAGTAGAGGCAGATTAGAAATGTGATCAAGTCAGGTCTGCGACAGCACATGTGGCTGATTGATATTTACAGGGAATTTATGGAGAACAATGCTGATGGCATGGTCCTGTTATCTTCCAATATATTTTTAAAGTTCCTTTTGACTTTTGGGAATTCTGATGAAGCATTTAGAAGGAGACGGAATAGAACATTTTTGTTTTCATGTTTGAAATGTGTGATGCAAACTGTCTTCCAACTGTAATACAATTACTTGTTAGTCTCTATGTATTTTGTAGGAAAGTTTAAAACATTGCCATTATTGATATAACATGGGAAACACAATGCAGTGCACAGTCAAATGAATTTTAACTTCTTGCAAGTTTAGGCTATAAAGTCTAACAGCTGTTCTTTTATTGTGGTGTTTTATTTGTTCCCTAGAAGGCTACTATGTCTAATTAATGCCTACTACACATGTATTTGTATGCTATCTTAACACCCATAATTTGTGTGACCTTCATTATGGATAAATTTGCAACAGGAAAGTAAATCTATTGAAAAAAACCCCCATCATTTTTGTCTTGGAAAAGTTCCAGTGAATAAAATAAGTTCAGTCCGTATCTTGTTCTTACTGCAGTGCTTAGAATAGTTTCTTTGTACACAGGACTCTCTTTCTGTCTGGGATTTTGGGATATTTCTAATATAGAGGATTCATCAAAAGTTTTATCTTCTCTTCATGTTTTTTGATCTTTACATGTGCTAAAATATGGATAGCATTCCAGGCTTAACTTTCATATATTACACCAAAGGTTGCAGTTATTCTTTTATATGATTTTCTCTGCATGCTTTCAGTTTGTCTCTAATTTAACACTGAGAAAAGGGGTTTTGCTTTGTAAAAGTGATTTCCTATGGTGAACTTTCCCTGTTTCTTTTTTAATCTTTGTTGATCTGGATTTATACTGACCTCTCTAGAGAAATTATTTTGTCTAACCTTTTTTTTTTTTTTTTTTCAGGATTTAAATGATTGTGTCAGCTAGATTCCTGAGTGGGGTTTTTTATTTTGTTCATTTGTTTGTTGGGATTTTTTTTGTCTAGGTTTCCTCTTCAGGATTACTTCTGTTTTAATTTTGTTGTGTTGCTGTTTTCTTGGTGACCTACTTGCTGTCATTATGTCCAGACTCAGTTGTTTTGGCTATGCACTTTTTACAAGGCTGTTTCCAGAAATCTGCCTGCTTGGACAGCATACAAATAAAACAACAGTTTGGGTCTTCTTCTGACAATGAATTTGCCACAGAATCTCTTACTTCTGGTGTTTTTCTGTGTTGGCTTTAGCTCTTGTGTTGAAGTTAATGTATAGTTTTCGATCAACTCTAAGATATTGAATACTGCAGTTTCTAGTATATTTCAATTCTAGTTGAAGCATCAAGCTGTGACTTTCCTTGGATGCTGTTTTTGTAAATATGACACTTTTTTATAAGGTTAATCTATTGCTTTATTAATTGAGAGCCACATTTATACAAGCAACCCATTGACAAAACAAAGCTGAAAATATATTCCTGCTACTCCTATTCATATTCCTGTTAACTCCATTCACATCTCTAGGTTTAACATCAAGGACGTATTTATATGGCTGATTTTAGCTGGCAGGAGTCAAAAATGCTATAAAGTCTGAGGACATGTAGCACAGACAAAAATTTCTAACCTTCAAAGTGAAGTGATGCTAAAACAAACTGGGCAGTAAAAATGTCCTTAAGAAGTGAAATGGCAAGAAATGATAAATTATCTGTTCTGCTGTTAATTTATGTGATTTCATAGCCTGTAGTGAGAGTGAATCCTTTCTCCACTAATGTACTGATAATTTGTTTTTCCTGATGGTCAGCAACTGAAAGATTAAGTTGCAGAACAGTAAGGGACATTATCTCTTGAATGTCTCTTTAGCTCACACAGGAGATGCAAACATGCATGGCAGGTCATACAGTGAGAAAACTGTAAATGTAAAATACTCTTAGCAGTGAGTAATAACAATTACGAGGAAAAACAATTTTGGCATTCAGAAATAAGTCCTTTTCTATCCAGAATCTGTAAAATTTGACATTAACTACAGACTTACAGAGCTGCAGAAGCAAAATCCACTGTTGTAAAGACTACAGGCATATGTACAAACGTAAAAATGTGAGTAAGGTTGAGAAACCAAGCACTAAAAAGTTTGTAAGTGCCAAAATGAAAAATGCATCTACAGTCTTTATTTGGCATCCCAGGGCTTATGTATTATGACACAGAAGCACATATTTAAAATATTACCTAATTCATTACAGCTGACAGTGCATACTATTGAAATTCTTCTCTGAATCATAGCCTTTCTCACAGATTTTTCTAAGAGATGTATCACTTGCATCTGGAAGCACCAAAAAAATTCATTGATTTATTACTTTATGCCATGTGAAACAATGGAATATTTTATCCTTATCTGATTTGAAGGAAGCTGAAGTATGGAGAGGTTAAGGTCAGAGGGATCCATTAATTTCATGTATCTAACCAAGAAGACTGAGGCCTCATTTTTCAAATAAGGTAGTATTTTTCGTAAGCCATATGTTTAGAGCAGAGGTTCCTCTAACAACTGTTACAGTGTGAGTGCTTAATACTTAAAAAAACAGGTTACATGGCTGCAGTTTTCACTTCTTGTCCCAGGCTGAATAGCTGAGACAGCCAGGAAAATGAAAAAAATTCTAAATATGTGTGTGTTTTAAATCATTCACTTTGTGAATATGGTGTAGGAACAGGTTACTCATCACTACAAGTCTTGTATAGCTTAAATGTGTTAGTACAGAATTTCTGAGGATTTTGATTTCTTATTTGCTGGTGTCTCTGGGTATATGTCAGTGGCACTTTAAAGTTCGTAATGTGGCTCTTTAAGATGATATTTCACAGGGATAATGGCAGGTTCCGCCTTCAAATGTCCATATCTTGCTCAAGTTTAAAACCGTGGCATAAATAATGAAGAGGGGAAGACAGGAAGAGGGAGATGGGGTTAAAATAGTGACCAGAAAAGACCTCCGATCTTTTTTTTTATTATTATGTAGAAAACAATTTGGATTTCCTTATTTCCTTCTTACCTATAACCAAAGTATTATTGCTTTTTTTTTCTAAAAACATTCAGGCACAGCCAGATTTCCAGTATAGAAACTGTCATCCTAAACCACTGGTGTTGGGTAAGTTAAAATTATCTGATCCAACTTCTACTGGAAAGTATTGGCTATGGTTATCTCAGCCACCTACCCTCCCTGTAATTCTAAGGGCTTTATTCTGCCTCAAATTACATCAGTACAAGTCCAAAATATTTTCATTTCTGCAAAAGAACATCTGTGCAAAAGTGATAGCAAATAATAAAAATAATGTGAAGTAAAAAAATTGTATAATTTCTGAAAACAAGAGATCTGAAATAACCCATGCAGAATGAGGATCACAAAGTTACTCTGTTCTCCATTGCTTTTGTTTCCTATTCCTTTCAACTAATTTCTTAGAGAAGTTGCAAAATAGGATTCATGTTACTAAGGTGGTTGCACTGTTGCAAGAGAGGAGCGGTAGCATTCACATTATTTTTCTACATTAGGACAAGAACTACTTTCATTAAAATGGAAAGATGTTGAAATATCCAGTTTACTACAGCTGAAATATTTCTCAGATGTATACGTTTGCAGAAATCTTCAGCAGAATTTAATAGTATCATGAATCTCTGGCAGGGCTCTCTAAATATTACTAGGGATCACACCTGAGTTCTTGAAAGGGTTGTTTCAACAGAATTTCATTGGGGGAAAAAAATCTACTTTTTTTGTCTTTTCACTCTGCATGAAAATGAAAGTGATCTCAAAAGCTTTTGGCAAATGGGATTGTTTTCCATATCATCTCAATAATTAACTTTCCAGTAGAGTTTCTGAGTACAGTAGCTCTTGCAGTTCATCTTTATTAACTGAGGCATGGCTGGCAAATCCACTTCTGTTACACTCCCTGGAGTGTGTTTAATAACCAGTGTGTGTCAAATGCCAACTCTGCTGTTCCTGTTGGGATTCTTCCATTGAGAGAATACATATTCTATCTGTGCTGTACTGTCATTTTCTAAAGCCATCCTCCAACTTGCTTACCCAAAACCCACTGAGGATTGAGAAAAACGATACAGGAAGTTTTTAAAACTACTACATGAGTAGTTTTAAATAAACAATTCTTTCTTCATCGTAGGTTAGGGTAAGGTGAAAATGCCAGTTCAACCAACTGTTCCATAAAATCTCTTTTACTGCCTGGGAGAAGGAGTACTGCTGCTGTGTAGCAATCATGAATAAGGCAAAGCTTGGTTGGGGAGAGGGTCTTTCTTCTCTGGATTTCCATACTCAGTGGTATTCTGGTTCCTTTCTGAATTACACACTGCTGAATTCTCAATCTCCTTTAAATAACTGTCTGACATGTAGTTATTCTAAACGTGCTGTCAAAGGCTTTAAAATAGAAGATACAACGTATAGAAAAAAATTGTTTTTTCCACAAAAAGATATTATTGTCTGTCTCCAAATGTACTTTGGGAATTCATTTCAAGGGTCATGTGTTCATAATGCTTTGGCATAGAAAGTTAAGTGCCCTTCAAATATGCTATGATTTAAGGAATGTCATGGGTTTAATTAGATGGCTTTATTTACAACTGCAATATCCTCTGTCGTGATGAGACACTGGAAATACTGGGGCTGAATCTGTAGCTCTGCAGGACAAGTTCTTCTGAAAGTACTTGGAATTTACCCTCAGCAATAGCAAAACTGTTCCAGATTTGGTAAAATATTTACATCTTCTTGATATTCATGCCTTTATCTTCTTTTCAAAAAGAGATAATGCACTGCCATATGGCCTGCACAGAAAAAGAAAGCTCACAGACATTAATTTACAGGTAGAAATTAATAACCACTCTATTTTATTGGAATACATGCAGAAATTAATCATAAACCAGTTGCTTTTTGGAAAGTAAAAGTTCAGTCATTCAGGGCCTTTTTGTTTATTATGACAGATTTCTGCCTTATATTCGTAGTCTTATTTTTGAAATGATAATATATATCCACAGATATGCGTACCTGCCCATCCCTCCATATGAGTATATGTCTACTCATTGTGTACATACAACCAGATGTTTTGATACATATTCTGAAGTGCATAACATTGTTTTGTAAATGACATAAACTAATTGAAATACTGTATGATTCACTGATTTTTAAAATTGTATGACTGTATTCAACTTTAAGAAGTCCTTCCTTGCACCATCAGAGTGCTTTGTTTCTTAAATATGAATAAAAACTGTAAAGAAATTGTGGAAGTTAAATTGATATTTTTCTTAAAGAAGAAAAGAAAAAGGAAAGCTAAAATATAAGGTTGTGAAGACATCACTGGGAAAGTGAACAGGAAGAGGAAAGGAAGAGAAACGAGAAATTTTAGTCCAGTAAGGCATTGAGTAAAAATAAAGATCTGTGCTAGGTTAAAAGAAGAAAAAAGAAAAAAAAGAGAGGAAGTTAAAATCATCTGTCCTAAACTCATTCTGTCAGTCAGAGATAGGAAATACCACCTCCAGAAATCTGAATGCACTTTATCTATTGACTTGTCAATCACAGAAGAATTTCAGTACACTGCTTCCAAAGCCTTATTTACACCATTGTAGGAGTTACTGAGGGAGGATTAGAGAGACAGGAGGCTTATTTGGGAATACAATTTCAGGAGGAGGTTAAATGAGATAAAAAATAGAATGAGAAAATTGAAAAAGATAAATTAAGTACAGCAAAATAAGAAAACTAAAAGAAGAGAAAGACAATCTTCCAGTAAAGTCTTTTCTATATCAACACAGACTGTCATGTTTGCTGTTTTCCTGGAACAAACTTATGTCCAAAATGATCAGTTCATGCCCATGAGTAACAAGTGCGGGAGAGTCTAATTCTTCTTTAGATAATGCAAATTATGTTGATACCTAGGAGTCAGGCTGTATGACTGTCTCATAGTCATGGCATGACTTGCTTGACCTACCTTACTCCTAGTTTGGAGCATTAAAGTGAGCAACAGACAAACTTTTTCAAGCTTGAATGCTCACTTAAGTCCTAGAACTAAAATTAAACCTAA
Organism: Donacobius atricapilla; assembly: GCA_013397315.1. NCBI lineage: Eukaryota > Metazoa > Chordata > Aves > Passeriformes > Mimidae > Donacobius > Donacobius atricapilla. The sequence goes on along the minus strand of WBMY01014895.1, from coordinate 124,137 downwards.
AATAAATAACCAGGGGCAGTCTACATTGGTGGAGTTTTCACTTCTGAGCAGCTTCCTTGAAGGAAGGTGCTTCTTTTACTGTGTGCATGGTTTCTGAGAATTTACACTTGAAAATGTTGGCTTCATTCCTCAGAATATTTCTGTTCCATGTGTAAATTTTCCACCCCCTTATTTTGCATTGTCCATCTGTTTAGACTGAGCATTTTCTCATAGGTCCTGAACACAGTGTGTTACCCTAGAACGTGAGGTGAACAACAATTTATGTGTTGGATTCAGAACCTTGCCATTTTTAAGGCATGGCTTTTCTCCACAGTCTCTTCAAGGTGGGCAGATAATGGTTCTCTCCATTATCTGAGGCACTAATGTCTAATACCAAAAGATGCTTAATGTAAAATTCTTTCACTCAGGTAGAGGCCACTTCCTCAACTTTGCAGAGACATAATTCTGCAATTCTTGTATCATATGAATCCTGCCACTGACCTGCTTCTGCTGCCTTGCACTGGGTAGCACTGCATTGCTTGGGGACCTACGCTGGAAACTATTTCCTGCAGGATTGCCAAATCAGGCATCTTTTCAGCTATCTTTTCTTAGGGGACCAATTTAGAGGATTCTTTCATACCATTTCCAATGAATGATACAAAGACTTTTACAGTATGTGCTAGTGGATATATTAATTCCCACAAAAAAAGCAATGTTGGGGTTTTTTCCCACTTATGTGGGAGGCAAAAAAAAGAAATTAAGTTTTCTTTCTAATATGTCAGGATCTAGAGCAGTCTTCCTCTTTTTTGTGAGAGCACCTTAATCAACAGAATATGGACTAGAGTTAGGAGAGAAAAACACATTGGAACAGTTTCAAGTTATCAAATAATTATTTGTTCAAAAAGAAAAGACAACAGAGCAGTTTTAAACTGGGTTAAAAGGAAGTTAGGCTTAGATTTCAGTTTTAGTATATTTTATATTTTTAAATTTGAAAAGTAAGACTTCGAGCTTGGCAAAATGGAACAAACCAGTAAAACCAGTTCATGAAAGAAAAAAGCTACTTTTTTTTTTTTTTTAAATCATCTGTTTCAAAAATCATGGTAGGCAGATATTAATAGACACTGATGTATCAAAACAGAGAAAGAAACACTTCAAACTTTAGGCTAAGGACAATTCTTCTTGAGGATAATTTACATAGTGTCTTTTGGCATTTTGGCAAAATTAAATGGCAACAAGGTAAGCCAAATCTGTTACTGCAATCAAGAAAAAGTTTAATATTCTGCCACTCATCTTTCATTTTCCATAGATGTTTTTTACGTCATACCTCTCCTGACAGACAGGAGAAAATAATTATGAGGCTTTGTGTGTGCATTACACCGTGGTCAGGATATATGTGGACTAGGGGAACTCTTTCTGCATCACCTCTAGAGCGCATTTCCCTTGTACTTAGCCATCTGCTTCTGGGCTGTAAATGAAAAGAAATAAAGGTACTAAAATTGTGTAGAAATACCCAAGACTATAGGACTATAATCAGCAAGAAGGCGTAGAATCATAGAAGCTTGGTGTTAGAAGGGACCTTGAAAAGTCACCTAGTTCCAACCCTTCTTCAGTGAGCAGGGACATCTTTAACCAGATTAGGTTGCTCAGACTCCACCCATATTCAGCTTTGTCAAAGGTGTGTGCATGGAAGGATGCCAAGTTTTTGGAAAACTCCACAGGTTCCAGCTCCAGTTAAAGGGATGAAAAGGGGTGCCTCTTCAGGAGGAAGCATTCCCATTCCTCCTGCACTGCCAGTGAAGCATTCTTTCCTTGGCTTCATACCACAGCCACTGTGAGGGAGCAAAGTATAGCTTTATAGATAGATAAATAGCTCTTCCTGAAGCTCTCTGAAGTGATTCAGATCAAGGCAAACATAAATACAATCAAAATGAAGTTTTGAAGGGTCCTCGTGTGTAACAGCAAGAAGGTTAATCAGAACTGAGAACTGGCTGAATGGCAGGTCCCTAAGTGATGTAATCAGTGGCACAGAATCTAGCTGTATGCAATTCTGTGCCACATGCTCTAGGATGACCCTTCTTGAGCAGGGAGGCTGGACCAGATGATCCACTGTGGTCCCCTCCAACCTGACTAATTTCTGTGATTTTGGCTTCATTCTAAAATCAGCTATTGTTTAAGGTGGGTAAGTAAGATTTAGAAAGCAACACTTTACAAACAACAAGACTTGTTAAAATTTGTCTACATACTGAATTATATGAATTTTGGACTGTACAATAAACACCATGCACAAAGAAACATAGAAATGTAAGTTAAGGTACAGCACAGGTACACAGAAACTGGCTAATAAAACCCCAACATCCTTATTTCTACATGTACTCTCACAACTGTATAGTCATACCAAGCTTACAAGCAAGAATGACATGAAAAAAAGAGATTTAATCATATTTTTTTGAAAATGGGAGTATTTCATTCAGCACTGAAACTATCGCCAGCCAAATGCAGATTAATTTACTTTATCATTAGATATGAATGTTGCTATGTGACTAAACAAAAGATTTCAGATATCATTGTTGTCAGGACTTTCAAGAACAAGAGTTTACTCTCACTATAAAAAGTAAAATGCAATCTGATCTGTTTCAATGGAAATACCTGAACATTTTTCTATGGCATGTTATCTCTGAAAAATGGAAAATTTATGTGAGCTAAACCGCAAATAATTGCTCCAGATATACTGAATTTCGCATTACATAATCTGTACATTGCTAATCTTTCAGGAAGTATTAACCCAGACTACATTAACCCTCTTGCACTAAGCATAAATAACACCGAAGACCTACAGCAATTATGAATATGTCAGTTTTTAAATGTGTGAAAAAATTCTACCGCACAAAATGAAATATGAATTCAAGAAATACGTAATTTAAGCATAAATTAAGAGTATTTAACACTGTTAATTGAACAAAGTAATAAAAAATACCAATTGGTTACATTAAAAGTGTTGTCTACACTGTAAAATAGAGGGACATTAATAAAAAAGCGTTGCTAAATTGTGATTTAGAGATGCATGAAAAAAGAAAAAGACACCTAGAACAAGATGTATGCAAGACAGTGGGTACTGGGCTAGATATTAAGATCCTGCAATTTAGATTTTTCATATTTAGATGCATATAGACATGCCTATGGCTCCATTATCATCAATGAAAAGCTAATCAACACAGCTGGAGTCAAAAGAGCAATTTAGTTCACCTAAGAGAAGGTGTTAAGGCTATGACCTTACTAGCAAATAAAAAAGTTCCACAGCTTAGATACCTGTAATAGTTAAATTTAGGTGTTTGATCTAATAGTGTGGTCACATTCCTTTTCTCCTCAGCTTGGTAGGAAATTTATGGAGAAAACTACTTGTGAGAATTTACAGAAAATTATTTAAACCCCCCTTATTTCAGTCAACCCTAGATTTTCACTCACTCATACCCACATAAAAGCATAATGTGTTTGTCGGTCTGGCAAGGATCATCTGTGATTTATGTAAATGGGAAAGGATATGGTTGTTGATTCTTCACTACTTCTCTTGCTTTGTTACTAACTGGTGATATCAAATGGTTTTTTGGACTGCTGCTCCATACCATTTCAAAATCAAACATTATTTCAGGATGTTTCTTCTGTTTCAGAATTTGATTTCTCTTTTCATAATTCTTAGACAACTGGTTGCTCATTGCATGTTTCCTCATTTGAAGTATCATTAAGCTTACAGGCTGCCTTGCTTTTAGAATAACAGGAATCATATACACAACATGATGTTATCTTCATTGCCATTCTTCTGTCATCTGACCGCAGATTTTCTGATTTTGGCAAAACCACATTCTTCAGTCATTCTCAATTTGGTTGCTGTCAGTTTTGTTCTTTGCCATCAACACGAGACATTCTTTTAGCTCTTGCTTTATTGTTTCTTATGGAACCATAGAATAGTTTGAGTTTGAAGGGACTTTTCAAGGCCATCTAGTCCAACCTCTCTGAAGGGACATTTTCAACTAGGTCAGGTTGCTCAGAGCCTCGTCCAATCTACCCTTGAGCACTTCCAGGGATGGGGAAGTATTCAAGAGCAGATTAGATGGAGCTCTGAACACTGTGTTGCCCACCTCTCTGGGCAACACAGTTTGTTAGTCAACACACAGTTTCTAGTCAGGGCAAAACCTCCAAAGTTGGTGTATTAGAATAGATAAAAAAGCAAAAGCTCTTTCTTGGATTATACTTTTCAGGCAGTGGAAACGAAAATTAGTCTTGTGTTCTATTAACACAAGGTGATCTATATTTTCTACCTGGTGGAATTTGAATATGAATTTATAAAACTTATAGATTTGAGAACATAGGGTTTATTTGATTTTAGACGTAGATATGAAGTTTAATGATAAGAGCAGTTATAATTTATTGTGCAGAGCCAGATTATCTGGTAGAGCAGATTAGGGTCCATTCAATAAGTACTTGCAAGGTCAGGTCATGAATTGTCACTGCTTGCATTGGAAAAATCATGTATTATGATTTTGTGCTAGTTTATCTTGTGTATTTCATGTGATCATTCTTGTCTTGTGTCTTACTCTGTCCCATCAAAACTAACACACTAATCTTGTATTCACTTTCCACAAAACTGTGATATCCAGCACTTCTCTTATATGCTTTTTGCTTCAGAGCTGCCCCAGGAGGCAGCTGTCCTGGAAGCTGAGTCTACCAGATGGAGCAACTGCTTCTATCTGACTTCCCAGCGCAGCTGGAGTGAGAGCATAAACATTGCACTGCAAGGACTTTTGCAGATAGGTACTGATGTGTGCCCAGCCTCTGAATCACTTCCAAGCTCAGTGGGACACAGAGCATGGAAATTGTGCAGTCCAGACCTACTGACTGGCTGGGGCATGCTAACTCCATCACCACCTGTGTTGGTTCCATCCTCATTCCCCTCAATTTCTGAGTTTTTAAAGAGCAAAATGGGTGTTAGTTGTGCTGTAATGACTGTTAATTGATGCAGAAGTTTTAAATGAGGTCAGTGACATTCCCATGTACCACATGCTATGGAAGAAAGAGTGACTGCTAGAATTTTTTACCTATGAACCCATAAGATGTCCCTGTTTGCAGAACACCCAGAGCCCAGTTGTGTACCCATAAAAGGGTAAAAAGTTAAAAGCTAAAGCACGTACAGTCTGATATCCCTGGAGGAGAAACAACAGTACTGCCCCCTGAGCTAGGTGTAGAGCTCCCTATGGACACTGAAGTTAAGTTTCTTCAGTTTCAGTTGTAGCAAATAGTCTTACACATTAGAGGATGGTTGTGTGCTCTTCAGAAAAGCCATTAAAAAATCCAGAAACAAGGTCACCATCCCCAGAAAGGATGAAGGCATTTTCATATAATCTGGAAGATTTGATTGGGTTTGCTGCAAACCTTTAAAACGCCCTTTCTTTTCTGACATCATGAGATGTCCATGGTGGTCCTTCAAAGAAAGTGTGAGGTAAACAGCTAAAATCAGTAACTGCTTCAAACATTCATTTAATCCTCCTCCGCATTCAGGGTGTCAGACTTAAGAGCACTGAGTTACTAGCCTGAATACAGCTTTAATATCTCACAGGGGATGCAGATAAAAGGCATCAGCAAAAGTGTATAATTCCATTAGACTGGCCCTGTACCTCAGAGTTTATGCTATTCAGCTCTCAGGGAACTGTTGTGGTTTGCCTGATCCAGTAGTCCCTAGGCAAAGAACTTGTTTAGAGGAAGATGTTTCAGGGGAGGTATCAGCATGTGAAAGACACCAATGTGCAGGTATATCTTACTGTATTTGCTATCTACTCAGGATGTAATGTTACATTTATCAGAATGCATTTATTAGCAGTTTATCAAAATGTTTGGTGTAGACCTGCTTTGCCAGTGAAGTATTTCATATCTAATGAACTCTGACATTTCCAACAGGTTGTGATTGCAAAAAACTCAGTGTTTAAAACCTAACAGGAAAAAAATGGGAGGCAGGATGGTTGCCTTACTCCTTTGCTTAGGGACTGGGAAATGTGGTTGCAAAGAGTTTGAATAAGCAATCATTACATGGCAAAGACAATAAAGTGCAGCCAAAGTACAAGCAGAAACACTTCCATGGTATTTACTAGATTAAATCATTTATTTGTATGCCTCTCAAGGCATAGAAGACACAGGATAGAAATATAAAACTGATAGAAATATAAAAATGAAATATAAAACAAGCTTATTTCAGACCAGTGGGGAAGGTTCAAGACAGAAATATGATGGAAAGTGAAGTGTTCATATCCTTAGAGAGAATAAGAAATAGGATTCAAACATGTTATTCCCCATTTTGTAAATGTATCAGCCTACTAAAAATTTGCAAAACAGAATTAATCCCTTTTGCAGATGCACTTCAGTTCTAGAGTAACAAGTAAAAGCAAAACTAGAAAAACAACTGAATTAAGAAAATATGTTTGAAACATTTAGTGGTATGCTGGTCTTGCCACTTTGTGCAAAGTAAGTAGTTACCTCCTGAGAGGGCAGAAATGGATAGCTGGAGTTAAAACCTCTTACAAGATTTCAGCTAAATCAATCCATTTCTTTGAGTGCAAAAGTGTTAAGTGGCATTTGAGTCAATCTAAACCTCAGAAATCTATCAATGTGCAAACACTACAAATGAAAACATTATTTTCTCTCATTTATTTGTTTGCCTGTTTTGTGCGAAAGCTTTAATTTTAAAAGATTTAATTTGTAGTCTGTCTGATTGTGTACCAGGCTATTGAATTTAAATATCATGAGGTTAGAATTTGCCCTGCTGAACTGGTAAATACAGTCATTTATAGACAATTAGCTGCTTGCTGCTGTCTTTCAGATGCTGATTACCATGAAATCTAACCCCCATGCTATGTCTGTGCAAGCAGTTCCTGCCATCCTCCCACTGCTGCCTATTCTGAGGTGTGGACCTCAGATTTCATAGCCCCATTTCAGCAGTAAGTAAAGATTTGACATTGTTGACAAACTTACAACTATCTGGGGCCTGAATTACAATGATGCTGTGCAGTAAACACAAACTGGCAGAAAGAATCTCAGTCACATCTCAGACTATCTGGAATTTAACAGGTATCACGAGATTGTCTCTTCCTAATATATTTAACAACAAAAACTTGCTCAACTATTATTAAACAGCCTTATTTGTTCTGTTTTCATGGGACCTTGTAGGTATAGATTTGCCAGTGTTGAAACCACCTAAACTTGATCTATCTAAAATCCCTTCTGTGTCTGTATCTGGTTTATCATCTGTGTTATCTGAACAGCTAGTGATGGTTTCTGCGGAGCACAATACACCTCAGAATCCACATGTCCTGCAATCTGCCTGTCTTCCAAGAAAGGCTTTTTAACAACATTGATGAAAAACAATTATATTCCACAAAATAATTATCACCATATTTAAATTTCTCACAACAGTCAAGGAGGAAGCACACTTAAATGAAAATTATGCAGAAAATAAAAAATATTTACACAGCTTGGAAAAAATAAATAGTTTATTATTAGCAAGAGGTCTCAGTAGTGCTGTCTTTTCTGAGCTAGTTATGTGGCCTCACCTTGAGTGCTGTGTGCAGTTTTGGTTGCTGCAATATAAGAAAGATGTTAAACTATTAAAGAGCATCCAAAGGTGGTGACCACTGACAGAACCCAAGGGAATGGCCTGGAATTGTGTCAGGAAATGTTTAAGTCAGATACTAGAAAAAGGTTGTTCACCCAGAGGGTGACTGGACACTGGAACAGGCTCCCTAGGGAAGTGGTCACAGCACCAAACCTGGCAGAGTTAAAGAAGTGTTTGGACCATGCTCTCAGGCACATGGTGTGATTCTTGGGGATGGTGCTGTGCAGGGCCAGGAGTTGGACTCAATGATCCTTGTAGGACTCTTCTGTCTCATATTCTGTGATTCTGTGGTTCTATGGTTTTCAATAGTTTCTAAATGCTTAGGAGGCATCCTATAAACTAATCATTAGTAATAAAGATTTGAAAGAATCTCGACTTCTTTTTCCTTTTCCTGCCTACACTATCACCTTCCCTTGGCTATTCAACAGCACAACACCTTCTTATCTATTAGGAAAACACATATGAAAAGAATAGGCAAAACTCCAGTTCAGCCTCATCAGTGAAAGTAATGAAGTCTACTAACATGGGCTCCATTCATATTTCCTCCACTAATACCTATCTTGTCACTTGCTGTGGTCTAGATTGGAGTTCTTTCATGGAAAGGAGAAATGGTCTGACATTTTTATTCCCTACACTACTTAAAATTAGACGAGGGCCCCAGTCCTGAAAACTGGTTAGGTGTGGGGAATAATCCTGAATAATATCATGATTTTTGGAAAATTACTCTCCTGTTACTGAGGGTTTACAGAGGCTCATCCTAAGATCTCACATACAAGACTGCCAGTGCCAACGTTAGACACAATATCAAACCAATCATCTCATCACTAGCTTGCAGCCACTATCCAATCACTATCCAGCCACTAACAAAAAGTCTAACCATGACTTTAAAAAAAAAAAATGTTCATTTTAGAATATGAGTGAAGTTCATGCTTACAGCAAGAAAAAAAAAAAAAAAAGAGCTGAATTCTTGTGTTGATGTATAAGAATAATTTTGTTAGATCTGTCTAGATTACTGATCTGTCTCTGACAGTGGCTACTAGTAGATATTTTGAGAAAGACAAGGTCATAATTATTTTTTCCCATGGTTATAAGTTTGTGTTATAAACAAACTTATAAAGCCTCACCAGTCTGAGGCTTTAGGACTTTCAGAACAGAGATCTTGCATTAATTCATCCGTTAATCTTGTCTAATTGCTTTTTGAGCCTATTTATATTTCTGGCATTCACAACATCCTATAGCAATAAGTATTATAGTTTTATTATGTGTCACATGAAAAGGTACTTTGCTTTTGTTCTGAACCAGTTCCCTGGTAATTTCATCGTGTTCCACTTTGCCTTTATGTTATGGGAAAAAATCAACAGTTATTCCCTATTCACGCTGTCCAAACCTTTGTTTCTGTATACTTCTCTCTAATTTCATAGTTTTTTTTCTTTCATAATTCTCTCAAATTTCTGCATTTTTTTCCCATAAATCTTATGATCTCCAAGATCTCAATGTGCACCAGTATGTCCACCCCATAAGGTAAAGAGAAATAAAAGAGATTAAGAAAGGCCTGTAGGAGAAAGAAGTATCTCTGTTGGGTAAACACAGTATCTTGTGGAGCCAAGAATATAAATACAGAAACTGTAGTTCTGGTTCCAAGAAAATGGGAAGAGATTAATCAGAATCTCAATCAGCCCAGCTTCCCATAAATTTGAAGACCCCTCTTTAAGGGTAGCTTTCTATGAAGCTGATCAGCCTTAGGAAACTTCTGTTAATAACAGTACCTTGTTTCCATTTGATTCTTTACTGGTTTCATAATAGTTCTTAATATTCTATTTTCAGCTTTGACCTTTTCTTAACATTGAAACTGTGTTTTCAGAGAACTTTACATGAGATCTACTTCCAGGATCACTTTCCTCATGGTCATTTGAAGTCTAGTATTTATAAATTTAAGTTTGTCACCTTATGGTTTGTTCCCCTTCACAATGATAGGAATGGATTTGCTTTCGTGAATGATGAATTTTATTTGCCCCTCTGTCATGCATGTATGGGGGCATAGAAGACCATTCTACAACTTGTCCTTGTCATTTCCAGTGCTGATTCTTGTAATTATTTTTGTTCCTTTTGGAGATTTTTTTTCCTCATTTTTTGTTTCCTAACCAGATCATTTAAGAATATGTTTAATATCTGTTGTGGGTTAACACAGTTTGATTTTTAGTTAAAAAGAAATACAGCATATTGCCCTGTCAGGACCTTGGAGTTGTTTTGGAAGGGACAGGTACCTATCAGAGTCTATTTTAGATATAGGCATACTGTTTGACCACTGAGAAACGGCTTTGTGAGTACACACATAAAGCTGAGTTTGTCCCAGCCGGCCCCTTTTCCCTCCTGCCAGGCGAGCAGGTGACCCCGGGCAGCGCCGGGCCCGGGCCGGCCCCGCTGCCCTCAGGCGGGTCCCGGAGCCGCTGCCGGGGGGGNTGTTGTAAAAGTAAGTCCCTCGCTCCTGTGATAAAAGGAAGTCTCAGCTGTTTGAGACACGGATTTGGCCCTTCACTCCTAGGGTTAAAGGAGCTCTCTTAAGAAAGAGACAATTTCAGAGATAGAAGAAGAGGATTTGTGTTGTAAACTAAAAGAAGCATTCTTAAATGGTACCCCAAATACGCCGAGAGACCCATGAGTAGCCGGGGGAAAGGCTTCTAATGGGTGGGACGGCACAATCTGCAAAATTCTGTGTGGTTGCAGAATTGTGACCTTGGGAGCCACCAGACTGTTTTTTTTTCTTATGGCAAATGTCTCCATAGGACACTATGGAGGGGGGACTCCTCTCCCAAAGTGATAGAAGATTATGTTTAAATAGTGAAACTGACTGAGGATCGTGATTTTGTCTCTCTGTGTTGGTTGTGAGAGGGTGACACCTGTGGAAGGAAGGGAAGGGTTTTAAAGTTGGGTTTTTTTGGGTTTTGTTTTTGGTTTTGGGTTTTTTTCCTTTTTTTCTTTCATTCCTTTAGTGTGCAAAAATAAACTATATGTGTAACTTTCAAGTTTAGGCCTGTTGTGCTTTTTATTTTCTCCTAGTCAAATCCCACAAAAGAATGGAGACACTCAAGCCACTACACTAGATTTAGGAGAAAGGATTTGATGAACATGAAACCAATACATGAGTTGGTGTTTCCACCCAGTTGAACTAAACCAGAACAATATCATATGTCTAAACACAGATACCTGAGAGACTCTTCTGGCACCTTCCTTCTTTGTGAAAAATCTGCCATTTCTTTCTAGTATTAGTTGGTCTTTGACCAGCTACCATGAGAGGAATTTCCTTCTTCCTCTCTTGAGACTGAACTTTTTTATAAGAGCCTTTGTGACAGAATCTTTTTAAAAGCTTCTTGAACATCTAAATTCATTGAGGAGATTAAATACTGATTCATAGAGATGATTATTGTTCATGATAATAGAAATAATTTGTAGTTCTTGATTGGGGATAGAATTCAGCCATGCTTACATTTCTGAAAAGTCCTGACTTGACACCAGCCAGACTCTAATCTACCATGAAGAAAAGCTCAAGGGAGTAGCAGAGAGCTGTTTTTTTGAGTATCTCCAAGCAATGTGTTCAGCTGATTGCCTATCTGTGGTTCAGTGGGCTAAGCAACCCTGCAGGTGATTAACATGGGAACATGAAAGATAGGAAATGTATTTTTTAACATCATGATTCAGATAGGAAGTGTCTAGAGATGTACAGTAACTACCAATTTAGAGTACTTGGCTATCACTGTAACCTGAGATAAATGTCAGTTTGTGCATCACTGCAACTAATATGTCTTGATTATTAACAGACGATTCCTAAGATTGATCAGCTTCATAGAAAGCTACCCCTAAAAAGGGCTCTTCAAATTTATGGGAAGCTAGGCTGATTGAGATTCTGATTAATCTCTTCCCATTTTCTTGGAACCAGAACTACAGTTTCTGTATTTTATATTCTTGGCTCCACAAGATACTGTATTTACCCAACAGAGATACTTCTTTCTCCTACAAACCTTTCTTAATCTCTTTTATTTCTCTTTACCTTATGGGGTAGACATACTGGTGCACATTGATAACAGTAGCCTGTTTGGATCATGGGATAATAGACAAGCAGAGATGTCACAAAAATGTGCATGTATATGGTCTTAACTGCAGGAAATAAGTACCAAGTGTATCTTGGCTTCATTGTGCAAAAGCAGCATGCTTGATTCACACCAGGAAAAAAAAATTTGAGACCTGCAAGTATTCACATATATTGTTCTCTCAGAAAAGCAACCACAATTCCAGAAGTTTTAATGGTGGAATATTTTCAAACCCAGTTACATGCACAAGCAGCTCAGCAGTTCAGTCTGCAATAGTTTGAATCTATAACTGAGTAACTTTTGGCCTTGTACTTGTTACTTATATTTTTGGAGTATACAAGCTGACTTTAGAGATACCTGGTTTCTTAAATATCATCATCATATCATTGGCCTGAACTCTGTAGAGCTATGCCTTTGACCTCATTATATTTATTTCTGGGACCAGTAAATCCCAAGATTTAAACTACACTTTATCCTCCTCCTGCCAAAAGTAACTACAACAGAGCCTATGGTATTAAGGGTCCAAAAGCCTTAATTTGCCTGGAATTTTCCTCCTGCTGTGAGAAGCCATGCTGTGAGCTCCCTGCCCTTCAGTCAGGTACAGATGCTATGGATAAATCAGACCCACTTAGCCTCTGGATGATTTGTGGGAATAAGGCAAATGCATATAGGAGCAAAAGAACAGAAAGTAAGTAAAGGTCCCAAGAAAAATAGTCAGAATTTTTCCATTTCAGATTTCAGGGAACTTATAATTATTAATTATTTTATTCATATACTTTATAATAATTATTATCTTTTAAGGTATTGCAAGGCTGATGCTATACTATATCTAAAAGATGTGCAAATCCCAGGAAAGGATCATTTCTATTTGTTCTGCTGCAGTCTGCTTTCAGCCCATTATGGACAGTGGTGTGAGCAACAAATTATTCTGCTCATGCCTTTTCTGGAATAAAGCATTTGGAGAATGAAAGCAGACCATTTCACTGGGCTGTGAAGACTGAAGACAATAGAGATCTTGGCCCCACAGAGTAATAATTAGGTTGTGCACTGGAAGAAGAGTGACCTGAATTTTGAACTGCTTCTGTGATGAATGTTAATATTAGAGCATCATAGGTAATATATGTAAAACACTTCTGGAAAAGTATCAGTGCTTAGAGCTCTGGTTGCAATCTTGTTTGCCCAAAAGAGTGTTTATGCCTGCTTTGTCATATTCCCTCATGGATTTGTGTTTTGTGGCCAGATGACTATGTTCTTCTGTGTACAATAACCACTAGAGCAAACATGATGGCAAGTACCCTTTTTGTCTAGTTAGTCCACTGTTTGGTGCCTAAGGTACAATCCAAAATTATTTGGGCTTAAATTTTCTCAAGTAGTGGAGGGTGCTGAGGTTGCATCTCCACCTTGCTAAAAGAATTGTGGCATCAAATTGAGGTTCATGCATGAAATTTAAGGGATAGATTTGTGTCCTCAGTTTTCATTTGTTTTAAATATACACCTCACTGCCTAGTTTTTAAAAATGTGACTTTAAAAACAAACCATCCATGGGTAAGTCTTAGCTTTTGATCTCTGAGGATAAATGAACTTAACTGCTGGTTTAAGAAAACAATCAAATCTCAAAAAAAGAGACCAGACTGCCTTTTTTAAAAAACCAGTGTTTCCTTTTGGCCAACTTTAGAAAGCTTCTTTTTAGCATACATTTGAGTTGGGGGTGATTTCATTTTCTCTACTTCTACCTTTTTCTATAGGCTATTTACAAATTAAGAGTATATAGTGGACCAGATATTTGCTGTGATCAGATACTGATGTTTATCTTCTGTAAATGTTAAAGGTTTATGACTAATATATATTTTCTCCCCCAAATTCACATATTTGTAGAATTTGAGAGTATCTCAGAGGTGCCTGTGTTCCCAGTTCATCTCAGAAGAGCAGAGTATCTCCCGTAAAACTCACATTTGTTGGCTGCTTCTCTTCAGAAATAGCAGACCTGTATACATTTTCCATTATTGCTAGACACTATTTTAGCCAGTCAGCAGTGGAGACATTGAGTAATGCCAGATCAGATCCTAGGGCAATGAAGAAAATATTTTTCTTTTAAATGCAGTGCTGGAATTCTTATTACTAGAAAATGTTTGACAGAAAAGAAAGAGAACAGTAATCGTGCGATTTGAATTTTACACTGAGCTGAAACAGTGTTCCAGAAATATCACTGAAGAGAAATATCCAAAGGGGGTTTCTGACAACTAGGTATGATTCTCAACTGAAGCATTAAACCAAAGGATGCAGGTTAATCTTACTGCCTTTTGTTAACATACAATTTGGCTTCCTTTGTCTTTCTTTATCCCCACAACTTAATGTATTTAATATTCTGTATTTATTATAGTGCCTTGTGTTATGTTTAAAGAACTTCTGCTGAGGTAAAAAATGGCTTTGTATTTTATACTTGCACAGCATCAGCAGCATAGACCTTAACCGAAACATCTATAAGAAATAGATAATAACAATTTAATACATGGCAAGATAAATTATGTGCAGTGTTGATATATATATCTAGTACCAAGATGTAGAATAGTCATTTAGAAGGTTTTCAAGATAGATGAAATGCACTATCAGATAAAACTTTCTATTGTCAAACTTGTAAAATGTTTTTGGTAACACTGATACTGGTATAGCCCTGGGACTGATTTTTTTTTTTTTTTCACTTGTAGGAAAGCTGCAATAGACTTGTAATACATGTTGCTGCTGCTTCATGGTGAGACATGTCAGGGCCCTGACGGCATGAATTGACTTTAATGGCTCTGATGAGCCTTCCCTGGGACCCTCATCCTTTTCCCCAGGGACCCCTGCCCTTTATTTCTCCTGAGCCTGAGCTGTGCAGTAGGTGTGCCTGTCTTCTGGATGGACCTTAGACCTGTGTTGTAGGTGGCTGGTGTCCTGGATGGACCACTTAGATGCCTGTCTGAGCCTATCTCCTTTGCTCCTGGGTGTCCCCTGGGTCTGGTACATGTCGCGCTGTGTCTGTGGCTGTTGAGGATCCCTGCTCCCATGGGGCTGTGTCCTACTGATGGGGTGCTCCCTATGCTGGGGCCACCCCAGGCTCCCAGCCCACCTCTCTGTGTTGGCTGTGTCTCAGTGTGCCTGAGCACAGGTTTCCTGTCTGTTTGTAGCTGGAACTGGTAATTTCAATGGAAAATTTTTGCCACAATTAAAAAAAAAAAAAAAAAAGAAAAAGAAAAGAAAAGAAAAAAGCAGCCTCGCAGAGATATAGTCTTTTATAGTCTTTTTAGTCTTTTGATAGTTAAAAAAAAAAAAAGTGGGCATGTTTTATTCACAGAATGTTTAAATGCCACTTTTTATTTACTAATTCTTTGCCTTGCATAATCTAATACTGTCATGTTGAAACATTAGATAAAAAAAAAGGTATTTCCATCTGAAAGGAAAAAAAGAAATAAAAAGTGTAATAAAATAAGTCAGTCAGTGTTCTGCAGAGCTCGGTGTATGCTGTCCAGGGATGTGACTATGGCAGAAGCATTATAAGCAGTTCAATATTCAGGTCTGGATGATGAGGAAATCTGCTCTAAAGTAATTTCTTTGACCACCAGAAACAGTGGTATTTCTTCAGTACTGTTTTGCTTTTCTCTAATCTGTTTCTGCATCAGTGACTTTGGCTGCTTTGTTCTGCCTTAAACCCTGGAGTGCACTGTGCCTGATGGGGTCATGTGTGTGCAGGTGACTTAGAAAGTGATACCCCAACTTTGCACCATGTATCGGTTTAGCATAAATGGTAAAAAAAACCCAATTGGTGTTCTGCTTTAGAACTGATGGCCAGGTTGGCCAATTAGATACAGGTGTACACCCCTGGGACACACGGCTTAAATACAGGTGGAATCTGGGGAATGACCTCTATTTCTGCGGGCCTGCCATGAGGTAACATCGAGGCTGGGGGGGAAGCAGCAGGGTCCAGCTCAGGGCCTGCTGCTCCTAGGGCTGGGCTGGGGCAGCTGGGCCAGGGCCAGAGCCAGAGCCAAGCTGAGCCAAGCCAAGCCAGGCCCCTCCGAGCCCAGCAGACGCAGGCAGAGCCATGGCTGCTCACATGAAGCCGATCCTGTGGCCGGCACCATGCCACCGGCCCGGCCGCGGGAGATGACCCTGTCCCCCCAGCCCCC
The DNA here is from genome assembly GCA_013397315.1 of Donacobius atricapilla. Taxonomy (NCBI): domain Eukaryota; kingdom Metazoa; phylum Chordata; class Aves; order Passeriformes; family Mimidae; genus Donacobius; species Donacobius atricapilla. The sequence goes on along the minus strand of WBMY01014895.1, from coordinate 108,256 downwards.
AGGTCCCTGGAGAGCAGCACCGAGCCCAGGCTGGGCCAAACCCACCCCATAAGACCAAGGGGTGGAGGGGAGAGAAGATCCAGGCCACCGTATCTGAGCTTTTCTATACCTTATGGATTTGAGGCTTTCACCGATGCCATGGCTGAGTCCACGTGGCCATCTGCAGGCCCAGGCAAGAGAATATTAACTCTTTCTTAACACCGGCTGAGACTTTTTTTAAACTCTACCCCTTCTCAAAGAGAGAGGAAAGGCCAAATTGGAGGTATGCAAAGGGATAATATGAAGATATTAAAGTCAGTAAAGAAAGGGTGACTTCTTAAGTGGAAAAGAAGACAAGTTGCTTTAGTTTTAGGCTACAAATCTCCTTAATTTATGGTAACGGACTGTAATATTCCTTTAAATCGTGGACTAAGAATGAGGAGATGATTTTGTGGATTCAAGCAAAGGTGTCTGATTTTACTGAGTGGATATTGCATTAGAAACCGTAACCTAATATCCTATGAGACGTTTTGAAGCCTCGTCACCAGTGAAGAATGAGAAGTCCTTTGTTGTGGAGCTGTGCATCTTTAAAAGGTGAAACCCCATGTGTAAGTCCACAGCCAATATGTAGCCATGGGAAAGGCTACATTTGGGAAGCTCACAAATGCAGATAATCGGGTGGGCTGCTTTTGTGGGAGCTGGAAGCCACAAACAGACTGTGTCTCTTGTGGAAAGTTACCAGAAGAATCAGGAGGGACTTGTCTCTCTCAAAAGACTGAATGAAAGACTATTTTATAAGTGGTACTGACTTAGAGTTCTGATGTTCTGTCTCTTTACATTGTTTTGTAGAAAAGTAGATTGTTGGTAAGGAGGAGGGGAGTGCTTTTAAAAAAAGTTTCATTTTTTTTTGTTTTTTTTTGTTTGCCCTTTAGTGTGTGTTAATAAATCTAACTGTTTCTATCTTTAAGTTGAGCCTGTTTTGCCTTTCTTCTAATCCTATTCCATAGTAGAAAGATAGACCATCACACTACATTTCACAAAACAAATTTGGCAAATGTGAAACCATTTTTGGTGTTTCCGCCCAGTTATGAACTTTAACCCATTACACACCATCATTTAACTCCTGGAAAGGAAGTTCTTTGTACCATGTACTGTAACAGCCCATGAATATAACCACATGTGGTCCCATTTGCTTTAATAAGCAAACAAAAAAAATATGTAGAAAACTTAGAGCAAAGGGAGATAATTGCTTAGCAAAAGGAGAAAAAAAAAAAAAGAAAAAAAGTTTTCTTTGCTGACCTCAGAAAGGTACTCAAAACATATTCCAGTGCAAATCTTTCGCCTTCAGAAAACAGACTCTTTGGATGAGAAACATAAATTACATGAAAGGGATCAATCAGGCTGTGGGAAAACGTCTCTTCTGAACTTGTCTCATCTGAAGCCATTAGTGGGCCCACATGTGCTATTAAGTTCTCTGTGACTTGGCTGCCAAAACACTTGTGCATTCAATTTCTAATCTACTTTCAGACAAGACTGACAAGACAGCCCATGACAGAGGTGATACAAGCCCAAACACCTTTGCCTGAAGTTGACTGGGGATTGCTCACAGGTTTCACCAACAGCCTCCTACAGACTGACAGGCAGACTGACAACTAGCCTGGGCCTGCCAGTGTTTTCAACCATCTAACAAAAGATCACTGCTGTCTAATTTGTTTGATGTGTAATGCTACCTTTTCACTGTTATGTACTTAGTGACCTAAACTACAATATGTATGTTTCAGATGTGGTGTGATATAGTGGAATACAAATGTACTTTCCTGTGATCCCTAGCAAATTAGGTGGTGATGAGTAATCTGTGCTTTCAGACTCTCACTAAGAGCAGTTCTGAATTTACAGCTCAACAGATGTGTCAAGGAGAAAATAAGCTACATCAAAGTAGAACATTGAACAACAGTTTTCTTGCAATTTGCTTTAAGTAAATTTTAACTGCCAATTGCTCATTCTTCAGATTTCTCGATATCACATCTCTGGTGAAATATATGAACCTGACTCCTAATTTAAGATGGCTAGATGGGGAACGAATATTTTTACCTCCTTTTTTCTTATGTGTATATGAGTACTTCATATGCATAAATACATATCAGATGCTTTTACATACAAAACTAGAATATTTGCTTGTCTTTATTGTGTTCCACTCATGTTTATGAAGAATAAAATATCAGGACAGAAATCTTCCATATATTTCACCAATGAAAATTTAATCTGATTTATCACCTGCAGTAGGATTTGGACAGACTGGGTCAATATATCAAGTTGAACAGTATGAGGTACAATAAGACCAAGTACTGCATCCTTCACTTGCATCAAAACAGCCTCCAGGCAGCGCTACAGGCTGGGGACAAAGCATCTGGAAAGCTGCCCAGCTTTCCAGAAAAGCCTGGGCATACTGGTCAACAGCAGCTGAACAGGATCCAGTGTGTGCCCAGATGGCCAAAAAAGCCAATGGAATCCTGGCCTGTATCAGTAATAGAGTGTCCAGCAGGTCCAGAGAAGAGATTGTCCCTCTGTTCTTGGCACCAGCACTGTTGAGGTCACACCTCAAGTGCTGTGTCCAGTTCTGGGCCTCTCACTGCAAGAAAGACATTGAGGGGCTGGAGTGAGTCCAGAGAAAAGAAAGGAGCACAGGTCCTGTGAGAAGCTGAGGGAGCTGGGGTTGTTTAGCCTGGAGGAGAGAAGACTCAGGGGAGGCTGTTCTGTTCTCTGCAATTGCCTGAAAAGAGGTTGTAGCCAGGTGGGGGTCAGCCTCTTGTCCCAGGCAGCCAGTGACAGGACAATAGAAAATGGCCCCAAGCTCTGCCAAGGGAATTCAGGTTGGCCATCAGGAAGAATTTCTTCATTCAGGGTTGTCTTAGGTTACAATGTATGATGCACCCAAAAGTATGTATTCTATCACCATCTTCATAAGCTGTTAAAACCAGGTGGGACAGTGTTCCTTATCTCCTTCCTGACTCATCCCTGATAACTCCAGGGGATATTTTCTGTGAATGGGCCAGCTGTTAAAACCAGGTGGGGCAGAGGTCTTTATCTCTTCCACAACCCATTCTCCCTCCAGGGGGATATCTGCTGTTAATGGGCCATTTAGTCTCACTGCATGACTGATAAAATTACATCATCCCATTTTGAGATGCTCTAACCAATGGGAGGAGCCAAGCATTCCTACGTGGATATAATCCGAGATTTTGGACACCACAATCAGCCTTATCCAGTGAATTCCCAGAGGACAAGAGCTCCACTGTATGTTTACAGGAAGCTCAAACCCTTCTGCAGGATCACTGCTTCAACAGAGCCACATCTATCACTCCAGGAGTGTTGGAATTCTGAAAACTTAGATTTTAAGATTTTTGTATACTGTAATGTATGTGGGGCAAGATGGGGACTTTAGAGTGGACGTTAGTTGTTCTTTTTTTCTCCTTCTTCTTCCTTCTTCATGGGTTTAGGTAGTTTTCTGTAATGGGGTGAAAAAGTCCACATTGCGGGTCTTGGGTGGTCATTATTGGATCAAAAGAATAAATAATATAGATTTCATCTCATTATTGGGGGATTATCACTTATATAACCTTGGAAAGAGTTAGAAGTATTCCATTTTATCTTTGTTTTCTAACTTGCTAGTTAGAGCTCATGGCTTGTGAGTCTGTAAATAGATAAGAAATAATAAACATCCAAGTCTGAACATGAGACCTATATTTCTCATGTATTAATCCCGATCTTGGCAGAGAGAAAAAGAAGCCAGAATGGTCACACAGGAGGACTGCAGCCACCATTTTATCAGACTGCTACCAACACCCTGACCAATAAGGTGTCAGATTATGTTCTGACTCTGTCATTGTTTCTGTATTATTGCATTTATTTTCATTTTCCTATTAAATTGTATTTCTGACTTGGGATATCCCACTAGTTTGCTTTCAAACTAATACAAAGGTGACAACAAATGTTGGAACAGCCTGCCCAGAGGGATGGACACCATCCCATGGGGTGTTAAAGCAATATCTGGGCAAGGCACTTAGTGCTGTGGTTACGTTGAAATGGTGGTGTTTGGACAAAGGTCAGATTTAACAATCTTGGTGGTCATTTCCAACTTTAATGATTCTATAATTTTAAAATTCTATGATTTCTTAAAAATCCTTCATTCAGTTAAGTTACATTAACACTTTATGTTGATAGAAGGTATCATACAATAATTTAGTTTGCAGTCCTACAGATGTCAAAGATGGCATGCCCATATTATCATGGGCCGGTAATATTTGTGATGATGCAGTAGTATTATTTTTAGTGACTATAGAAGTTGAAAGTGAATTACATGGACAAAAAGAATTTCAGAAATTTAGCTGATCCTTATGCAGCTAATTCTCATAAGGGCCAATATTTGCCTTAGTTTTTGGGTTTGTTTGGCATTTCATATAGAAAGAAAATACCTCACCAGAGCTAAGCAAGTCAGATGGCACTCCTACAAGATGCCATTCAACTTCCCGCCAAGGTCAGCAACCTATACAAATAAAACCTTACAAAATAAGCTACAAAATTCTAATCAATCAACAGAACAGACAAATATTTTCTAAGTTTTTTTCCTTGTAGTCTAGTTGAAAATTGATTGGTGTCATAGGCTATTTTACAATGGACAGAGAAGACCACCCTTGATTTGTTGCCACATCATACTGTTGCTAAGTGTCGTAGATGGGAGGTAGTTACTTTGCAACTATAGTAGGCTATCATCGAGGAGCCAAGCTCTGGCAATTTTCCGTTGTGTTTGTTATGTAAGCCAGAGTTGCTTTTTCTCTCTGAAGAAAAGTTAGAGTTTTCCTAAGGTCTAAAGACTATTTTCAGCAAGATGGACACTAGGCACAGCCTGGTCTTCTACACTGCACTTTGTTCAGTGGTTGGAAGTTTGTCATGGGGGGACCCATTGCAGGCAGGTACATCACCTTGGAATTTCCCAGTCCTGAATTGCATTTGAAGAAATACCTGCCTTTGTTCAACAGCTAGGGAATTAAAGCATTTGCCAAGAAATGCAAGACCTTGGTCAACACTTTTGTTCTGGGAGATGATGAAACCACATCTTTCCTGTCTCAGAGTCTGGGGAAGCAGCAGGCTGCCAGATAACCAACAGTGCAGATAAAGTTGGATAACTATGCCAAAGTTATGGACCTAGGAAGACAAAAACTTATGTAAAATGAGGAAATGTGTATTCCCAATACTGTTTGTGTTTTCTATCCTATGTTTCTTAAATGGGTATTGCAGAGCTCAGATTAGGAACAGGGAAAACACTGCTGCAGACGTGTGTCCAGGCCACTGCACACTGTAAGGCTCCAAATGTGGACAAGCTTGGTATACACAAGGCCTGGGGGTCCTGTTTGTGTCCAGCAGCTGTAATATTCCTTGTAGGTAAAAGAATCTCAGTAGCATGAGAGGTCACTTCTGGTCCAGGCATATTCAGTCCCAAAATCCAGATTATAGGTGGGTGGGATCAATTTTGGCCACCTTGACTCTAGTGTGCTTGAATTTGTCCATGGACTTCTGTGTTTCACAAGCTATGTGAAACCATAGTGTTGGATGTTATTGAAGCCCATGGAGAAAATGCTGTGAAAACAGATGTTAACAATGTAGTCTATTACAAATACCAGCCTATTAAATTGAAGGACATTAAGTAGTGAAATGAATTATTAAGAAAAACAGACAATTCCAGGCATTCTCTTGGGGAGAAATCTATTTTGTGCTCAGCCACAGGCTCAGTAGGGGTGAAATAGAATCCATTTAATGCAATTTGAAATGTAAAAGCACTCACTTGATCACATTGTATGAACTGTATGTTTCAACATTGTGTTCAAAAATAAATATTGCAGAGATGTACAAGAAAGACACAAACAACCTTTTCCTCAGTGGGAATATTCAGCACCTTTTTGTGTAAAGAGCCAGTTTTATCACCTCAGGAAATTCTTCTAAAGCTAGTCACAGTTGTATTGATGTTGTGTTTGTCCTCATTAGCAAGCTGAGATGCTCCTTCTTAGCATTCAGAACCAACTCCAACACTTCTATGAGCAGATAATAATGAAGAGAAGACGTGAGAAAGAAGTTTTCCATCCTTTAAGAGATAGTTTAGATATGAAGAGATTAATAGCTGCCACTGGGGAATCTGAACCAAGAATCGGTCTTCAAAACCCTCCCAGGTGATAACAGCACAAAGAAGTCAAAGCCAGATTATAATAAAAATAAANTAAGTTTGGGTTTTTTGCTTGTAAAAAATAAATGAGCTTTGTACAACTGCATGTGCTGAGGTAATTCTGCATATATGGTGATTTTTTTGAATCCTCCCTAATAACTGGAAAATTCTGTCTGATTTCTACTACTCTGACAAAGTAGAAGACGTTTCAAAAATAATTAAGCCCCAAGATTTATGCAAATAAATTAACAGTTAGAGGAGAGGAAGTCTGTTAATTAAAGTTTGCAACAGGAATGTATACTCAATTAGAATGTGCATGAAAAAGGAGCTTGAAGCCTGGAATGAAAAACTTCATTTGGGCAGCACAGTGTGTGAAAAACAGTGTTTCCTGTGCCTTGTCTAGCCAAAGTCAAACCACTTCAAGGCACAGTTTTATAAGGAAAACAGGCTTTATCAGCTTCAATGTCCAGGAATGTATTTTTTTTTCTTTAGTAAATAATTTATTCATTTCTTTTTTACAGCCTGATGTGACTCTGCTTTTGACTGGGTTGGGGAGCAGAAATTTAGTAACACTATGAGAAAGGCCAAGGCATTTCTGAGCCAGTCTAGAGCAGAAGGTCTGGGAAGTTATGTGAAAATGAACTTGTGATGAGATTTGTAGTCCAGCAACTAAATCAAATAGGTTTTGATAACAAGCATCCGTTATAGTGTGTCTTCTTCCAATTTTTCTTTGGGTTGTTTTAGATGGTTGTTACCTTAATATAAAATATATGAATCCTAATTATTTAGTCTAAAACTTTTCACTCTCCATGATGCATCATTTACAATGAAAGCCCCCACTGCTGAGGCTTCAACTTCTTCACAACTCTGAGGAAAAGCCTTTTTTTGATTGCTAAATCAGAATCTCTGCTAACTGTGCAAGTATGTGTGAGAGTGCAAGGACACTGTGTAGATGTGCATATACATTTAGGCTTCATGGAGCAAAATCTATTAAACTATGGAGCTTTTTACAAGTAATTTAGTCCAAGGACATTGGCATCACTGAAGCTGAACCACAAGATTGATCAAAGTGTAGTTTATGACTGTGTCAGTATTCAAAATGTACAACTGACTCAATTTTTTTTTCTCCTTTCTCTGGTTTTCTATGATGCACAGTAAATCAAATTTTCCAAATGTTTCCAGCAAACAAATTATATCCTCAGTAGCTACCATTTAAGCTTGAGAATTTTTGCAGTGGGATTTCCTAAAAGGCTTCACAGAAAAAAAGGTTCATTGTTTGAAGCCAAATTCAACTTTTGGTTAAGACTGATCAAAATAGTTTATACAGATTTTCATAAGCTTTTTGCTCACACTGTGTATTATTTGGCTTAGTGATCACAGCTGAAAAGCATGATTTTTATAAAGAAGTTGAATAAGCAGATTAAAGTAAGTCACAGGGCCTGCCTCATTCCAATAGTAAACAAGGTAAACTACTTTAATTAAGGCAAGATAGGTAATATATATAGCATGTGTGTTATCATTGTTTGGTGTGCTTATTCCTTTAAATTCATATTTAAAATAGCCAGCATATCACAGATGATAAGAAAGATTACTTTTTTTTAAGCAGCAGATCTCCTTGATATGTTTTTTTTACAATTTCTTCTGATGAAGTAAGATGAGCTGTTGCTGTAAACTCTAATACTAATCAACATCCCTCAAACATGCAGGAATCAATAATTTGTTCACAAGACCCTATCAGCAATGACTGAGCTAATCACTTTGAGTACACCACTTGTGCAAGGACAGATCCATGCTCCTGTATATGCCTATGCTAACTACAGTTTGATTTTATTGACTCAAGTATTCAGCATTAGGGGAAAGAAGTGGAAGGAAAGAGACTGTTAATACCAGTATTGCAGGTGATGTGTGCAATGAGGCACATAAGCACAGGGTTGAATGGGCTCCCAGGCTCGGAACTGGGAGGGAATTTTGCTCAGGGTGCAGCGGCCACAGATTGCAAAGGATTTGGGAGGTTTTCTGGCTTTGCTAAAATCATGCGCGTGTATTTACACAATCACATTCCTGCAAGAGCTGAAAGGAGGGTGCTTGGTGACCTTGGCTGCTCTTCGTCCTGTTGCTGTGGCCTCCAGGATGCTGCTCTTTCTGAGCTGCCCTTGCTAATCCACCTCCAACATGTGAAAGGTGGGAGAGCACTAGCTGTGGGCACATGGTTACTGGCAACTTTGATATTAATCAGCAAGCAATCATATCTTCAACCAAACACCAATGCCAGACTGCTGGGGAAGGGACAGTCAATCTCACTGGGCAATTTATATTGTTTCTTGTAGCATTTTAAGCTTCAGGGTGTTTCTCTAGTAAAGGATTTAAAAACATGTGACCCTTGGCCCGAGATCTGTTTCTGCCACTAATGCTGCAGCTCAAAATGTTTTAAAGTGAGTGACCATGCCCCATAACAGGAAGTGTCCAAAGCCAGGTGGATGGGGCTTTGAGTAACCTGGTCCAGTGGAATTTGTCCATGCCTGTGGCAGGGGACATGGAACTATATGGCCGTTAGGATCTCTTCCAACCCAAACTATTCTGTGATTCCATGTTGCTACGACCTAGAGTTCTCAGTCTTCAGGTGAAGCAAACACCAGGTCCCAGTAAAGTAAGTTCTATTAAATTGAATCTCGTCATTACAACAACATTTATGCAGAGACAGTGTTGCATTGTCACACATTAATTATTGTTTATTTTTTTTAATGTTTTTCCAGATGAATGACTAATCTCAGAAGCCCGGGGGCCGCCGGGGATGCAGGTATCCATGGCTACCTTCGTTGCCTAGCGACACCTCCTTATGCTGCTGAGCAAGTACCTGCTCCTGCTCCATGCAGCCCCATCCAGCTGCCACCCCCGGCCGGCTCCCTCCACACAGGAGAAGTTGCTCTGAAGTCCAGATTAGAATCAGGGCTGGTGGTTTTACATGAAAAAAAAAAAAGAAAAAAGAAAGAGGGAGAGGGCCAAAGAAAGACTTTGGTCTCTCTAACAGCAACAAAAATCCAGTTGTGGCTCCAGGCAGGATCTGAGTCAGTGTGTTGATGTAAATCCTCAGCTGTGCTGTAAGACACAACTTAGCACAAAAGTTCATTTAGGGCAGGATTTAAGGGTATTGATTCATTTCTCAGCCAGACATAGACCAAGTACTAATAAACTAGGTTTTGGCTCCTTTACTGGGTGAAATGAAGCATAGCTTAATAAAAAAAAAAAAAAAGTAATATTTATATCCTTTCAGAAACAGAGGATGAATTTATCTTATAAATGAGATTTTAAAATACACTTATAAAAAGGCTGTGAGTCAGATTCTCCCAATTATGTCAATTTAAGCTGAGTTAATTGCAAATTTAGAAAAATAAATTTTACTGGACCTGGTTATGAAGGTCTTCTCAAATACTGCTGGTGTATGCATGCCATGACTCACCAGCATCCAGTCATGATATACAGAAGTCTGCAATTGATGTCACAGCCTTGGGCTCTGCTTTTCAGAGCATTTTCTTAGAACAATGACTTGCAAGTACTTTTCACCGGAGCACTCAGGATGGTATTTGTGGTCTAGCTGGATTGCTTACACAAACAAGAGAACAAATTGCTTATGTAAGTCAGGCACCTCTGGTGCAGTCTTGTCTGTAAATAGGGATGCCCTTGTCTTCCTCCTCAGCCTCCCCCGCTGCAGCACTCAACTGCCTTGCTGTAGAAACAGAAAAAAGAAAAACTTTTCTAAGCTTACAGTCCTGAGTTTGCCCTTCCAAGCAGTGTTCTGCTGAACAAGAGCTCCCTTACGAGGTTGCTTTCTGGAGTATTGATCTGTTTTTGCCCTCTGGTACGTTCAGGGGTGCAGTCTAATTAATGTGCTTTTGCAGTAAATCCCTGAAAGCACCATTGTTTTCTGATTAATTCTTGCTCATGACTTCCTTGAGGTTGGTGCCATGGGAGGTGTCTCTTACTCTTAAATCTTCCCCAGTAATAAACTCAGTCATCTGTAGTGGCAGATCATTAACCTTGTCCCTGGTTTGGGCTGGATCAGCTCAGACTCCTCCCAGCAGTTCTTGGGCACTACTTGGGAGTTAGTACAGAACAGACATCATTCCTTCTAGGCAGTTTGAAAGCAATCTACGGTGCTTTGGAGACGAAGAGTCGTTGCTAGTGCTGACATTCTGGGTATTTTGGTCTAGCCAGTTTCAGTATAAAAAAAAAGTTCTGGGCATGTTTAATCTTTTGTAAAATAGTGCAGTGCTTTTACTAGTTTATTGCATTGTTTACTTGCCACCTCTTGAGCAGGTTCAGTCTGATCACATTTGCAGAGATACAGACAAGTACGGGATTCTCATTGTGTTACATTTACTGAGATCCACTCAGAAAAACAGAAACCTGCAAGAAATGCATTTAGAGTGCAGATGGTAGTGGTGAGGATGCAGGTGTTTTGCACCCAATGTCTGTTATGTGGAGTAAGAAAGTTTCAACATGTTTTCCCATTTTTATGGAGATTCTAGGCTAGAAAGTACCATATGGATTCACTGAATGATGTTCATCTATGTTTATCTGTGAATTCTCGTGTTGTAATTGGATTATTAGCAGTAGGGGGCTTGTGAAGCACATAGCAATTAGGGTCATATTCAAGACTACTAGAAAGCTCTACAGTTTATTCAGTAAGGATAACAATGGCCTTAGCAAAGCAAGGGGCCAGTGTTGCCAAGTGTGATGCTGGTGTCCTTGTACAGTTAGAACAGAAGGGACTTCTTGCTCACTTGGAATGTTCTCCAGAATCTTTGTAATAAGTGCATTTCTCCTGTATTTCTGTGCTTTTTTCAGAGTGCATTGAAATTCTTATCGGTATTCTTTTTATTTCTCATTTTAATTACAACTCAAGACTAAACTCAAATTACACCCTTCCTTTCTTTTAATCTGTATACCCTAACTCTTATACTTATCATTAAAGCTGTATCTTTCCTTACTACATCTTCTTCCTTGTAAAACACTTCCTGGCTGAATATAATTTGTTTTTCTGTGTTAATTTAGGCTAATAATTCCCCTTGCCTCATTTGCAGCCCACATAGTGATGCAACTTCCCCTTGTTTTGTTCCCAGATAAGTATTGTCACAGTACTTTAATAAAATGATGTAGGACTCTGTTTACAAAAGAGTGCTTCTGTGGTATCTTACTGCTTTCACAGGAAGCTTAACAGCTTGCAGAACAGTAAGTGGCAAATGTTTAATGCAACATTATGTCAACTTGAGGACAAACTGTTCCTCTCAGAAACGTTTTCAGGCTTAAATGAGAGGAAAATCCCCCTTGCAGAATGTGAATTCTTGAAGGTGGCTGGGAGTGACTGCCACTTCTTTGCCTTGCCAGCAGCTCTAATTCTCAAGCACCTTCCAAGGCTTTTTTTGATCAGCTGTAGTGTATGCACAGCAGCAAGTAGCGATAAAGCTGTGACTGGCTTCTCTGAGGAGCAAAGATTCCTCTTTTATGGAGGAGGCAATAAGTCTTCCAGTCTGTCTCAGACAAAAAAACATTGGCTTTTGCTCACAGATGCTGGAAAGGTGGAAGAGGCTATGGCAAAGCTATTAATATGAGTAAGCAAAGACTAACAGTGTAGTTGCAAAAACTGTGAGACAGAACAATTCCAACTTAAACAGTGATGAGTCAGACTGAAATATGTGGAAATTCAGTCATGGATACGAGTCATCCATTAAGAAGAGAAGTGGATATTATTGAACTAACAGTAGTTTGACTAAAGAGTGAAAGAAGCTCTTTACAGCTTCCTGGAGGTGGTTGTAGTCAGCTGGGGGTTGGTCTCTTTCTCCAGGCAGCAACTCACAAAAGAAGAGGACAGAGTCTAAAGCTGTGCTGAGGAAAATATTGGTTGGATATTAGGTAAAGTTTTTTTAATGGAAAGAGTGATAAAGTACTGGAATTGTCTGCCTGGGGAGGTGGTGAAGTCACTATCCCTGGATGTGTTTAAAAAAAGATTGGATATAGCACTTGGTGCCATGGTTTAGTTGAGGTGTTAGGGCTGGGATTGACTTGATGATCTTGAAGGTCTCTTCCAGCCTAGTCATTCTGTGAATTCTGTGATTTCACAGAATTAGGTTGGAAAAGACCTCCAAGATCATGGTGTCCAATGTTTGACTGAACACTACCTTGTCAACTAGGCTGGGGCACTAAGTGCCATGTCCAGTCATTTTGTGAACAGCTCCAGGGATGGGGACTCCACAGCCTCCCTGGGAAGCCCATTCATTGTTTAACAACACCTTCTGTGAAACAATTCCTCCTGATGTCCACTCTGAAACTTCCCTGATGGTACTTGAGGCCATTTCCTCTTATCCTGTCACTGTCTGCCTGAAAGAAGAGGCCAACCCCTACCTGGCTACAACCTCCTTTCAGGAAGTGGTAGAGAGCTATATGGTGACCCCTGAGCCTCTTCTTCTCCAGGTTAAATACCCCCACTCCTTCAGCCACTCCCCACAGAACTCACTCTTTAGGTGCTTCACCAGTTCTATTGCCCTTCTCTGGACACACTGCAGCCCCTCAATGTCTTTCTTGCAGTGAGGGGCCCAGAATTGCACACAGCATTTTTAGGTGTGGTCTCACCTCAGTACTGAGTACAGAGGGACAATCCCTGCCCATGGCCTGCTGGCCACTCTGTTGCTGATAGAGGCCAGGATGTCACTGGCCTTCTTGGCCACCTGGGCACACTCTGGCTTGTGTTCAGCTGCTGTTGACCAGCACACCCAGGTCCTTTTCCACTGGGCCCCTTTTCAGCCACTTTGTCCCCAATCTGTAGTGCTGCCTGAGGTTGTTCTAGCCAAAGTGTAGGACCTGGTACTTGGTCTTATTGAACCTTATACCACTGGCCTCAGCTCATATATCCAGCTTGCCCAGATTTAATACATTTTAACAGATTTTAACATCCTCTGTGTTAATCCTCCTAAACAGTAAAACTAGCAAGTGGTCTGTGCCCATCATTCTTAATCTCTGGACCTCAACCTAAGGTCAAAATATTCTGCTGACTTTCTTTGGCTCTTGGGTCCTGGATTCTTTGAAGGGAGTTAATTGTGTGGTCATTATTTGTAAGTAATCCAGGACTTCCAGGTAGTTGCCTGGGCTGATGGATCCGGGACTTCCCAATGCATGGTGTACTGAAATCCAAAGTCATAGAAAATGTGTTGTATGCTTTCTACTGAAATCCAGAGTAATAGAAAATGTGTTGTATGCTTTCTACTTTATAGCCAGTCTTTATGGTAAGGCATGACTTTGAATGCTCTAAAGATGACAGGGTGCTCAGCTGATGCTGTGAATTTACTGCAGGGAAAGTACATCGATCTGGAACTCATGTCTCCTAAAGTCCCAACAGTGCCTGAAGACTTTAGAAAATGTGAATGAATTTTAGACCTGGATGTCCCAGTCTTCCACCTCAGAAATATAGTTTAATAAGGCGGGAAGAAAGGAATGGAACTGAAACCTCAACTGAAATCTGTGTTCTTATAAAGAAATGCCATTTTTCACTATAGTAAAGGATGTTTCCAGTAAATCATGGGAAATGTCATTTGTCCAGAAAGCTTCCTAGGAGATAAAGGAGAATAACAGCTTCTAGATCACAAGGCTATTGAAAATATGGTCAGGATTTATTGTGTAGCAAATCTTTATGCTCATGATAAAGGGAATTGTCATGTTTCACTGTTTTTCATTAAAAAAAAAAAATTCAGTTGAACTTCCAGATTTTGCAGAACTTGTGTTTGTAATAAAAAACTGTTTAAGCAAAATTCCTCCTTCATATGTGTGCATAGGCTTCAGCTATGCCTGATCAAGGGGGAAGAAGCACTTCCTGTGAGGACCCACAGCTGGGGTGCTGCTGCTGTGGAGAGGGACCACATTCTGGACCAGGTGCCCAGGTCCCCTTCAGGTGGAGGCCGGGGGGAGCTGAGGTGTTCCCAGGTTTCACCTGGCTAAGGATTTAGATAGGATCAGCACATGCTTTCAGATCTGCTCACTTCAACATGTCCCACAGCTTAAGCAGCAGGAAAGCACCACTTGGTGGCTTGGCCATGACCTGCAAACTTGGTAGGCAAATTACCTTAGCAAACCACCAGCAGCAGCAGATTTTCTAAAGAAGGAACATTGACAAGATATAGGCCAAGAAGATTAATTTACATGACAATAAAAACATTTGGAAACAGATATTTCAGTGCTCCAAAATTTTTGCCTTCCCATTGAACAAAATATATTTTGGTGGGAGGTGGGGGGGGGGCAGGCAGGGAATGAGAGGAGTATTTCCATAAAAAAGAACTATTTTTCTGCACTAATTTTATCTTCTGCCTTCAAAATTGTAAGGCAAAATTGTTAGGCAGGTGAATTTCAGAGGGCCAGTACAAGAAGAAGCTGTAGGTTTTTTCAAAAATTATTTTAGTTATTTTAGATTTTCAAGCACACAGAAGCAAAGTTGTTCTATGAATTTCTGTGGGGAAGAAAGAACTAACTACAAGATCCTCTTTTGATACCCCTGAAACTTGGCTTAGGGGCATGGAATTTGGCAAGCTTTTGAGGAATTATTTGAAAAGTCCAAAATATACTTTAAATCATGTGGAAATCCTTTACATGGAAATCTTGCTTTAGTAAAGAAAAAGGAAAGAGCATGAATGATGAAATATTTGCTTTATAAATAAAAGGATGTGCTGTCAATGTAAAGAAAACCCTATTTTGTGACGTATGGTCCATTTTTATGGGTATTTCAAGCATAAATAATTGGGGCTTTTTAAAGGTGATTAAGTTATGCCTATACTGAGGGATAGGAAACATCATAATGAGGATAAATGATGTGGTCTGTATTTTCCCTTAGATCCTTGACAGCAGTCAGTCTGTATAAAAAGGAGATTGTACTAGAAAATTAGAAAACTGGATTCAAGGCCTGGATTATGAGAAAGTGAAGATTAAAGGGACATTAGCTTTGATTACAGTGCTATGCCTCTGTAAATTAATAACTGTCTGAAGCTTCATTAGGCACAAAAAAGATGGAGACATTTTCATAATGTTGTTTTGCTCACTAAAAGGTAACAATATGACTTATTCTCCTAGACAATTAATTTCTAAAAAATTCTTTCTTTATGGCCATTTTGCAATGGCTGCAACAACTTGTGCAACAAAATGAGGACAAGTATGCTAGTAAAATAATGGGGTTTTTTCCTTTGGTAACTTCTGCAAGCAGGATTCCATTCCTGAGCCCTAGATTCACTTACACCTGACATTAAAACTCCAATGCAGGACTGCAGGAAACAATAATTATCTAAAGGCAGCAAAGGTCAGTAGGTTGTTGTACTCTGCTGGTTTTTCCTCAGATTTATTAGAAAGAGTTGAAGTTCACCTCCTGGCATACAGTTATTTCCCATATAAAATTAGCATAAGCATGTGTATTACAATAGTATTTTTCATGACAGTCTACTGCAATATCACATATACCTTTATGATGCTCATGAAAAAATCATCAATTTGTGGTATAGTGTTACAGTAGATGGTTAACAGATGTTTTATTGTTCTTCAAACATGAAAATCTTTACATTTATGCAAAAAAACCTGGTGGTATTTTGATTAATTCTCAAATAATAAAAATCCTGCTTTCATGCATATGTTTATTTTCATAATAGTAAAAATGAGAGCCATAATAAAAACAAAATAACCCTGTAACTACACCATAAAAAGAGAATGTTTTTCTCAAGAAATATTTCCACAAAGCAACAGAGATTGTCTGAAAGAGTCATACTCAGTGTACAGTAGTGGATTTGATAAAGACAAGCAAAAGCAATTATTAATTGCCATTTCTTGAACAGAATATTTAGAGGTGCCTCTTGTGTGCAGTAGGTTCCCTGTCCTATAAACTAATACAGCAATGAGATAATATAGGCAATCTATATCAAACCACTTCTTATAAAAACATCTGATTTTAGCAGAGAAAAAGGCATTTCAGAGGCTTTTGGAAAGGAAGACTGCCCTAAGAATCTACAGTATTGCCTTTCAAATTTTGCTATTGCAGCTCTTTATTAGCTCCAGGTGCAGGATATCTGGTGTGAGCCATAACAAAGTCTCAGGGCTGTGCATTGAAAAATCAGATTTCCTAAATATTTGTAAAAGAATTTCATATAAAAGCCTATCAGTCAAAAGTTTGTGTCATAATAAAACTTTGTAAGTCTCAAATATTTCCCATGTTTCTATTGAATCTCCTTGATTGATTAAATACCTTCACAGGTTAATGACATCTAAGAAAGCTTTGTTTTTCATCACAATCCTGGAGTATTTGGTTTCTTTTACGTTCTCACTTTAGACTTAGTTATGAGACTGAAAAGAGAGGCCAAAATGAAGAACATCGGCCTGAATGCAGCCAAACACACAATGAAGGAAACCCAGAAGCACAGGCTGAAGAAGGTATGGACACACAAAAATAGAATTAGCCATGACAGCTGAGTCACACAGTTTTAGGAAGTGCAAACCTGAGATCTGGATTGTATTATCCATAGGCTAGAGCAGAACAAATTAAATTCCTCAGGACAATGCAAAAACGCTTACAGGTTTTTTGATCAGTGATATGTTGGAAAAAATGTTTTTAAGCAGGCATTAAACATAAACAGCAAATATAATTTTTTTTTTGCTTTGCCAAGAAAAAAAGAAAAAAAGTTGTGTTTCCAATACTTGGAGACATGCACTGGCAAGGACAGAAACCTAGTATTCTTCATATCCCACCTCTAAAAGTTCATTATGACTGTAAAGAAAGGAGCTGATACATGCTAAGTAAGCAAAACTACAAACAGTTTCTTCTCTTAAAATTCATATGGACGTTAAAGTATGCTGAGAAGAGAATTTTGTTTCATTTGTTCTCTGCTGTCCTGCCATTGCCTGGTAACATTTTCACATAACACAGGCTGACACTTGGAAGCAGGATTAGTAGGAGGATTGATTTTGCTCCCTTCAAGAACATATTGGCTTTTCAGTGAAATACTGAATGCTTCAGGTGTGAGCTTGACCTCATAAATTTTCAACCTCAAAGTTTTATGTTTAAAACTATGGGGATTTTATGTTGAATGTTACTTTCATGTTTTGTGAGAACTGCAGCTCAGGTGCTTATATCCCTTTTTTTTTCCACAGTTTTCAGTGCAAATGCAACATCCCACATGAAAAATTATCACATTTAAGCGTTTAGTAGAAACAGCTTTAGTCTGGAAACAGACCAACCAACCACTGGAACTTTTCTTGTGTCACTGTGTGTTGTTGTTCAAGCCTGGGATGCACAAAAAACAAAAAGTGTTTCTGCTAGCCACATGCAAAGCCGTGGTAAAAGACTCAAAATTTACCCAACTCTGATGTTATCTGTTCATAAAAACTCACATATAATAAAACCAAAACCTGCAAAAAATATAGTTGAGGATGAAAGATCAAGCTGCACAGAAGCTAGGGATCACCACAATCAAGAGTTGCCTCTAAGACCTTAATCTAACTACTATAGGAATTAATTTTCTGCATTAAATGTTAGAGGCAAAAAAAGGGAAGAATAGGACATGATTACTTAATTAAAGACTGTATTGGAATACAATTACAGAAGGAACAGAATAAAGGTTTCCAGGAAATAATTTATCTGATGTTTCCTCTCTTCCAGTGTCAGACCTCAGTTCTTCAGCTTGCATTCCCCAATGGATGGTCACACACCCGCTGCAATTCCATAGTTGTATGGCTGAAACAGTAAATGACAGCAAAAGAACTTGCAACCTAAGTGATATTATATTCACGTTTTAGTTTTGTAGTTAGTTACTTTATAGGTTTGAAAAAGTGACTGAAATCTTTTGTTGCATGACAGTTTAGGAACCTCTGTCATATCTGAGCCCTCTTGTTTTTCTCATCACTGATGTCACAGCTTGATGTAGGTGACCTTTGGACAATAAGGATCTGGGTTTTTTTGTGGGAATATTAGTCCATGTGCTAATGCTTAGATGCCCTGATGAAAGAAAAAGAGTAACAAAGTGGTTCCTCTGTGGAATGAGTTTGTGCTCTGTGTGGCACTTCGTGATTGAGGGTGGATAGCTGTGGCCTCCTTTCAGAGCATGGATGGAGAGATTTGCTCATTTTAGTGCATGTTTTTAATTTCAGCTTCTCATTGGAGCTGGGAGGTGTTCAAGCCTGCTGTGTGGTTGCGCCAGGAAGCGTGGCACTGCTCTGGTGCTGAAGGCAGGCTGTGCTTTGGGTGCAGTGGGATCTGCTTCTCATTCCTAGGCATGTAAAATGCCCAGATCTGTAGGATACGGCTCAGCTCCCTTTCTCCACAATTCAGTGATGACGTCTACATTAACATATTTGTGTGTTAGTTATTTTAATATTGCCAAATATCAAAGATTTGGTGGAAAGATGCTGCCGTAAGAACTTCTAAGAAAAGATGCAATGCTGTTTTTAAAAGTTGTGGAGCCACAACCAGCAGCTGTATCTCACTGTTGAAACAACCACAAAGAGGTTACTGAAATAACTAAGAAATTTATCAGAAAAAGAACACCTTGAAACTACAGTTATTTCCCTGAGTTCTTTTAAATATGCTCTGGTGCGGTTGTACAAATGACTCCTCAACTCTCCATATGGACAATGAATCATTTCTAATGTCGAATGCCCAAAGCCTGAGGAAATTGCAGGTTTGTTGTTGCTGAGTCATAGTGGCATGTACATCTTGCTAGCTTCAGCTAGCATACAGGAAAGACTCATATACACCTCTTGTCAAATCTTTTTTTGTCTCTCAGGCTGTTGGGAGGATTGTGGTCTACTTCAGAGATGTCCTAGAGAATAATGTTAGGAATGCCCTCAGATGATGCTGATTTCCTGGTTGCTTCTTGAGCTACTAATTAAAATGGAATGCTAAGTGGAGCATAAATTAATATTATATAGAATGGGTCATTAGTGACCTTTTACACTAGTCTGGTATTTCTACTGAAAGATCATTTTGGCTGCTGCAATAACAGCAAGAGAATCAGCAGGGTGAGAACTCCGTGTGTCTGTTACATATGGTGAGTGCAGCACACTCACTATGCACTACTGAAGACGCCACTGAAAACAGTCTCCATTCCCATTGTAACATACTGATTTTAATTGTTTACACCTTCCTGAAGCAACAAGTTTAGGCCAAAATGTTTCATATCTTTCTTGTGCCTCTGGCTGAATTCCAGAGTATTTCAGGCAAATAATTCAGCTCCTTCAATAAATGAACCTAGGAAAAAAGTGCCATTTCACTCATGTTAATACTTTGAGGTCTATTCTGTGAAGTTCTCCAGCAGCACCCTGCAGGTATTTTAAGTTTGGCAGAGAGATAGCTCTCATGTCAAAAATAAGCCCTCCTGGAGTGCCCACATGATGGTTAGCTGTTCTCAATTTCCTGAATTGGGATTAAGCTGGCCAAACAGCATGCGAAAGGCAATATTCTTTTGATACAAAGGCTCAGCCCAGGCCACCAGTGATAGTAAAGGACCCAGTAACAGGGCAGGGGGTAGGACTTTTAGACTTGTGAACGTGGGGAAGGGATTATGCTTGTGTCTCCACAGGTTACCATGTGAAATGGATTCCTTCGCTGTGTGTGCAACCATTTGTTGCACCATCCTGATTGGCAAAGGCACTGTGAGTGTCTTACCCCCTACACTGGATGGTTCAAAGGTATGGACCACCCTTGCAAATGCTACTACGCACACTGATACTACGTGCAACTGATCTCTATGGCAACCCCTAGTGACCCCTTTTGCACACGCTTGGTTGGGGTACCCGTTGGCCAGAAGCATTTTGGTAAGCTGTACAATGAAAGTGTGAAGCAAAACTGTATATTGCAGCCTAGGTGGTGGTGCCAGGACACCTGGCGAAAGACTGCAGTGTGGGATGAGACATGGTACAAAGATCTGTGAAGAATGCATGACTTTCCAGCTTTGCTCTCGCAGCCACAAGACCTAGATACGCTAGGGACTTTGTGCGCCTCGCCATGCTTTTACATTGATGATACATTTGATGTTCATATGAACAGTGTTAACTTTGATGTCTCTAGGAAAGGTATTTTCAGCATCGCTTCCTTGTGGTTGCAATAGGACCTTGGATAGTCGACTGACATCTGGCATCAGCGATATTGCTCTCCCCTTGGATTTATTCTTAATATGGAGGGAGTGTGTCTGGAAAGGTATACCAGGCAAAGCTGTTGGTGGACCTTGCATTATTGGCCAACTCACCTTGTTTCATCCAAATCAAACTGCTCCAATAGTTGCAACACAGCATGGGATTAGGTGCAGCACACGGGTTCTCATAGAGAAGTGCGAGCCGATGGTAACTTTCTGGAACACTTCAGAGCGCATCTCTGGCAGCTCAATACCAGCAATTGGTACTCTCACACTTTGGCTTCTTTAAAAAAAGCTTGGATGCTGGCTTGCAAAGGAAGCTAACACCACTAGTGCTGCTCTTTCAGCGATGCTAATTGACATTAAATCGGTGCAACATGCAACACTGCAAAACAAGGCAGCCATTGACTTCTTGCTGCTGGCTCAAGGCTATGGGTGCAAAGATTTTGACGGCATGTGCTGCATGAACTTAAGTGACTGTTCAAAGTCCATTCATAAGAGTACCAGTAATCTTAAGCAGCTCACTAAACTGCTACTTGCAACACAATGCAGGTGATTGGTGGGGGGTGTGTTCATGGCTTGACAACCTTGGCTTCGAGGCATGGCTTAAACCCTTAGTAATGTATAGCACAGTTAACCTTGGTATGTTCTTATGATTGTGATATGTATCCCACATATTTTATCTTGTGTGCAAGGAATGATCAGTAGAAGTCTTAAGATCATGGCTCTACTGGCGCAGACAGTTTCAGTTGTGCAACACACAAACAAAGTAGGGGGAATTGTTACTGATAGGTAAGGCGTTATAAAAGGAAGGCCTTGTAGCATGGCTCCAGCCTGTTACTTAGGCTAAGTAGAGGGGAGAGTGACTCAGCTGGAATAGGGGGTAGCGAGACGTGAGAGATGTCCTGTGTGACTGCTGCATGTCCACATCATGGTGTATGGTGGTTGCTTGACTTGGGATTGTTGTGCCCTAAAATTATATAAACTGATAACTGGCTAACTGCTTTAAAAGGCCATGTTTTTGGCAATAAAGAGTACTCCTTTGCTCCTGCCTGGGGTCCCTATGTTGTTTATTACCGCAACATTTTCCTTCCTTTCTGCCTGTGAAAATCCTCCCAATATTTTTCAAAGTTGTAATGATTATGTCAATTGCAATGCATACAGGTCCGGGAAAGTTGTGAGAAAGCTGTAGCTTTAAGCTTTTTAGATATCTTCTGCAAAAACTTTGCAAACTCCATTGTTACTTTAAGCTGTTGCTTTGCCCTTGGCTGATCAGGTGTATCACGTATACTTTTCTCACAGAGTAAATATGCTTCTGTCACTGACTTTGGGGGAACTCAGAAAAGCTGTGTCTTGGAACACTGTCTAAAAGTGTCTTGGAACACTTTTAACCCTATACTGGCTTTCTGTACCTAGAAGGGGAACCAACATAGAATAGTGCTTATCTGAGAAAAAGAAAGAATTGCAGAGCACTTCTGTCCATGCAGTTTGCCTTGGAGTCTTCACTGCAATGCAGGTCAGGCTCCGCTTTGCTGTTTTTGTAATGACTTTTGCCTGAGGCTCCTACATCTAGAGTTCTTATGCTTGACTAGATCAATCTGCTATATGGATCACTGAAAATGTCTTCTAAATTACATTGAATCAGTAGCAAAGAAGAGGGGATTTGGCACCTCCTCATCTAAGCAGATGGGGAGTCTTTTCTCATTACCTCTCTGGATTATATTTGGAAGGTCAGGAGCTTGTTGAAAATGAAATTATCTACAAAAAGTATTCATTCATCATTAGAAATATCTACAGGGTAAAGGGAGTTCTTTATGAGTGGAAATTTGAACCATTGGACTGCATATGGGAAAGAAAACTTGCCTATGGCATTGCAAGTAATCCGCTTGGAGAAGACATGTTAGGTGTGGCCTGATAAGGCAGTGAGGAAAATCAGTCAGAAATTACATCTACACTATGTTTTTATTTAACAATCTTTGCCAATTTTGTTTAGCTTATCACAAAAAAGCCTACAGAGATGACACAAAGGGGCAAGTCCCCTCACTGCTCTTATCAGAGTTGCAGGAAATAAAATTCTGGCAACCAAATTCTTTCAAAGGGCCACAGCAGAGCTCATAGGAGCCACACATTTGATACTCTCCTTTATGCTGTACCATCTTCTCCTTCACCCACTTTGGACTGTTGGACTAAGTGTAAATCAGTACATAAATACGGCCAAGACCAGCTCTTGAATCCTCTGGCTGGTTGGAACTGCTTGACTCATGCTCTTATGTGTCATAGCTTGTGCCTTCCAAAATGGGTTTGACATATTTAAACCATTTATTAGAAATGGTTTCTGGCTTGTTCTGAGCCCTGAATACCACCTGGCACACGGACATGTACAAAACACAGTCTGCTATGGGCAAGGAAGGATGATGGGCCACAAGCGCACTACTAGGGGCCCTCCCAAACTGATTTGGGTGTGCCTTCAATCTATTCTTCTGTTGTGCACATGGAAGTTTCCATACCATTGTTGGAACACCTGTTACGGTTTGATACATCATTATTTATAAGATTAAAAGGACAGTAATGACAATATATAAATCTATTTGTATAGCCTTGACCCAGCAATCTTCCAATGGTAGAAATGCTAAATGTGTGCATTAGAAGGCATCAGAGGTAGCACACTCAGCTTTACTGTGTCCAGTTCCTACCGCCAGTAGGTGAGTATTTCATTCAGTGGCTCAGCCTCAAGGATGTTTGCTTGAAGCACTATGACAAATGATAAATGACATTAGTGAAATTCACTTCTATTACCTGGCTAAAGTAAATGTGCAAAATTGCAGCAAGAAGGAACACTCACTATAGTCTGTTCTGTACTGCACTGCAGTATGTGCTGCTGTGTGTATTGACTGCTTTTAACTGACATGGTTGGTTTTTTATAGCCAAGCCTCTTCTTTACAGCTGCAGATTCAGTCCCAGTAACATAACTTGTGGAACAAGACTCTGATTTTTCCTCCACCTTCTCAGTATGGACTGTATTATTACCCCATTAAATGTGTAAGAAATACACAGGTTTGTGGGAGTAAATCTGTTTTCCAGGACTACTGTGGTTTGCTCTATTGAAAACATATCCAGATTACTTGTAACTTGTATAAATGCCATGCATTAGTCAACTACATGTTACCATTCTCCAGTTGACTGAAAATCCCATTATATCTGCTCTGTAAACAATTATACAGACAATAGGAACTCAGGCACTTTAGACTGACCTGGTAACCCTTGCTGTCTAAAAGTATTTTTCAGCAAAGTTTTGCTGCACATCTTTGAAAACACTTTAACAGTGACACCAATGTATTTTTTTAGAGCAATAGAAAACGCATACTCAATGTCTTTGCAATATTTTCAAACTTTTATCACTGTTATTTGAGACAAGTTCTTGGTTCTGTTTTTAATAAATAGATCAGTCATCCTTAATTCAGCTCGGAAGCAGCAATATGCACTAGAAAACAGAGTGTGTGTGTCCTGTAATGGGTCCGGTCTTACTTAGTACTGAAATACTATGATAGATTTAATAATAATTTCAAGGCTAGGTATCTAGGGCCTTCCTTACTTTAACATTCTTTTTACCTAAATCATCTACCCAAAGTCATAACTTTGAACAGTCATTGCTTTTTTGTTGACATAAACAGAATGCAGGGATATTCATCACAGGCTGTTTGGGTCACCTGTTTCTGTGAACCTTGGTAAATGGCATGAGTTCACACTGGGATGAAATTTGGTGTCAGGATCATCAGCAATAAGAGCGGTAACATACGTGGATGAAAATTTCAAATAGCATCTACTTGCCTTTATAAATTTGATTCTAGCTACTCAGGCCATGACAAAGAGGTTACTTAAACTGATTTAATGAGTTCCTAGTATGTTAACCTAGAGATGGAACAATGAAACAGAAAATCATTTCTCTTTTGAGGTCCTAAGATATTTAGGCAGTTCACACCCAGCTGTTTTTATCTGATGGACAGTATGTAATTTTCCAAGTTTGGTAAAACTAAACATTGAGTTTAAAAGTTAAGCTTTTGCAAGAATTCTCCTCAAGACCAGGAGCCCTAGTGTCATGAGTTTTTTAAGAATTTCTTTCTAATGAGATTTTCAACTGTGATGGCAAGTTAACTGTGTGGAAACAGGACTACAGCCAGATGGAGCACTCTTACAAAGGGTTGATATAAATCAAAGAGAAAACATTTAGCCAAAATGTGTTTAAGAATATATGACAGGTTTGTTTTTAATTCTTTTCCCCTTAAGAGACAGTAAACTTTCTTGCTTATTTCCACTGGTTTTGAGACACCACCTAGAGACACTGGATATCCATGCCTAAGTCCGTGCCTTGACTGTCAAAGAGATCATTTGAGAAGAGGCTGATCTTAATTGAATTTGATGTTGGTTGCTCTCACCATTTACCCTCTCACTCATTCCATTCCTACAAGTTCTAACTTAATTTTAACACCAGGAGGACCACACTACAAAATAGTGATAAATGTTGCAAAGTGGAATTGGCAATTCCCAAATTTTTTAGAATTTCCTCCACTGATAAGTGAAGAATGAAAAGGTCCTGGCAAACTATCATAACCCAGCTAAATGAGTTGAATCATAAGGGGTTTTCACTATTATTTTTCTGGGAACAGAATCTGTTTAGAGACGAAGAGTGAATTGTGGGCTTCTTAATAAGCCTATTACAGAGTAAGGTTTATGGGTAAATCCATCAACATTCCTGCTTTCCAGCTAGCTATTCCTTGCACCTTTTTTTCAGCAATGGAGATTTCTTTTCCACAAAAATTGAGTACTCTTTCTTGTCTAAATAATGTCAGATGTTCCTATTAGTTGCAATTCAACCATCAACTTTAACAAGGTATTTTATACTCAAACTAATTACCATAATTTCAGAATTAATGTTTTAAAGCTTTTTTTACATAAACAATAAATCTGTGAGGATGGTGCCACCTAATGTAACTACAGAACATGGCAGCTACTTTTTTTTGATGCTGTTAAATTACCAGCAGGGATTGAAAGATTAGGAATTTAGTACTCCTTTATCCTTTCTGTTTCCTCTCACACTAGCTTTCTTTCAAGGCTTCCTTGAAAACATGATAGAAAGATATATTTTAAATGAAAGTAGAGATTCTTAATTTTACGCCACTGCATCTATTTTATGCCAAGAGAATTGAAAGCCTGACTGGCACAAAAGGTAGATAAGAAAACAATCTCAACATATAGTATATAATTTTTACCAAGGCAGAGATTAAACCTGTTTCTCCCTCTGTCTGGAGGAATCTTTCACTAGTGATAGAGATTTAAGCTCATACTTATTCTCTTTATCTGACCCAATTTTTCAATCAGTTTACATCAAGCTGAACAATTTTAACAAGGAGGACTAAGCATTTTTGTCATCTATTCATTTAGCAACAGCAGTTGTTAGAATAGAATAGAATAGAATAGAATAGAATAGAATAGAATAGAATAGAATAGAATAGAATAGAATAGAATGATTCTAGCTGGAAGTGATGTACAATTCAACTAGTCCAATGGCCTGAATACTTCAGGACTGACCAAAAGCTGCAGCGTATTATCAAGGTCATTGCCTAAATACCTCTAAACACTGAACATCTAGGGACATGGATCACATCTCTAGGAAGCCTGTTCAGAGCTTGATTCCTTCTTGGCAAAAAAATGCTTCCTACTTTTGAGTTTGAATTTCACCTGATACAGCTTGAATCACTAAATATTTGAACATGGTTATTAAGGGCATCAGTAAAGAGGGCAGAATTACATATCTAAATCCATTCAGGCACAAGCTGATTTCAAACTATATCTATTGTGCCCAAGATAGCTATACTTTATTGAATAAAAGAAGAGTATGAAGAGTGCTCTATGTGTGAACATAAATAATCTACTAAGGAAAAAGTTAATATGAATACAAGGAAACTAGAATGTTCTGTGCATGCAGACAACATAAAGGAGAATTTATTTTCAGAGTGGACAGATTTACTGAGGAAATAAAAATAAAGAATACTGGAGCTATGGTGCAATAGCACAAATACTTTAAAATATCTAGGTAATTAGGCTAACAAAGCTTGTGTCAATCAGAACTATTTAAGTTTAAAGTACTTGATCATCAGAAGTACCTAAGTTTAAAGTAAGTATAACACCCAGTGCAGAATTCCTCTTCAGCTATAGACTCCTAGAAGTTAGTGCAAAGACAACCTTAAAGATAATTTCCTCTAGACTTGTTTTAAGATTCCAGATGTTACCTGAGAAAGACCCTGAAGTCAGTGAACATAAAGAGTTTTTTACAAGCCGGTATATTATGTGGGCAAGTATTTATTTATTTATTTATTTATTTATTTTGTCAATTTATAAGTGCGAATTAAAGTAGCAGATACTATTTATTTATCATTATTTATCTCATACATATAAATATGTGCTTTATGAACATATAATTAGAAAATTTGGGATTGGGAAATGAATGGCATTGAGTATTGTTAGTATACTCAGAGTGCATACTAAATGTCATCATTTTCGCACAGTACTTTCAGTGATTTGCATAATTGTGTGCTAAGAAGCCATGGATAGTTCCTCTGGAAAAACACTTGACAAATCATCTACCATGCATGCTATGTTTGCACACTGCAGAGAGGTTGGTTCAGTCTGATCCTGTTGTGCTTGAGGGATGTTTCTCCTTTTACTTTTTTCTTTCTAATGAGATTTTCAACTGTGATGGCAAGTTAACTGTGTGGAAACAGGACTACAGCCAGCTGGACCACTGTTACCAAGGGTTGATATACACCAAGGAGAAAACATCTAGCCAAAATGTGTTTAAGAATACGTGAAGGGTTTGTTTTTAATTCTTTTCCCCTTAAGAGACAGTAAACTTTCTTGCTTATTTCCACTGGTTTTGAGACACCACCTAGAGACACTGGATATCCATGCCTAAGTCCATGCCTTGCCATGGAGCACCTCTCACTGTAGTGTTAATGCATTTTAATGGCAGCTGGCCATCTGCTTTAAAGTGAGACAATTTGGTAGCTTTGTGGAGGCATATCTGAACTCCCTTCTTAAGTCTAAGTAAAAGGCCAAGTCCATTAAGTGACATTTTTCTCCTCTTTTTCCAGCAAGTAGGGGTAATGCTGGAAAAAATGAAGTGATTGAGGTGTGATAGACATCTTGCTGTGTTTACCTGGAGGGCCTGCAAGGCATGTGAACAAAGGCCATAAGGTGCCATGAATTTTCTCCAACCTTCTGCTAAAATGGGGTTGGTAGGCATAGTGTCAAAGGGCTCTTGAAGACTGAGTGTATAGGGAAAAAATCCATTTGTGGAGGGTGGTGGCAGGTAACAAGAGGCAACAAGAGTCAAATGATAATTCACTGGTCACAGTCCATGCTGAGAACTAAGAGTAACCATCTAACCTTTTTCCAGCATGGATTAATGGCCTCCCAAACTAGTGTGGTTCCAGATCAAATCGTGAAGAGTTTGCACAGAGTGCAAAGATCTGTAGTTACAGAACCTCAGCCAGTGACACTGCTGCTTTGAGGTGTCAAGGTCTCTTATATCTGCCAGGAATTTGCATGGTATATTAAGGTGGAAAATCCCAGCTGCCAGAGATGGTGTCAGGGCTTCTGTTATCCAGTTTCTGCTGTGCAGCTTCTTGTAGTTCACCTCAGGAAGCAAGTCATAGTGAGGGAGGATTACAGGGGTAGCTGTAAAACTGGAATAATGGTACTAATGCTCACATGATGCATTTTGCAGGATCAGAATGTCAAGCACTACCTGGATTTACTGTAATCCATATTAATTGCTGGGACAGGTGCAGCCACAAGGCTGACTGGAAGGAGTGCCTGGTGCCCTGCTTTCTGGACCCTCTCCAGACCTCGTCACAGGTCATGCTTCCATAAGGGGTGATAGCTCTGAGTGGGGCCGCGCTGCAAGGCAGCCTTCCTGTGTGGTACTGCACTGGAAGAGGCATAGGAAAGAGGATACAATTCTCTAACTGTGGCTGCACACTTCTCTAACTGCATGGCTCTGTGGCTGCTCACCCAGTCCAGCGGCTGCACTGTGGCAAAGCATGACTGCCAGGGACATGAGTGTATATTGCCACCATAAAGGTGAAGGGGGGAGAAAGAAGGAAGATGTATTCGATAGAACTCAGGCCACAGGAATTCTTGTTCTTGTTCTAGTCATGGTCTTATTTTGGTTCCACTCTGATGTGAGGACCATTTGTGCCTACCTTTTGAGAATGCAGGAAGAGAATTAAATTTTCCTCAGTATGAGGAAAATTTAAAAGAAGACCTAGCAGAAACATAGCTACAGTATTTGAGATGGTTCATAGCAATTCTAAGCTCTAATAATCTGTTTTACTAGATGGCAATATGGAATTTAATTAGACGAAATATTTTGTAAATCTTGATGCTGAATAATATATCAACTGTGAAAAAAAGCAAAGAAAAGGGCCCTGTGAATAGAGGCTACAGTTAGTAATGATGGCAAGGCACAGGCAAAAGAAGAAATATATCCTGTTCGTACAGGAACACATTAGGTTAGATTTTCTTGAAGGGATTTCAATGATCTCATTTCTCATTTGGCTTTGTAATACCAGCCCTTAGGTATTAGTACATAATTTTATACTTTTATGATGGTGTGGGAGAGACTTAGTGAACACCTGCTTTTGTCAGCAATGTAATTGCCAGCTTTGGAACTGGAGAGCTCATGAGTCTTTGTTATAAAAAAATTCCTGTGATGGGTCTGGCTAAACACATTGTAACCTGTGTATCCCTACAGTGCTGTGTGGTGTGGATGGTAGTTGGCACTAGGCAGATGGCACCAGTTTGGAAGTCTCCACATGTTATACGAATGCTAAGTGGCTTTAAAAGACTTTTTATTCTGAAGGCTTCTGAAAGATGAGAAAATATTTTTTAGCAACTGAATGCAAACCTGCATTTGTTAGGAGAAAAAATAATTTCCTGGTGAATGCTCCAAAGCCGGATTCTTTGCTGCTTAAAATAATGTTAATTCAGAGTATATCAAAATTTTCCCTCTTGGGGAACCAAATTACATGGGAGGAGAGTACAAACAGAGATAATTTAACCTTTTTTAAAAGAAAATCCATGAAAAACCCCACCCTTTTGTAAGTAGCTGGAATCAGAAGTAGTTTTAAGCCATGATGACAGTGAAGTCTATCTGGAGGTTTCCATCAACTCACCAGCAGATCATTCCCCTGAGCTGGCAGTTGTTTGCCACAGTAGCTGTCACTAGAGAAGCTTGTTCTCTTTTTTTAGCTGCTGGAGAGCTACTAATACCATAATGAGCAGTTTGCACTTTCTCATTAGCACTTATTCATCATAGACAGTGCATACAAAGTATCTGTAGTTAAAGTATTGAGAATGCTTTTGTAATGTTTGTTCTGTGTTATATTTCTGAAGTGTCTAGACTTTTATACTGGTAGCTGATAAATTGTGGTTGAAGTCCTGCATATTTAAAATAAATAATAATGCAAACTCATGGTATCACTTCTACATTGTAAAATAAAGGGATTGTTTTGTGTAAGTCTTTGTTTCTTCTTCAGAAAACACTTTTTTGAGCTGTTCTTCTCAGGCTTCCTTTCTTGTGATATAGCTATGAAAATATTAGTCTGCACCATACATACCCTTGAGGAATTTGGTTTACTTATAATGATGTTAAAAACTGTTTTGTATCAGTATACCTGGAAAAAGAACATTTTTAGCACATTTATGCTAATGCCAAATTAAAACCATCTCAAGGCCTCTTAGCAAGGAAGATGAACTTTGCTACACCTACCTGAAGGGTTTTAGGACTGGAAAAGGTTCCTCCATAATGAAGTAGAAAAGGAGGAGGTGTTGAAAGATGGGACAAGCATTTTTAGGGCAAGCCTAGGAGGCAGGTCTGCTCCAACCCATCTCATCTGTCTCCCAGGAAACAAACAAGTGGATGAGCATGGCATGGCTGTTTCTCACAGCTGTGTTCCTGATCAAGCAGTAAACATTACTCCATACTTTTTGGCCCTTTCTTATTGTGGTCAGTGCTAAACTGGACTTTCAGGAATTTGGAATTCACCACTTATAATATGTCTCATGCAGAATTCAATGATAAATGTAAAATAAACATGATTCCATTAATTTTCTCTTCCCTTCTCTCTATTGTCAGAATATTTTTTCCTCTTAGAATGACTTCCTCTAGAGTTTGTTTGTTTGGTTCGGTGGTTTTCTTTTTTTTTTTTTTTAAGACCGTGGAGAGGTTTGTTTTAGAAAGAATACTCCCATATCCATTTGAAAGAAGGTTTTTACAAAAGCTTAGTTACAGAAACTGCCTTTCTGAATGTATATATAAAAGACATTCATTTATAAACCCCTGGATTTTTCTCATGAGATACAGTAGATTTGTCTTATTTCCCAAAGGTGGGAAGATGAGGAGTGTTGCTGACCAAACTGTGCTCCTTTCAGTAATCTGTGTGTTGTGGTAGATCTGAAATGAGCTTCCATCAGTTTCTGGATATGATTCTCAGATTCTCCAATCAGCACAGTTTTTCTGAAACCAGCAGCATCTAGCAGGCAGATCTTGGCAGAGAACCCTCTCCTTCCCCTCTTTCCCACTACCCACAAAGCAAAACAAAACAACACTTTTTTATGAGGACCTAATAAATACCTAAGATGGAAATAGTTGATTTTTCCAGCATTAATGAAAAGATTGTTTCTTGCTAATGGTGTTTGCAAGACTGGTCCCTCAACCACACTGTTTAAAGCAGAAGTTGCTCTTTCTTGCCTTTATGATCTGTTTAGCCGAAGAGAGTAGAACAGAATGTGAAGTGTGCTAGAGATGTTTTGCAAGAATGTAACGAAGTTAATTAAAAATATGTATAAATTAATCAGATATACAATCTTATAATAATTTATTCTGGAGTGCATCTGTGGTAGTTATCAGGCTTGATCTGTCACTTAAATCAGAGCCAACTCTGAATTTGTCTCAGTTTACTCAGGGAATTTTATAATCGAATTCTGAATACCTCCAAGGATGGATATCCCACAGCCTGTCTGGACAACCTGTGCCAGAGTTTGACCACTGTTGTTGTGAAGAATATTTTTCTTGCTCTGACAAATGAGATTTTTAACCTGTGGTGTGTCTTTTTTAAATTAAGAACTGAGGTTGTTCCTGCTTTCATTCAAAATGCTAAGAAATGGGGAGCCAGGAGAATTGTTGCTGTCTGGCCTCGGACTCTTAGATAATTTGGTGTGAGCGGTCCTGCTCAGAAGTGTCCTTTTGACATAGCTCATCCTAACAGGTTCACAAGCAACTCTGCCATGGCGAACTGTAGGTCTAAGACAGCTGTACATTGCCTAGAAATGGGACCCTGCAATTGTGCCTACTGTTGTATGATGGCAGTCTGAAGCAAACGTTTTTGGAAGAACTATTCTGAAAGCAAAATGCTGACTTCATTCTGTTTGTATCGTAGGAGCCTAGTCCTATTGAATGATCTGGGTGTTATTTTTAAATGTCTGGGTGACAAAATGTCAAGGTTTTATAAGTAAGCCTATTTCTTGACTACTAGTGAACTTCCAGTTGTTGCCTGCTCTGGTCTGTGACAAGTAGGGCACCTCAGAATGGGGCAGTTGCAGAAATTAAATAGAAGGAGTCACAAATGTAGGATCTCTGGCCTACAAGAAAAGGAATGATTTTCAGAATCCCAGTTTGGGACTTGGGCACTTATATTTATGTGTTGGACTAGTGATGTCCAAGCAAGATTTTTGTGAATTATAGCTCCTGATGCATAGTCATTACTTTGGGGTAGTTTTAACAATTTCTTTTTTCTTTTTTTGAGTATTAAAAGAATGCCAAACCTGACTTTTCACATAATTAAATGCCAATCTGAACATCATGTTGACTTGAATTTATTGAGTGATGGGTTGTCAGGTAGAGTTGCTGTAAGCACAACAATATGGCCATCCTTTTTGTCATCCAAAGGAACTTGAATGAATGAAATGTCAGTTTAAAACAGTCCTTTGAATACATATTAAACCTGAAAAATAATTAATAAAAAAAGAGACAAGCTTAACTATCTAATATTTGAAACGTTTCTAGTTATCTAATGCAAAAAAAGACTCTTCTCCAATTCTAATACAACCAGATGCATCACTATTAATTTACCACATGCAAGCCAGAATAACTGGCTGGTGCTGCATGTTGCTCTTGCAGTGTTCTGTGCCTTTCAAATCCCTGTTCATGTGCCTCAGAAACATACTGCTGTTATAATGCCCAGTAGAGGTTTTCCCTCTAAGGAGCCTAACAATAGCTTCTGTTCCAGAACAGAAATGACTTGTTACAGGACAAAAGCCTTTTGTGGGGAGAAAAGTTGAGCAAACCAGTTTTATGCTCAGTTGTCTTTGTTTCCAGGCAGGCAGCTAATAATGTGTGTTTGTCAGTTTACTACTTCCGTGCTGTTCCAGAAAGCAGGGCTCTTGGGCGTGACTCGTTGGGGCTGCTCTTCATGGTGCATCATCTGCGTGGCCTTGTGGGAAAAGAACTTTACAGCAATTCTGTTTGAACTAACCTTCATTGTGTCTGAGCCTATAAATATGGGATGCCTGTCTACTAGATTTTTACTAGGCCATTTCTAATGGTGACCTGAACTAGAATGAAGTGGACATGAACAAAAAGGAAGATCTTACTCAGCAGGTAAGATTGATCATGAATGATTTCTGAGCAGATATACTGACATAAAAGACTTTTTCCATTTACCTCAAGATTTCAACTGAATGTATTGTTCCTTGTGAATTATGTGCAAGGCTCTTCATGCATGTATGTTGAGCACAGTCTGATTCTGAAGGAAATGGAGGTCAAAGAAAGGCTTCTTGTTTAAGCTGAAAGCAAGTCTAAAACATTTTGATTTCCTATTCACTTTGTTTATAGCTTTATCAAAAATAGCAGAAATAGGTGTCTTAAATCTGATCCTGTTAATATTATCGGGGAAACATATTGGCTTTAACTTCATTAATGGAAATGAAAGCACTACAATCTGTGGATCAGGATCTGACCTGGATTAGAAAGTTACACTCTTGAGTCAGGCTACTGACCCAAATGGAAATGCTTAGTTTCTATATAAGTACATTTTAAACAGATTCTGGTCCTGAATTCATACTTCTGTGGTCCCAAACCACAGTGAAGGAAGGATCAGCTTATTAATTTTGAGACCCTGCCTTATTTAGGGATTTTTTTTAAACACAGTGCAGGTAACATAGTCAAGGGAAAGTAATTGCAAACAATCTTGTTACAAGGACAACTCTTGCTGCTTTGAAGCAGCAAGATAATCAACGACCTTGAGAAGCTTGTCTGGTAACTGTGTATGTAGTATGAAGGCTTTGAATGGGTGTAACAGACAAAGGCAGATGTTAGATGTGAAAATAAGTAGCACAATGTTGTGAGCTAATCTCGCTGCATTCATTTTCACATGAAGGATATTAATAATCTTGAGAATATTTAAAAGTTTCAAAGAAGGAAGGAGAATTTTTTTGCTCCTCACATTGCCACACATCTCCCTTGATCGATGGCAAGTTTGTGCTTCAACTTCTCCAACTGCAAAATAATGAGAGGTACCTAACATTTATGCGACTTTCACATCCTTCACAATGAGGTTTTTGTAGCAGTAAATCACTCTCAAAGAGTAACATTATCAAACAAGGTCACTGAGGGAGAAATTAGTCACAGTAATATCTTGACAAAGTATGTGTTCCTCATGTTTCTTGCTTACAAACAACCAGTGTCTGTTTATCGTTGCATGCCTTGTTTTAGCACTGCACCCAAGAGCCAAAACCCCTCTCTGTGCTTGGAGATACTCCCTGGAAATATCTGTGTTGTCCTCAGTACAACTCCATGGCCAGATTCTGTTCTGGTTCAAATCTCTGTAGCTCCAGTGACTCCAGTGAAGCTTCATTAATTCCCAGCAGCAGATAATTTGTTCTTGCATCCTCTGCTCCTTTGCTGCTGCCTTGTTGCTGGGGAAGCAGCAGGGCAATGCTTTCCACCTGCCAGGGAAAGGGGCAGAGAAAGCTCTTGGACACAGAACTACTTGCTCAAAGGGTACTCTTGTGTGAGGTCTTAAGCAGCACCTCCTGCTGACTTGGCTTCAAGTATTTGAAATTCATTACTACACAAAAGATTAAATAAACTTGATGTACCAACCCAGGAGTGCTGTAAAGGGTAACCTGGTAACAGGCAGAGCAGGGCATACAAAGTTCCGCAGCATTTAGAATATGACAGTATTTGAAAACTCTGAAAAACTGACTTTTAAATTAGAACCTGAAAAAAGTTCAAACACTGTGAATAATGTCCCATGTCAGCATGACTTGAACAACATTTTTACATTTTTTTAAGACTGGAAACATTTAGTTTCAGCGTTTCAACAGTGTTTTATATGATAAAAAAAAATTAAAAATCAAAGCTAAGTGAAACAATTAACTTTTCATAAATAAAAAATTAATCCAACCAAGCCCTATACATATTTTTGACTTTTGTTTTAGTTTCCCATGTTTTTCTGCTTCTTAGGTTTACCAGATTTTGATATTTAGATGTTCTTTGCAAAACTAATCTTTCATTCTTAAAAAATCTGTAGCACCAACTCAAAAAGATCATCACAATTTGACTTCTTAACAATCAGTTACCGATATGAAATAAAAAATGAGAATGTGACTTAGCCCCTATTGTATTTTGTTGAATTCTTGCATCACTTTTTTAGGTAGTCAGTAGCAGAAACATGGAGTTAGTTTGTTGATTAGGTATACTAAAGCTTCTGATAGAGTTGCACCTTGCCTCTTCCACCTTTTCCTTTGATAGAAATCCTTCTGCAGCTATTCATCTATGGCTCCTCAGAGCTCCTTTTAAGCTAGCTCAGTTTTTCTCTTTTTTCCCCTCTTTCAAATGCTTTAATGAGAGTTACTTTTTTCTCATTTCCATCTCTCTTTTCGTTAATATGTTTTTGAGAGGTTTATAAAATACAATAGTGTTTAGTCTTTCCTGAAGTCATGACACAAACTAAAAGTAGGAGAAAAATGGAAGGTTTCCTCTGCAGCATCTGAATTTACCACATTACAGATATATTTTCAGTCACCTATAATATCATTTTAAGGCAAAAAGTCAAGAATTGCCCTGGATTTTCACCTGTTTCACACACCACAAACCTCAGTATTTGTTATTCCTGCCAAACGCAATACTACATTTCCAGTGCTCTCAGCTTGGCAGGTTTACAGATGAACTGCCTTTTCACAGTGCTATATTTCATGATATAGTTAATGCTCCACTTCAGAGCTGTACAAAGCCCAAAAATGAATGCAAACTGATTAAGAAAAATTGCTTTAGACTTATATTTTCTGTGTTATCACAAGATATAAAATGTCCCTCAGATGTAGAATCCTGGTTGCATACCAGAAGTGGCACTTAATCTGGTTAAGTTGAGCAAGCAATTTCATCTGCACAATGCTGAAATATTTGCCTGCTGTAACTGTCCTCTCTTTTCTCCTCTTCCTACCTGCATGGTGCCCTAACATGCTGCAGTAAAGCTTAAGTGTAGCCCTTATCTGTTGACAGTCAGAGACATCCAGACTCTTGTGTACTCAGAGTGACACAGCAGGCACGTAGTGAAGACGAGTAAACCTGTTATTTATGAGTTGAGATTATCCATTAAGGGAAATGAAGTGTGATCCAGCCAACTCTTCCTGCCTCTTGCAGGACTTGCACTGGTCCACCTCTACCTGAAGCCTTACCAGGTGCAAACTCCAGGGCAAAGGGGATCGATGTATCAGCATGAATTGCAGCACTGGCACAAGTAGACCTAACATAAATCAGAACTTGGGGAAGTACTAATAAATATCAATGAAAAATTACATCACATAAAACTTTAGAAAGAAAAACCTAAATCTTAGTTCTGTTGCATAATGTGGCTCACACTGTTTGCATTTTGGAGCTGATTCTTCTGTCAGGAATATTTGAATCACTGCCCAACCATTCACTTGCTAAGACAGAGATGCAAATTTCAGAACTGCCAAGACCTCTTACTTAAGGTGCAAGCAAATATTTGAAAATCAGCAAGCAAAAATTAAGTGATTCTGAAACATATATTGGGTAAAAGGACTTTAAAGTAGCCTGTTTCCTAGTAGTATTGATGCAGAGCAACAAAAAATGTAGGAACATTCAGGAAGGAAATAAAAAATAACCAGAATTTTTGCTGTATTAATGCCATGACTATTTTGCATTCCCTTCAGCACAGCATGACACATGTTCAATTAAATTAAGTAATGATTTGTAGCCAGCTCACTTGCACTGTATTTCTTTTAAGGCACTATTTCACTTAACTATCCCTGTGTTCTGCAGGAAAAAACTCAAAAAACTTTTCAAGAAATAGAAATTTAAACAGATAATTCATAAATCCTATTCCGGGGTGGTCTCCCCTCTGTACCTATGTACTAAGACTTTTCTGATGGTAGACAGCACATAAACTACTAGACAAGTAACTCTAAGTCTGTGTTATATCTCATGCATACGACTGTCTTTAATATGAAGAGATGCTGTAGTGGTACCTTGCAAAAAATATTGAAATGTTTCTTCCACTGCAGAAAATACTGTGAATGAAATGAAATGAAATGAAATGAAAATGAAAAATGAAATTTTCTAAATTAAAGTCCATAATACCTGAGTTTATTTAGAAATTAAGAGTTATTTCCGTGCCAAAAATCACAGTGTGCTTTTGCTGAGGACCTAAAGTAATTCACAGGTTGTTTTCTGTACAATTGTAAGAGTTTTGTCTATTTGAAAGTAAAAATTATCACTGTTTTTGTTTAAGAGTAATGGGTACAGTATTGGGTCTAAAATAAAACTGCAGTGCCATAGCCTAGTTCTTCATGGAAAATAAACTCTGCAAACTACTATAAACACATCACTTATTAGAGGTCTGTTGCAAAAGAACATTTCCATTTACAAACTTATAAGTGGTCAGTCCTTATCCTGCTCATGTTTATTCAGAAGGAATTTGTTTTGGTAAGGATTATAATGTGGGAACGGTACCTTGTGTTCATTAAATCCTTTAGAATGGCTGGTTATATGAATAAGCAGTTTTCTGACATTTTGTTTTTGACATATGAACAATCCTTTGTCTGACTTCAGTACAGGCGTTATGAAAAAAAGATGAGCTCAACTTCCCTTCAGTTGTTTTGCTGAACATTTTTCAGACACCTAAAGTATGGATAACAGGCAAAAATTTAGTCTCATTTTAAAATCTGCAGTAGCTATCAGCATACATTATAAAGCAGAAATGCATACAGTGGTACAATTATGTTACTGGTTTTGAGTTACTCAAAAGAAAAAAAAGAATTCTGAAAACCCCATAAATTGTAAATCAAGATACTTTGATGATGGCAGCCTCTTCCACAGAAGATATTAAAGCAAATATTTGTAATAAATTAATGATGATATACACTTTTTTATGACTACAGATTTCAGAGCTGGAACTCTTCTCTACTTTCTCTCAAAAAATAATGCTATATGCTTAGAAATTTAATACTGTGTAGTTTTTATTTTAAGACTTGTGTTTTTCCATTTGGCAGGCCCTGGTTCCTCCACCCTTACAGTTTCTCCCCCAGCTTCATTCCCTTTTTGTATTACTAAGAAAAGTATTAAAATTATAATTCTGAATTATAATCTGTTTTTTGTCTGCTTTGCTTTTCAAAAAAGTTATTTTATTACGTTTCTATTCCATAATGATACAGAGCTGTAAGAATTAGGCCTAATCCGCGTGAGTGAGTGTGTAGGGGTATCAGCAAACACCCAGAATTATTTTATGGGGTATTATAGGGTGTGTTATGGGAGTAAACCAAAGCCCTTGGATGAAGAAATGGGTTCATTAAGCACAGAGTGCTAAAACTGGGGTAGGAAAGGACTTCTGTTGTGAATGCACCAGTGGCTGTGTTTGATTGCAGGTGGGCATCACGGGCATGCCTCCGTCAGGGTATGTGCGTGGGAGTTATGGGTTTATCCTCCCCACAGAGCTGCTGGCCAGCTGCCTGCCGCACCAGCAGCAGCGTCCCAGCGAGCTCCGGAGGAGCTGAACGTGCAGCCTGCCATGGAAATTTGGGGCAGGTGGGATAGAGGGAGGGAGGGAGTATTCCTGTGAGGTCTTCGTTAGGAGAGAAGCCGTAAACCTCTTTTGACTACAAAATGATGGAAAATAGTATGGTGAGAAAATAATGGAAAAGGGAGAAATAATGCAGGAAAAGGGGAGTTGTTAATGAACTTAATGTAGGC
Source organism: Donacobius atricapilla (assembly GCA_013397315.1). NCBI lineage: Eukaryota > Metazoa > Chordata > Aves > Passeriformes > Mimidae > Donacobius > Donacobius atricapilla. The sequence goes on along the minus strand of WBMY01014895.1, from coordinate 69,588 downwards.
CATGTAGCTGCTTCATTTCATATGCACATTGGATGCTGCTGCCTTCCCTTCTACGTGTTTTTGTCTGCCAACAGAAATCACTTTTGCCTTACCCAGACTGGCATTCACTTTGCTTTTGTGCAGATCCCTTCTTCTGGAAATTCAGAAATTGGAGAGAGTGCAGATTATTCCTTTGTGGAAAAGGTAAAGAATGGTCTCATTCAGAGGATATCCCTCGATTTCCCAGTGTTTTTACAGGTGCTAATTCCAGCCCAACCCAAGCAAACCAGGGAGTGTTCATATTTCTTAAATACATACTTGAGTAGGTATTCATAAGTAATATAACAGTTTGTGAATGGCTATGCAGTGATTTTGGTTAAACAAAGTTAGGGGGTCTTTTTTTAAGACATTGTGAGATTAAGAATTCAATCACCATCTTGATAATTAATCACTTACAATATTGAAATCTCTGCTTTTTTTTTTTTTTTTTTTAAATTTGAAAGTATCTGGCTTTGATTTCCTGTCCCTTTCCCTGTCACCACCAAATTAATCACACAGGTAGGATCAGGGTACTTTGAAGAGATGATGATCCAGACATTTGATATATTTGAGGATAATGCAAGCACATTAATTTCTGTACCTCCTTTTTGTACTTTTCTCATAGGTTTACATCCATTTTAAAATCTGTTCCTACCACTAAAATATAAACTATATCAGTGTCATATATAAAGGTAAACATTGGGTTCTTTCCTGTTTGAACATCCAAATATGAACTTTTCCTTTTGAACACTGTTCAGAAAGCTCAGTTATTTTACAAATTAGGTCCTGAAATTGATTTTAAAGCTGCTTATTTTCAGGTTTCAACCCTCACACTCATAAGAATTTCCAGTGTTCTGTGTTTCAGGGCAATAAATTTCCTTTATAAACACAAATACTTTTAATATGACCAGGAATACACTTAATTGCAAGTACTAAAGTACATATTTTTGCAACTTTAAAGGACATATGTTTGGCAAACGATGTCACACTATTAATATACTATGTTTTATATTATAACCTATTAAATCTGCCTAAGAGCAGTATTATGAAGGTGGTTTCTCCAATTTTGTTCTAAAACATAAGAAAAAGAATTCTATGAGATATTTTAAAGATCAAAATAAGTGTTAACAGAGACTTCCATCCTCAAGAAGTAGTGGAAGTACTACAAGGTAAATGCAGCAGGCGGTAGTGCTCCATTGCCATGCTCTGTGTCATTCATGCATGTTGTTTGGTTGTATATTTTATTGCTGGTTACAGAACACGTCTGAAAGTGGCAATGATGAAGTCGATGGCAACAATATCTGTGGTTTCAGAAAGAAAAAGGAAATCAAAGGTCCTACAAAGTTTGTTCCTCCTTTAGAAAATGAGAAGACGGAGCTCTCCCACACCTCAAAAATCCCAGATCCTTGTCCCCTTAAAGGAAACACTGGTTACTCAGAACAGTCTCCAGAGCAGTCTCTCCAAAACCCCACTACCATTCCTCCAGTACAAAAGGACAGAGGAGGTCATTCTGGCAGCAATGGTAAAGAAGACAGGTATGGAGAAACACAAGAAACTCAGGAATATGCTGATACTGGGAAAAGAGTATTAGGAAAAATGCATGAAGAAACAGATACAGCAGCACAGATGAAGCTGCCCACAAGTGTGCAGCCTGCAAGGGATGCAGAGAAAGGTGGCTGCGCGGTGGCAGTGCAGAGGGAGAAGGACAGTCAGCAAGCAAGGGGTAAGCCAGAAGAACAGGGTGGGATGGAAGAAAAAGTTGTCAAGTTTCATGTGACGAAGATGGGCTCCCTGGGAAGTGCTGCTTCCGTGCCAGGGAGCTGTGCTGCAGAGTCCTTCAAGGGGGCACCTGGCATTTCAAAACGAAGTCTACAAGAGTTGAAAAACCTGCTGAGTGAAGGTCATCTGCCTTCTCACAGGCTCAATTTCTGTGGCAAAGCAGGTGGCACTTTTGCTCAGAAAAATTTGAAACCCCGGGAGAAAGCGGCTGACAAGCAGGGCCAGCCCTTTGAGACTTTTAGTCCCCATTTTGGAGAGGAAAAGCAAAAGTATCTCAGCTTCCACAAGGAGGGAATGGGGCAGCAGAGCAAAACTGTCCTTGTCCTCAGCTCTGCCGGCTCTGATCAGCAGCAACCAGTGGGCAGCAATGTGGATCACCTTATTCTGGGACTACCAGCAGCTCCTACACCTGCAGAAAGCACAGCCCCTGAGGTTCAGTTTGACTCCTCCACAGGCCTCGACGGTAAGGATACTTAAACATCACCTGCTCTCCTCTTAAAGAAAATGCTTCTGCTGTTTTGTGGAGTTTTGCTAAGCTGCAAAATTAAGTCAGAGCTAGTGCATGAGAGAGCTGACACCTCTATTTTTTTGTGTGATCAGGATAGATTGAATATTGTGCTCTACATCTATGCTACTTTTTTTTTTTTTTAAAGCGAAGCATTTATAAACCCCAACTGCCTACCAAAAACTTTCACGCACAAGTGATCATGACTTTTTCACTAAAATTAAAATATTTCCTCATTTAAACTGAGTACAGCCAGCATTTCCCAAAATTCTGCTAGATACTGCAAAGCTCTGGTGGCATCTGCACTTCTTAAAATTTCCTCTTTTCTTAAACATTTCCAGCAGTAGAAATCGCTCTCATGTATGGATGATGTTTTCAATTATTTGTCTGGTGAGAGGACTGGAATGCAAAAACATCTCTTATAAATTATAGGGGAAGAAAAGCAAATGAGGCAGAGAGAACTTGCACTTATTTTCATGCTGTTCAGTAAGTCCATTTTGGAAGTGTTTATAGAGACAATTAATTGCTACTAATAGGCTGTGATTTCTTTGTAAAAGCTTCCCAGCTAGCTGGATCGACAAACTGCAAACTATTATTAGCTGTGATAATGTAACAGGCTTGAGCAGTTTGTTGTTCTTTTCCCAGGAAGCACAGAAACACCAAAACTAGTTTGTCAGTTCGACGAATATGAGATTAATACATTTCGATGAGCATCAGTCCGAGATCACATTACCAGCTTTCCAGGACACATATCTTTCCTTTTGACTTATCTGACTGACACAAGATACATGAATCTCTTCATTGATAAAATATTTTATCCATTATTAACTACATAATAATAATAGCAATTATTAAATAATATAATAATAAAGTATAATAATAGCAATTAAATGTTTACAATATTATTAATTTATCCTCCTTTTTTCAAGTCTCTTGACAAATGGATAGAACCCCTGCTTTAGATACTCTGAAAACAAACAATTTGAACATGTCAATGGTTGTTAGCTGCAGCAGGATTTCTTGGTAGACATTTTGTATTACCCATTTTGAACAAGTCTGAAAAAGATATCCGTAAACAGTATTAGTGTTTACTCAAGGCACTGCATGAGAAATACGAAGCTTTGAAAAGGTACTTCACACTTGAACCACTCTCTATTCAAGTCTATTAGAATAAAAAGGTTAGAGGATTATTGCTCAGCCTATGCTTGATGCTGTTCCCTTTCCAGACTACATTGTTTTTCACATTGATAAAGGCTATCAAAATTCATTATCAAAATTTTAACACTACTGTGTTCTCATTGTCTGCAAAACCAGCAAGTATATTTTAAAACATAGGACTTATTATTCTTAGTCATAGCACCACTTACAAGGTAGAGGGAACTGATGAGATTAATTGTAGATTCCTCAGAGAGATTTCAACCCAGCTATAACCACCCAACATGAATTAGCTAATCCAAGGTTTATTACCTAGTCAGTAAAGACAGGCATTTTGTCTTGAAAGAGGTATTAGAGGTGGATGAAAAATTGATCTCTGAAGGTGGGTGTATATTTCCATCTCAGTGGGAAAGAAATCCTGTGATGATTAGTTTAGATCACTTGTCTAACCCTGAGATGCCTAAAGTTACCTGGCATTAATCCTGCCCTGTATGACTGGTGGTAGCAATGACTGCAAGAGACTACAGATGAGAACTAACTATGAGGGGAGCTGGGAGAAAACTGTTTTGTCTCATCAGAAAAGTATTCAATATCAAACATTTTGGAATCTCATGGGGTTTGGATTCCATTTGGCTTTGACCAACAAGTTTTAGGGCTCATTGTGCATTTTAACTAGTAAATGGAATGCATAGAAATAGTTTCTACTTAATAAGAAGGGTATGTGTTCAAAATTTAATTTTCATTGAATAGATTCAGTAACTGAACTGAAGAAAAGAAATTTTTAGATAAAACTCTGTGCTGTTTAACCAGCCTTTGCATAAACAGTATTTTATTGCTGCCTGTGGTAATTTATTGATTGATAAGATCAAGTCCTAGATATTTTCTTTTTTTTTGACTAAAATATCATGTTAAATAATTCATTTGCCAAACTGCCTGAAGTCTTGGATCTAAAGATATCTTGACAGTGAGTAGATCTGAAATACAATCTCCAATAATTTGCAAGATTTCAAATATTTGAACTTGCACAAATCAGAAGATTTCAACCAAAATGTTTGGAAAAATTAAAAGAGGTTATATTTCAGATCCACTCCATGTTGAGATATGGCCAAAACAGGAATATATTTTATTGTTATAAAAGTACACAGTTAAGGGACAATCTCTAGAGATCAGCAGTAGAAAGGTTCAAACATGTAGCTAAGCATCAGTGATTCAGAGTACATCGGAGGATTTATATACTGTCATGTTAGTTACATGGCTAACATTTCTTTAAAATGATAAATCCATATATTTTTTCCAAAATTCTGATTGGACAATGTGGAAATATGCATGTGCATTTTTCCATTTCTTGAAAGATCTTTTATAAAAGAAGTGCCTGGGCATGGGAAAAAAATGATAGAAAACAAGCAGATGTCAGATATTTGGGTTATTAAGAAAAATGTTACTTGAACAATGTCAGGGAAACTGCAGCTGAAGCTGAAGCTAAAACTCAATCTAAAGTGCTTTTCCATGGAAAGACAGAAAGTAACACATGCAGCTCATTAGGTGAAAATGCTGGCAGCCCTAACCTGAATTTAGGAATTTAATTTGCCAAAGTGTCTATACCTGATAATGATGTGCATTTCTGCAAGTTGGTATGTAGCCACCAGTTACCAGGTGCTTCTTAAGCTGTTCAGTGCCTGCATTCTTGGGAGACAAAGAGGGATGATTCCAAACAGTAAAGAATAACAGTAAAGAATGTATGTAACATTAAATAACCATTCATATTATGCACATGCACACAGGATGAATTCATGCATGTGCTATATGTGTAGTGTACATAGCACATAAGTTAGGTGTATATCGACCTGTCAGAACCGAAATCTTACCACATGCTGCTCTGCGTGCTACTAAATTAGAATATTAATACTATAGCAGCCAGAGAGAAGTCCAAAGGAAATAACCTTATTCAGGCAATATGAAGCACCCAAGGATCATAAAATACCCCACAGTCTTGGTGTATCATCCCCTCTGACACTGGGGGATGTGGGCTCCCAGAGCCAGGAACTGCGGGTTACTTCTGCAGCTGCACACACTTTGTGTGGGCAGAAGGATCCACTGAGCCTGGTGACATTGCACGGGCTGAGGAGAAATCACTCCTTAGGACCTTAGGAAACTACCCCCAGGTAGCTGTAGGTGAGCAAAGCACTGGAATAAGTCTGTCACCTGAGGTTTCAAATTTGCTTTGCATGTCTTGGTCTGTAGCCAGGAAAAAGAAATGTTTTAAAATCTACCAGACTGCAGAGGTGGGCATCCAGAACAGCTCCAGAAGCAGGTCCTCTCAACAGGACTATATTCTTGAGTATATATGAAGTATATGGCCATGTTAATATGACCAACATGAGACCAGGAACTGTTTGAGAGACAAGAAACTTTCTGAAGAAAGAAAATATGTTTCAGCTATGGCTGCAGGCACCAGTGGCTGCCTAGTGACTGTTGAAATTTCAAGTGCACAAGAAAGTCTGAATGCTTCAAGAATCACATGCTGAACCCAAACACTAAGTTCCTTTGTTAACTTGGCTTATTAAAGAAAAACATATCAAGAAGACACTAGCAGACTGTATTTCATACCTAAAAGTGGATTTTATCAGTCCTACAAGAAATCTTGTTTTCTACTACAATATTAACCTCATGTTCTTACTCTTGACTTGTTCAAAGCTCTTATTTTTAATAGAGGCACTAACAAATTATGCTACCTAATATTTAGGGACAGAATTATGAATCCTTCAGCAAAGAAGTAGCCCAGGCTTTTATCTCCATTGACATACAAAAATTTGCTCACACACTGAACCAAATTTCAACTCCTCATGTGGTTTCACTGTCCGCTGTTCTCACCTGGAGGAGACATGTCTGCCCCCACTGATTCAGCTTAGTAAATCTAGTCAGTTGAAAGGAAATAGAAATGGAGACTCTTTGGGAGGTGCAAGTGGACAATCGGGGATATAAGTGGTCACTTCATAGTCACTGCCTCTGCTGTAATTCCTGCAGCATAACTATGTCTTACTTTGGGACTTAGGACTGTCTTTTTCACTTGGTACCCTTTTCTGCTTTGTATTTTACACAATCTGTGCCGTTCTCGCAGCTCTCCTAAAGTGAAGAACCAAAGACATACTGTTCCTTCATATTCTTTCCTCATGCCTTATCTGTGGTTCAACAATATTTTTCTCTCTTTTTCTACATTCTGAACTGAGTTGGAGCATAGCAGGGCTGAAGCTTAGCTCCTTTCTAAACCCTCTTAGTTGCCTTTATTTTCTGTCAAAAAAAATCATATTTTTTGTCTTTTTCTTTCCTTTTCTTTCTGAACTAAGCTATATGAAACTCACCTTTTTGTTTGTTTGTTTGGGGCTTTTTGGTTTTGGTTTTTGTTTTTGATTATTTTTACCTAACAAACTCTAAGAACAAACCAAAGCAACCCAAGTCTCTTTAGTCCTTTATCTTCCATGCTAGTAGCTGAAGCCTTTCTCCTCTGTGACTCTATGATTTCCCATTTTTACTCTTAATCTGTACAAAAGAAAAATTCTCAGACAGGACTTCCATCCAGTCTTTCTGATCTATTTTGTCCTCTTCCAGCTGAGATTCAACTCCTCTGTCTCTGGTATTTGTCATAAACTGGTTATTGCATGACTTCATGTGAGAAAGGGGTGCATTCAGACAGTAATTCTTCCCACCCACTGGAGATGGTTACTTTCTTTACAGCAATAGTTAAAGGTTGCAAAAATTATTAGATTGGACCTAATATAAGGGAAATGCATTCTCTGCTTGTTATGTTTGCCAACTGCCTCTCCTTCTATAACATATTCTTGAGGAGTTTAGTCCTTGCCTTCAATACCATACAAAATCTCTTCCCTAATTAACCTCGCTTCCCATTAAGAATAGTGCTCTCTCTCATTCTGGAAGTGTTCAAGGTCAGGTTGGATGGAGGTTTGAACAACCTGGTCTAGTGGAAGGTGTCTTTGCTCCTGGCATAGGCACTGGAACTAGATGATCTTTAAGGTTTCTTTCAACACAGAATGTCCTATGATTCTCTTGATTTTTTTAGATTAGGACAAATATTTTTAGACCAGAAGGGGTTTCCCAGTTTGCAACTGTGTAAGCCTTGGTTCACCCAATTTTGCTCAGTGATTCCTTCCATATATCAAAATTTTCTGGTATATTTTGAAGAAAGATAGGCCAGTGTAGTTTCATCTTATTTAGGATTATCAGTTAGGTAATTCCATTGAGTATTACACAAATTTCTTTCAGAAGCAAGCGCATTTTGTTTTCAAATCCTCTAAATTTTGTACACAGCTGTGATGATTTTCGCATTCATTGCAGAGGAGCCATTTTTATAAAATATCCTGGAATGTACAAAAAATATAGGTTATTTATTTTACCTTTCATGTATTGTGAGATAAAAATGTACTTTGCATTTAAACCTTGAAGATGTATCTTCTCTGAGAAGCTGTGTCATATTGTTGTCATACACTTTGGAAAGAATAATTCATGGCTGATTGAAGCTGTATGTCACTCTAAATTAGCTACAGAATTCAAGAAAAAGCTGGGGGTCTCCATGGTCATGCCAGTACAAAGTCTGCTTTGCAATTAAGTTTAAAAAAGAAAGCAGACCATCATACGACAAAAAAATGAATGGAAAAAAGGTGAATTGGAAGTTTCACTGTCAAACAGATCAGGGAAACATTTTTACTGTCTCCCATCCTTTGGGAGTATTTAGTACGCTTACATATTTATTCAGATGATATGAGTCTTATAGGTGTATTTTATACCTTAAAATACAAGGTAGGAAACAACTTCTTATGTACTTTGCTGCAGAAATCAAATCAGTAAACAGTTTTGGTGAAGCTTTTTTTTAGGTGAGAAAGAAATGGAAATTGCGTATTTTTTCAACTGAAGATGCTTCTGATCACTATTCACATCAACAGAGCATTCAAGTGCAACTCATGTCTACTTACCATATCAAAAAACCAGATGTGAATAGAAAAGTAGCAATAAGAATTGTATCAACTGTAGGAAAAGCTCCCATATAAGGTTTGAGAAATAAAGGTGGTTAATGTTTGAAGGCAAAAGTGAGAACGGTAAATAACATGCTGTGCAAAACAAGTAAACTGGCTGTTCTTAAATATACAAACTAGAGTATTGTAAGGAAGAAGAGACATGTTTAAACTGTTTCTGACAGGAATTTCCACAGTATATAGAAGAATGTAGTTGTGTGATTACCCTGTGGGACTCATTGCTAAGGGATACATCAACACAAGGTATCTGTTTTTGTAAAGGGGGTCAAAATAGATCTTCAGACCACCCTGTGTTAGATTTCTAACATAGTAACCTCTTCTAGAACTGAGAAATGGTTTAATTTAGTTATGGTGTGATTTAATAAGAGACCACAGGAAAGTGTGCCTTGAACAAGTTGAAAACGGGAGATTGATCTGGGACGTGCACTTTCTTCTGTTTTGGCAGTTTTCTGTTGCTGAGAAGGGAAAGCTGACATCAACTATTTGTCCTAGGTGCTCTTAGCAATCTGGATGATTTCAATATTAATAATCTAAGAATGGCACCACTCTTTTGCTATAAATAATAATGGTAATAATAATATTTTTATTAGTATTGGTAATATTTTTAGTTTTGTGCAATTAATATGTTTTAAATATGTGAAGATAGTTTGTATTTGTAGATTTTTTTACAAATTACAGTAGAAACAATTGTTTCTCAGTGGTTACTTAAATGGGAAATGCAGACAGAACCACAGACAAACATTAGGTTCTTTTCTGTGTCCTGCCAAACTGATGTAGATATTTAATGATCTGCTTAAAGAAAAATGGCTATTCTGGATTTTTATTTGTTTTTTTTTTTTTAAATGAAAATCTGAAGAAAAATCTTAGCATCTCATTAAACTTATATTTCTTTAAGGAGATTTTCTGAAATGAAAAAGAAGGTGCCCTTATTTCCAGACACCCAGAAACCTAGAGAAAAAGTTAGCCTTGTGAACATAATCCTCCCTTAGAAGAATGTAAAACTTTTAGACTGTGATTCTAAATCAGCTAGGCCTGTCAAATATTTGTTATTTACTTTACCTCTAGTAACTAATGCTCTGGATAATGACTATATGAACTGAGTAAAGATAGAGTACTCTGTTCCCTACTATACCTTTCCAAACTTTAATTATTACTGGCATCATGGATGTAGTTTGACAGTAATTTATTTAGTATCTATCAAGAAAATATATTTTGGGTCCTATGCAGTAGAAAAGTGAGCAGTTAGTAGTTATTCACTAATTATTACTTAAGAAACAAATCCCCTCTCATATTTCCAAAATCAATCCAAGGTGACATTTTCATGTATCTTAAAATTTACAGAAACGCTATTTCAATGAGGAAGCTAACCTGGAAATGGTATAAAAGATGAACTTGAAAAAGTATACAAAGGCTGCATGACTGTTTCTGTTGATTCTAAAAGATTTCGGAAAAAGGCCCTTCTAGATGAATAAGTTTCTTTTGACTAGCAGATATCTAACTAGTATATAGATTAATTCCAGACTAATACTAGACCAATATATACAATTTATTCTCATAATTTAAAAATACATATCTTTGATCATGCAAGTCCAACTGGAGAAGACAAATTCTTGCTTCTTTATTTATTAATTCTTGCTTTTTTAGTGTTCTTTAAAAACATTTTATGTTTATTAATTTTCTGTTAATGTTTGTTTGTATAATGGAATTATGTATTTATCCAAATAACTTTAGCTCAAAGGCAACACACATATATAAAATTTGGGAAATCACCTGCCATTGCCAGATGTTTAAATTACCTATATTTACAGCTATATTTTTTAAATGAATTTATGCATCAATAATATGAATGCATATAACATTTGTGTTTTTCTTAGATACTGATTTATATAATCTATATATCTCAGGAATACTGTTTTAAAGAATTAATTGGATCAGAATTAAAGTTGCTTTTTTTTCATGATTTATATATTTTTAGCTGAAAAATACTTGTTCAATAGATTTAAAATTTAACAGACAACATTTCAGGACATTTTAAGAAATACTTGCAAAATTTACATCAAAAGTTGACTGATGTCAAGGGTTGTCAGCCAAGCCTTATTTTGAACAATACAAATACAGAAAAATCTCAGTGTTACAGGAGGTTGACAGGAAATGTTTACCATCTTTGTCAAGGAAATTAAACATGTATAAAATAAGGCATTGAGCCCTGTTTTAAAGAGATAAGATTTTCAGAACCTTTCAAAGTTCTGTTAATCTATTGAACAGCCATAGTTCATACCTGCTAATAAACTTCTAAATAATGGTCATGTTCATAAAAAAAGTAAAATCTGGCAAATACCAGTAAACCCATATGTTGTAAAATAACATTACAGGATGACTGAAGTGGTATTTAAATAACTTACTTGGTGGCATAGGCGAGACAAGGCCAGTCCTCCCCACTCGCTTTTGTGTTTTGGCAGCATCTGTAACAGAGTGAGTGTCATGCAAAACATTTAAACAGGACTTATTTAATACTCATCTTTTAAAGGGCATATTGCCCCAGTGTTTATGGAAGACATTGGAAAAAGAAAAAGCTATTTCTTTAACAAACTTAGAGCTGAAACAGACCAAAGAGAAAGATGTCATGAGGAGAAGTGAATGCGACAAAATTATTTTCTTTCTATTAAATTTTTACTCTGTTCTCCTATTTACTTAATTTTTGTTCTGTGCTTTCAGCTGCCATTCCTCACATAGCACTGTTATTAGCTTTTTCTTACTTGACTGACCTAACGTATCCTCCTTGCCATCTAAACTGGAGGATGCTCCAGTAATACTCAAAGATTCTGAGAAATCTGTGATTATGGGTGAGTTTGTGGCCTTCTTAGGAAATAGTCTGACAGCCTTCTGCTGGGGCAGCTGGTGAACATTCTTACAGCCTTTTAACTGGCAGTCCTACTTGCCATAAAGTAGAGGTCAAAAAGCTGTGTTTGTGCCTGCTGGCTACTGCTAAAGGAGATCTCTCTGTTTGGTAATTTGCTACTGGAGAGATTAGGATTACTCCCACAAACCTTCAGAGTGCTCGGCGTGAAGGTTTAAACTTCCACTTGAGGATTGTTGGTGAATGGTTGCTGTTGGTGATCTTCCACTGTGGATTTGAAACATCTGCAAAAATTAATATGTGCACACCCTCAGGAAGAATGGAGGACTTTTCTCTCAGAAATGTGAAAAGAAATATACTTTTCCCAATTTTTTTGCCTGTTAATATAAAATTTTACTCATGGTTGTTTTAGTTTATTGTACTAAGTGAAAGTTAATACCTTATGTAGTTTAACTTGAATATAAGCAATACTTAGATACTCAAAAAAAAAGCAGGCTGAGAGACTGAGGTTGGTGAAAGGAAGTTACTCTCTGGAAAGGAAGTTTCCCCTCTCTCTGCTTCACTATAGAAGTTATATTCAGGTGTTATTGCCTTCATGTTAAGAAGTGTATAGGACCCTACAGCTTCTGCAATACAGTTGACGACTCCATAACAGAAAATGTATAAATGCATAAACTTCCCTTAAAAGGAAAGGGAAGTTCCTGTGCTGGAGAAGGAAGCGATCCTCCTCTAGAGACCCCGAGAAAGGTTTTGTACAAGACAAGTGCCCTTTTAATTTTGTTTTGGTATCAACACAATTTACAAAGTCGTTGAAGAAACAGCACCTGTATTCCGTCCCTTTGCAGTGGGAAATAGGTATCCTGTTACTGCTTTTGCTCCTAAAAACACTCAACAAACCTCATAAATTCTTGGGTTTACCATGTGTTCTTTTCTTAACTTGAAAAAAAATTAGTTAAATTTTTAAGTCTGTTTAAATTACAGACCATTCCAAAAAAAAAAAAAAGAATTTTATACAGGATGTCAGGGAAAAAATACTTGTGTTTGCAAAACTCTTTCATGATCCATATCTTTTCCTCATTTCTGTTTTTACAACCTCTGCCACAATTTCCTACTATTGCACTTTTTAGGAGAGCAGCCTTGTTCCAGCATTCATTATTTTGTTTGATGTGAGCATTCCTCTTCACTTCTAGCATTCAACAGAGACCCTGATGTAAACGGCCTCGGAAACCCAACTCTTCTTTACCTGTTCTCTCATATTGAATTTATTAAGCAGCAGATGGCCAGGGACAACGTGCAGTTTGTCAGATTTGAATCAATAGATCTCCATGGTGTGTCAAGATCAAAGAATGTTCCTTCTCGATTTTTTCAAGTAAGTTTTTTGGTTTCTGGTTGTACTTTTATGTGTTTTCATGCCCCCATCCTTAAATTATATTTTTTTCAAATTGCAGGCAGCAACTCCAACTTAGAACAAATTATCTCGTCCCTCCCCTTGCTCATGTTCGCAAAGGATCTAGACTTCTTTCATCATTGCTATCATTTATTCCTCTTTTCCTCCAAATAGTAATCTAATTAGATAAGGCTAATAATTTCAATTTTTGACATTTTAATAATCTCTTCCCTTAGAAATATCTTTTCAGATTCAACAATCATAAAAGTTTTAGTTAACTGAACATCTGTAAATGGTAAAAAAAGAAAGGAGTAAACACTGAAAGAAATAAAATGACTTAAATAAAATTGTTTTAGTTAAGAGAAATTTCATAAGTATGAATAAGATAGGAAAATATCACTGTGATTTAACAGGAATATTTTCCATAGTAATTATTCAGGAAATAAAAATCAAATTAGGAAGCAGGATATATTAGGTGGCAATTTCAAGAAGGGAGAGGTACTACTATGGGGTAGTCACCTTTGATACCTTTTTCAGTGCCAAATGGACAGCTTAGACATCTTGGAGCAGAGTTCACCAGAGAGCAGTTTTGGTTATGGGTGTCCTACATTGAAACTGTTGACTGCCACCTGCTCAAAAGAAGACAGATTTCTTTCATTCATTCATTCATTCATTCATTCATTCATGTTAAGAGAAGCTACCATATGCAGTTTCCATATAGATATGCAAAATTGGCTATTTTCAGCTCTGAGCTTGCCCCTTTCTAGGTTTTTTTCTCTCTCCTCTGTTCACACAAATGGCATTTTTTTCCCTTAGAAGATTAAAGGTAAGATGTAAACATGAGCCAAATTCCACTTGATAGAACTTGGCCTAATTGCAGCTTTCATCAGAAAAATGTTTCATCATAAAGGAAGCTGTAAAGGCCCTTGATTGAAGGAAGATGATCCTTCTTTGGGGTCTTACCTGCATTTAACTTTCATCAGCTGAAGTTTTCTGTTCAAATGGAGAAGAAAGTATGAGACTTTCTCACCCGGAAGTGCTTCCCTGCCTTTTACCCCAAAGTTTTTAAGTCTAGAAAGTGAGATTTTTTCTGTTAAATGCTGCATCTGAAAAAACAGTATTTAAGGAGAAGTAATAGCCTGAATTGAATTGATATGAGTCTTGTGTGGTCACTTGGGTCTACGTAAACAAAATTATCTGAGGGTATGGAAGCTAAATAGACTAAGTATAAATAAAAGTCTGACTTGCAAAGTGTGCACCTAACTGGTGATACCCATAATTATATAAACGTTGCGCAAAAAAAAGGCATGGAACAATTTTTTTGTCCTTTATGGAAATTTAAAAAATTATCATCAATGTCATAGTTTTCATACCAATCTTGCAGAAAGTTGTTCTGCTTTATATAGACACAGTAACTGGCTCTTACCCTTCAAGTCAGTGGTCATTGCATTTTAGTGTTCTTTTACAATGATATCATTGTTCTACCTGAGAATCTGAATTTTGCATCTTTTATATACATAAAAATACCATTGAGCTTTTTTCTGGTTTGGTAATATGTCATTCTGCTCTGTGTTTAGGACAAAGCAATTCATGGTATTGCCATGCCCAGAAGTTACCTTGAACTGACACTGAATCCTAAAGATAATGAATTAGATTACATAAATGCAACAAATTTCAATTGTGACATAATTCTGAACCCTGATTTATCAACATTTCGAATACTACCCTGGACTGAGCAGACTGCAAGAGTGATATGCGATTCCTTCACCGTGCTGGGCACCCCACTAATGACCTCTCCAAGGCACATTGCCAAGAAACAGCTGAGCCAGCTTCAAGACAATGGCTTTTCTTTGCACTCTGCATTCACTTATGAATTTTGTATTTATGGCATTACTGAGGTTGTAAATTCAAAGACAATATCCTTTCCCGCAGCCACAATACTAAATAACCATGACCAGACTTTCATTCAGGAGCTCATTGAAGGAATGTATTATGCTGGTGCCAACATTGAAAGCTTTTCTTCTTCCACTGGGCCTGGGCAAATGGAGATTACTTTTCATCCAGCATTTGGCCTAGATGCAGCTGATAGTGCCTTCACATTTAGAACAGGCCTTAAAGAGGTGGCTAAGAAGTATAACTACGTGGCTAGCTTTTTCTCAGAATCAGGATTCTACAATTCGGGGGCCCTATCACACAGCCTGTGGGATCTGAATGGCCAGAAGAATTTGTTTTCTGCTGGTTATGGAGTTGAGGAGCTCTCAGAGCTTGGAAAAAATTGGTTGTCAGGTCTCTTGGCACACACGGCAGCTATTAGCTGCTTGATGGCTCCTACCACCAATTGCCGCAAGCCTTACTCTAAATACAGTAAAGAATCAAAAGAGACTGTAAATGCAAGATGGGCATACAATGATAACAGCTGTGCCTTTAATGTCAAGTGTCATGGTGGAAAAGGCACTTACATAGAGAATAAATTAAGTTCTGCTGCAGCAAACCCGTACCTGGTCCTTGCTGCTACTATTGCTGCAGGCCTAGATGGAGTAAAGAGAGGACTCAGCTATGATGATATGCTTGAAGAAGAAAATCACACGGGGGATCTGAAACGTTCATCAATCCCTCTGAAACTAGAGGATGCTCTGGTTGCACTTGAGGAGGATTCGTGCATTAAGGAAGCATTGGGGGAAACTTTTATCCGATACTTCGTTGCCATGAAACATTATGAGTTGGAGACCGAAGAAATGGATAGCGAAAGGAATAAATGCCTGGGATATTTTATTTAGAAGGAGCGCTCTTCTGTAGTGGTGCTGTGTAAATACATACAGTGAATGGCTAAGACTCTTCAAAAGTGTTTTAATGCTTTGAGATTTTCCCCCCTTCTTTATATAGTACATGGTAATTATACTTAATTGTCCATGTACATTCATGGCAGCACAAAGCTGATATATTCAAGAAATAAAATCAACAGGCTTTTAAATAAACAGGTGGAGTATTTTTGGGCAGACCTGCTGGTGAAAAGAAGAAAAGAGAAGATGAAATGGAGAGGAGCAGCTACGCAACTGTAGGAGGACTGTACAACATGCAGAAAAGTGGGAGTGGTGGGGCAGTGATGAGGGGTGGGGTTTAGAACTGGGGAAGGTGAGGAATTTCATGTTCATCGTGGTTATGGGATTTGTTCCAGCCTATTCAGTAACTGATGGGTTTCTAAACCAAAAGAATATGAGTCTGATTTAAAACATAAGCTAGAACAATGAACATTGTAGAGAGGGGCAAAGAACTTAGGCTGTAGAACCTGAGAGGCAGGAATCAGTATCTTAATGGACAAAAAAAAAAGACAGGATGGATTATATAATAATCTATACCTCATGAATTCTGCTGCTGAATAGAGTTTTCAAGAACTATAGTTAAAGATATTTAAAGAAATCAAATGGTGACTTGAAGAGGGAATAATTCATAGAAAGGCAGCAGGTTCAGGCCACTGTGCAATAAAAAATTATCTGGTTTTATATTTGTTTTGATGGTTAATGGGTTAATTCAGATTTAAATGGCAAATGAGGGAAAAAAGGGCAAAAAAGGCAGAGAATTTAGATCTTAAACTGTACTTTACTGGGAAATTTGATTTGTCAAGTATGCAGAAGAGGAGAGGAACAGAAAGAGTAGGTTGAAATCAGAAAAAAAGAGTGAAGATGCAAATTCAGAGACTGAAAAATCATGGTTAAAATAGAAGGACAAAAGACCCAAACCTAAAATTAGAAATGGCAGCTGGTGTAAGCAAAAAGAGATTTTTAGGAATAACAGGAAGTGGGGTTTAGGTTTGCTCTTTATTCTTGTTGCTGATGTCATCCTTTATCATTAAAGATAACCTTTGTTTCCTACACCACGTCTGCATTAACAGTGATTTCTGATGTTCTTTATCTTGTCACAATATTTTGACCTCTGTGAAGGAATTTGTGAGTGAAAGAGTTTGGTCATCAGTGGAGTAAAAACAAGATTCAGTCAATGCCTCTGTCAACTCACAGAATTAGGAAGGTGTGAACAGGAATGTGCTACTTGCCTACTAATGGATCTTCCATTCTTCCCCTATGAAGTATTGTACTTGAAATGTAGCACCTGGTATGCTAAAGCTTTTTGTGTGATTCCAAAGAACTCATTTTATACTCAGGTAGCAAGAGGAAATAAATAATCTAAAGAAAAGTCATGAATTCCCTTGTCTCAGTCTGTGATTGGTGGGTGGAATTGATTCTCTCTCTTACTCACATGAATCATTTTTGAATGCCCACTTTTGGGGCATATAGGGGACTTTTTTTCTTTGCTACAGGCTAATTTGCATTGGCCAGGTCTAGCCTTGCATTTAAATAGAACTTCCCATTCTGAAAAAAATTCTTCTCTTTTGCTGCCCAAGCACTTCTTCAGAGGCTCTGGAATTCTGTCTTCTCTCTTTCTGGTTACTTACCATTTTCACAAGC
The DNA here is from genome assembly GCA_013397315.1 of Donacobius atricapilla. NCBI lineage: Eukaryota > Metazoa > Chordata > Aves > Passeriformes > Mimidae > Donacobius > Donacobius atricapilla. The sequence goes on along the minus strand of WBMY01014895.1, from coordinate 52,382 downwards.
TCTTGGCAGAAGACACCCATAAAAATTATTCCCTTGCTCAGAGAGCTCACTTACCATACTTAATATTTAGTCCCGGCAGTCACACAGATTAATAGCTTTTTGTTGGTGAGGATTTATAAGACTTTTTTTTTTTTTTTCATTTGTCTTGGATTTATAATTATCTGCCACTGTATACGTTCACTTTTAAAAAGATAATATATAATGGTGTCCTGGTTTAGGGCAAATTTGGATGGAAATCTCCAAATGGGGCTCCTCTGGAAAAGCAAACCCAAACAGCCCCTCCCCCACAACTGGTCCGGAAAAACTTCCTTGGAGAAAAGTGGAAAAAGCTATTTATTTAACAAAAAAAAGTGCCCATGAGTGCACAGAATGGGTAATATGAAACAATAAAACCTTTCATTCTGAAGTGAGATGGCAGACTGAGAAAAGTCCTTGCTGTGGGTGCAGCTCATCTCTCTCAGTCTCTTATCAATTCCTCTGACACTGGAGAAAAATGCCGTCCTGGGCCCTGGAGGGCACAGGTGTGATCTCTCAGTTCTCCTCTGGGTTTTCAGTCCCGAGCAGGTTTAAACAGTCCCAAGAAAAAGGAAAAAAAAAAACAGTCCAGGGAACTCCTCTGTCCTAGCTAGCTAAAACTAACTAAAAAGCACAGGAGATCTCTGTCCTGACAGAGTCTGTCTGAGCCTCAGCTGAACAAACAGTCCAGGAGAAGAATGCAGAGGAGTAAAATAGTTTTTCAAAACAAACTGTGCACTTCTTCTTTCCCTGTTTTGCTCTCAGAATCAGTCTTAAAGGTACAGAACACAATGTACAAAACAGACAATTGGGGACACAAGCATCATAAAGTCACTCTAAGACAAATGGACTTCTGTAACTGAATTTATTAAACATGAAGTTTATTATATATACTACATACATTGTCCATATCTTTTCTTATCATGACTTTGACAAAATAGCATCTTACCTAAACCTCTTGCTGTATATGTCCAACTACCTGGATAGATAGACAGAAAGCCATAGTTTATAAACCAAAAAACCTCAGGTGTCTGGAACTGATGTTCTATAAGTTATAAAGAGTCATAGCAAGATAAGGTAATCTAATAAAATAAATTTACGGGTATTTTCTAAGTAGTTCTCAATGACTCATACTCTGAAAAGACATTGACTGTATGATTAAATAGAAACATTTCATGTTTCTTCTAGCAAATGAATGGGTTTTTTAAAAAAAACCTAGGAAGTTCACAGATGGAGCCCGAAGCTAGTGGGTCCCAAATTTTGGTCAATATTGTTCAACACCTTTTCCTAAATATATTCTATATAATAAAAATAAGGTAACTCCAACTCTGTGGGAAAGCATAAAAACATTTATTTCAACATGAGCAGTTATGAATTTTAAAGTTGCATATATTCCCAACTAAGTTTTCATTCATATCCCCTAGAAAGACAACAACAAAAAGTTAATTACTTCACTCTACTCAGCTGGAATTAGTTATTGACTGTTGTATTGTTAACATTTCATCTTCAAGTGTTGCCTGAAAATACTCTTCACTCTTCTACAGGTCTGAGGTCAATGGCTAGAGCATCATTAGTTAGATAATATAAATATATAGAGTGTTAGAAAAAGAGGCATTTGTAATTTTGCATACTCTCCTGATGATTTTCTAGGGTCATAAAATCATAGAACCATAGAATGGTTTGAGTTAAAGGGAATCTTAATAGTCATCTAGTTGCAATCCCCTTGCCATGGGCAGGGACTCATTCCACTAGAAGAGGTGTTCTTGAAGCCCCATTCAACCTGGACTTGAACACTTCCAGGGTGGGGCTGCCAGGAAAAACTATGTACTTGAATAAGAGTAATTGCAGGATGCCACACTGAGACAAGAATGTGAAGAGCCTCAGTTTGTACTTGTTTGGAGAGGAGTCTGGGTTGTGTTCATTTCACCAGCTCAGCAATTTAATAGAAGAGGCAAATCAGGAAATATTAACAAGGTTATAGCTTGCAAAAACAAAAACCTGATCATTTTGCATAATTGAATTCTTCTCATGATTTGATATTAAGGTGACACACTTAAAAAACATGCAGGTTTATTGGAGAAAATCCNTATATTCTATATAATAAAAATAAGGTAACTCCAACTCTGTGGGAAAGCATAAAAACATTTATTTCAACATGAGCAGTTATGAATTTTAAAGTTGCATATATTCCCAACTAAGTTTTCATTCATATCCCCTAGAAAGACAACAACAAAAAGTTAATTACTTCACTCTACTCAGCTGGAATTAGTTATTGACTGTTGTATTGTTAACATTTCATCTTCAAGTGTTGCCTGAAAATACTCTTCACTCTTCTACAGGTCTGAGGTCAATGGCTAGAGCATCATTAGTTAGATAATATAAATATATAGAGTGTTAGAAAAAGAGGCATTTGTAATTTTGCATACTCTCCTGATGATTTTCTAGGGTCATAAAATCATAGAACCATAGAATGGTTTGAGTTAAAGGGAATCTTAATAGTCATCTAGTTGCAATCCCCTTGCCATGGGCAGGGACTCATTCCACTAGAAGAGGTGTTCTTGAAGCCCCATTCAACCTGGACTTGAACACTTCCAGGGTGGGGCTGCCAGGAAAAACTATGTACTTGAATAAGAGTAATTGCAGGATGCCACACTGAGACAAGAATGTGAAGAGCCTCAGTTTGTACTTGTTTGGAGAGGAGTCTGGGTTGTGTTCATTTCACCAGCTCAGCAATTTAATAGAAGAGGCAAATCAGGAAATATTAACAAGGTTATAGCTTGCAAAAACAAAAACCTGATCATTTTGCATAATTGAATTCTTCTCATGATTTGATATTAAGGTGACACACTTAAAAAACATGCAGGTTTATTGGAGAAAATCCTGGGGACCAAAGCAATTGAACACATCTAGGTAGGACCTATTTACTAGGAATAACTGAATTATTCTGTGTAGCTTAGAAAGTTGAGACAGAGTATAGGTTTTACTAATGGTTTTCAGGCATGTAAAATATGTAGCTAAGGAACAGAATATTATCTTTTCTTCCTATCTGTTGCAGTTAGAACATAGTAGCAAGTTTTCATCAAGGAAGATTTAGATTAGACAGTCTGGAATACATCAGAATGTTAAAGAGAATGAAACTGGAACCTGGTAGACGTCCATGGAAAGTGGCAGTGTTTTGATAAGGAACTCCAAAGTGCAATTTATGATGTACTAAGATAGTTGTGTTTGCATAGGGTTAAAATGATTCTGAAATCAAGGAAGCGTGTACAATAAATTCAGGGGAAGGTCAGGTAGGCCTGGGAGAGGGAACAAAATGTTAGTTTCTAGGGAATCACGTGAAATTGCACCTGCATAATCATCATATGGTAGATGGGATGATTATTGGGGGGGGACGATTGCTCTTGATTGAATAGGAGTAGTGTTTAGTCATAACAAGAATCAGGAGAAACGGGGCTGGGGGATAACACGATTTTCATGGTTGCATACACTGTAACAATGGAGGTTTAATAATTAATTATATAGTTATATAATGGAAAAGTATAAAACCTGATCTTTCTCGATGTTATGTCGGAATCAGATTTGGGCTTGTTCCCCTGATTCTCAGAGCTCTTACTAAAAACACCTGCATATAATCATTGCCATGATTATGTGTTTCATCCTACGCTAACAGCAGATCCTGATGCATGGTACCTTCATAATGTTTACAGATATAATAGAATCGCTGATTTTCATTGTTTGCTGGGTTCCATGTTGCTGTGTGATCATTGAAAAGACTGCTAGACTATCTATTTTAGGAGATAAAAAATTAACTGAATTACATTATTTTTAATGGGAGAAATCTATCTATGGTGCGTGTATGCAGAAGAAAACATACCAGAAGATACAGACTAGCAAAGCAGTCAGAAAAGCTGGTGTACAGCTACAGTTAGACATATCATGTAACGGAGCACTAGGGACACAGTGAAAATGTAGTAACACACAATAATATCATTGCTCAGGTAATTTTTTTGTTGAATGTATGCAACGAGAAATGAAAGTACCTCATACCCCTGGTACACATCATGATTTGATCACTTTTGTGATGTAGGATCAGAAAAATAATACAAAAGCTACACACTCCTCCATACAGTAGCTTATTTTCAATTCGGAAATGCCATACTTCAAAGCCAGGCTTCAGGTTTCATGAGATATCAAAAGAGAATTGAATTTGTTAGCTAACATGTCTCCAGCTTGTCAAGGTGAGGTTGCCACATATTTAAGTGAATATTCAAATTTTATTCTTTCAGGCTCCAGCCAGGGGGCAGCAGTGCACTGTGCAGTTACTCTGGGATCTCAAGCTGTCGTGCTGTGCTAAAAAACACTCATTAAAATCCACCCATATATTTTATATATGTTCTTCCTATGTTTTTTAAAAAAATAGTGTGGCAACTTAAAGCTAATGAATATCTTTTTCACTGGTTTAGCTAAGCTTAATGATCTGTTGAATTTGCATGACCTTTTCAGTTAAGGACCATAGATCCAAAATATTATTTTCATCCTTGATCACAGCATTTAAATCTTAGTCTAGTAAAAGGCTTGTATCTATATTCATGTGTGTGTGTGTGCGCGTGCGTGTATGTATCATCTTCAGATGTATCATCTTTAATAAAATCGCAACAAAAGTACAAATTATTTAATGGCAGTATTCCATTTTTATAATTTAATGTAGGGCATTACTGGAATTTCTTTCATGCTTCCATCTTAAATACTTTGGGGAGGTCTGATTGCTTATAGGACTTCAATGTTACCTATACTGTTGTGTCATTTTTTTCTATCTGCTGGAGGAAAATCATAGGTGCATTGTGAATGAACACACCCTAAATATACTTACTCCAACCACCTTTCTATTTCTGAGCAGAAACATAACTCTACCGAGAATCTGAATTATTTAAATTTAGATACACATTATAGATATCTGTCAGCATGTGGGATAGCCATTTTTAAGTAGTTCTGACTACATATATCTCTATGGCTTTGCTCTACAAGTCTACTACCACAACTCACATTTTTCAATATTAAATTTCTTCACAAAGTTGTAATATTGGAGTCTTAGCAATCCTTTTCCTCCAACACTTTCTTTGCTACACCTTCATGATTTCTTGATTTAGTTTATTTGGCTCTTTTTAACTAAAGGGCTCAGTTATGTTCAAAATCCTCCAAATGCTAGAAATAAAAATTGATCCTGAAAGGTTGTTGCAGAGCATTAATTTAGCTGCTCTGAAACTGCTGTTTCAACACATTTGATTACACCATCTGTGGAAAGCATACCAATGCAGTCCCAGGGTATGGCAATAAAGGAAGTAAAGAGGAGAGGGACTATGTGCGAGCAACTCCACTAAACATGTCGGTCTTGAGCAAGAGGAGGAAGATGTGAAGAGGACCAAGCATGTGAGAGTGCTTTGTGCAAGCTCTAATTCATCACCTGAGAAAAAAAGACCAGCTCCTGGATGAAGAATGACTGGTTGAAGGTGAGAAATCACTTGGATGAGTTTGCAACTACAGAGCAATTTTTTTTGATTGAGTGTATACAATAACAATTGTTCAATTTAATCTGTAATTTTGGAGTGCTTTTTGATTTCTTTACGGACGCTAAGCTGTCATCATAACAACATCCACAAATAGAGACTTCTAACCATCTCACACTGACTATGATGTTCCATCCTAGTAATGTTATGTCCCTAGTTTTTTGTTGTTGTTGTTGCTTAATTTTGGGTTTCTTGTTTTGCTGTCACCACTTACAGAATTGCAGTTAATGCTGACACTGTTTCGTGCCTCTTCCATACACACTGTACATAGACTTTCTGTAGAATACTAAATTGAATTCAAAGCCATTGGGCTCAAATTCACCCCAGAGAATTTTAGGTACTTCACTGGCACACCTCAGTTAGGAGCTTTGCTCTCATGCACTTCTGGCTGCTTGTTGAAACATAGAAATTGACAAAGGGCAAAAAGAAAAATTACATTCTTTTCTATACTGTATTGTTTAATTCTCAAAATTAGGGCTGAAGACAACATTACTGAAATCTGCTTTCTTTGATATTGTACAATAGTGCACTGGGTCTGGTTGGGATAGAATAGACTTCCTTCAAAGGAGTCCACATTGGTGCTGTGTTTTGGATTTGTGGGTAAAACAGTGTTAGTAACACATCAGTGTTTTAACTGCTGCTGAGCAGGGTTTACACAGCATCAAGGTTTTCTCTGTTTCTCACTCTGCATCTCCAGCAAGTAGTCTGGAGTTGACAAGAAATTGGGAGGAGACAGAGCTGCAACATCTGGCCCAAACTGACAAAGGTGATATCATATACAATATAATGTGCTCAGCAATAAAATCCAGGAGGAGTCTTTTCAAAGCAGCCATGGCTTGGAAACTGGCTGCACACTGATCTGCTTGTGGGAGGTGGTGAGTCATTGTCTTTATGTCACTTGGGGATTTTTTTCCTCCTTGTTCCTTTACATGTTAAATTCCCTTTACTTGAAAGATCTTCTTGTATTTGCTCTTCCATTTCTCTCCCCTATCCTGATGGGAGGGTGGGTGAAAGAGTGGCTGTGGGGGTGCTTAGTTGCTGACCACAGTCAACTTGCCACAAACTGTTACTTGAACATTTGTGCCCCTGGCTTAAGACAAACCTAGGTGAAAACATTGTAAAAGCTAAAAATCTCAGAGTTTTCTGGAAATGGGAGTAACTGATGTGCAGTGTTGGTGATACTAGGATTTTTTGTGGAAAAGGTGAACAAGTCATGTTTTGTGACACCTTATTAGTGTCTGGATTAGAGGCAAATGTGCTTTAATCTAGATTCTGTGTTCTGAAAGCTGTTTTTTATATGTAAATATTTCATTGGCTGCAGATACATTGCCACATGGTAGCATCAGTGGGTTGTTAATGTTCAGGCCATCCTCCAGCATGACTCAGTGAGCACGTCATTAGAGGGTCACAGCAGAGTTGCACAGTGAAATTATCTGTGCCCCCTGTAAATCAGAGCATTTCAAACTGGAGCCACAGTCACTGTGCATGACACAGGTGAGCAAGAAGAACCTCCCAATGAAGCTACACCATATGGTTCTGTATATTGTACAGCAAATCCATATAAATTTACAACAGATTTACATGCCAAGCATCTCTGTAATATGCGCTAAATCATGGAGATTCATGATAAGGTTCACCTTTAAGCTCCCATGTAATACACAGTAAATTACTAGGCCAAATAGCAAGGCCCTTGCTTTATTTGGGCTATTATTATTGCTGCTGTAGTGATATGGGGGTATCTGTCATTGACCGGTGGAGTTTAGGAAAATGGTAAATTGGTTTGACTTTGAGGGTGTACGTGGAATGTGGCCACCTATTACTGCTTCAAATTTGTGCTTCCTTTAGGATGCTCAGAACTCTGCTTAGAAATGTGGTAGCTTTGCAACACACAGGGACATACTAACAAAAGAATTTTAAACATCAAAGGGCAGTGATTTGGCCTCAGCACAGGTATTCTGCACATTGCTCCACCACTGCTAACCTGCTGAGCTTGCTCAGCGGTGAGGATGAACTAATCCCAGTGTTCTGTAGGTTGCCTTAACAGCATATGCATTTATTAAATAAATAGTTGAAAGTAACTTCCAGTTCTCCTTTAGAGATACTTTATCATTCCATGGAGTCTTCACTAAACACTGGGAAAACAGCATTCACAGGAAACTCTGCAAAACATCACTTTAAAACTTAGTTTGGTTTTGATGAATAGCTTCAGATCAGTCACATTTTCTTATGACTAATATTTTCTAATATTTTCACTGAAAATCTAGGGCAGTGCTCTTAAGAATATGCCTACAGAATTATTTACACCCTAATTTTAGTGTGCTGAGGGTTGAAAGGGGAAAGGGAATATTCATGCAGATGTACAGGCATCAATAAAACTAGAAGAATGAGAAAGAAAAGCTGATGCTGATTGTGGAAAAGCAAAAGAAAACAGAGATCATATGGCTGCTTCAGGCAAAAGGCTTCATGATCTTTAGATGGTTTTCTTTTGAAGGAATAAAAGGGATTAAAGTATTTCTAAAATCTAGAAACTATACCAGCCATTTTTGGGACCCCCTGTGTAGCCATTGTCATGGCAAGAATTTTTGATGCCAGCAACATCTCTGTGCTGTCATTTTGCTTGTTGTACCATTAAAACAAAATGCTCAGTGTTGATTTCAGAAGGAGCTGCATGGAATGACAAGGGAAATGCCAAAGTCATCTGGTATAATTTTCATTAATTCTTGAGATGCCACAGAGTATCAGTGGAATGCTTTTGTGGATCTGGGTTACTTGCTCAGACAAAAATACATGATTGAAAAGTCTGCACTACGCACCTTGCAGCTTTGATGAACAGAAATGGATGTTACTGCCACCTGTTATCCTGATGGCAGAGGGACAGATATTTCCTTTGATCCAGTCAGAACCAACCATGCAGCTCATACTGCTTGTATGATATGCACTCTCCATTTCTGTACTGCATTATGCATCTTCACAAATGACAGCTTGCAAAACAAAATCTGTTTTGTCTTGTTGGAACCAGTTGATTAATCACATAATCCTTGCATTTTACCTGCTATTTTTAATTGCAAATCTTGGAAAAAGACAGGGGTCAATCATTTTTCTTCTCTGATAGCAGAGGATGTGCTTCTCTGGGTGCACTGTGTGAGCTGGAAACCTGTTGCTTCACAAAATCATCAACTTACAGGAATGACATTGAAAGAGGGATTGAAATACTGGCTTTGTCAAAGATTATCCCAAAGGCAAATTCTAACATTTCTGTCTTTCCAGACATCCTCAACGTGGCACTTCCTGAAGCTGATCAAAGATTAGACACAAAAATTGTTTGTATGAGCACCAGCATCTGTATGTTACGTGACAAAAGCTCTTCTGTGTGCGCAGAAACACAGAGAAATAATGGTACATGGAGGGGAATACAAATAATGCCTTGCACTGTGTCCTCCTAGGACTATCCAGGATTCATCAGCTCACCACGAGCTGATCTCCACAACCACAGAGGAGCAGAGACCCCCATGGCATGTGGAACACAAAGTAAGAACTCAGAGGAAGGGACAGTCGTCCTGGGCTCCTCTAAGGACTGTTACAGGAGTCTGAATGAGGTGTATATGGGTGATCTTTGTGCGTGTGCCTAATGGGTGTGTCTGCTCAGCCTCTCTTGGGCCACTGTACAGTTTCCTCACACATCATAAACATAATATATTTTAGAAGTGCGGTGGGCAGATTCTTCTTACAGAGCCATATACAGGAAAAATGCTCACAAACTTAGAGCAAAATAAATGGAAGATAAGTCTATATAGCTTGCTTCTGTCGCATCACATATTTTTTAAAGGGCAAGAAATATGTAGATAATCAAATTTAAATTTGACCAGGAAACTCCAAATGGCACACATCCAAGCTGACAGTCAATTTTGTCTCATCCAGTAGATGACTATCCCTGAGTTCTGTACAAACTGCCACGTGTCAATCCAGCAAATTTCAGAATATAGCACACACTTCCTGAAGCAACAAAATGTTTCCCAAAAGATCCAATGAAATTTGTTTCTTAGGTGAGAGATCTAATGAAATGGAAATAGAGTAGGGTAGGTTTGCCATTTTTACTGACCAGATTTCAGCATCTGAAGGAGCAGACTCACATATTTGATGGAATTCACACTCGTATCCAGCTTAGTTTTCTGGTGGCTACAAGTGGACTTCCAAGAGTTGTGAACATGGAAAAAGCTTTTAATTTAAAGATTCTTGAGTAATAGAAGAAAAATTAGTCTCAGGTTTAACTCTGCAATGTTTCTTGTTGACTTGCAAAACTTAAAGTAGTGCTGATACCTTTTTTTTTTAGTAAGACCATATTATTCAAGTGAAACTGTTTGGACCAGAACCATAAAAATATTTTTTCCTACAACAAGTGTTAGAAGTGGAGATGGGAACATGAAGAAATGGATAATTAAGCAACATAGTACTAAGTCATCTAAAAAAAAAAAAAAAAAGTAATATCCACCTACTAAGAAAGGAAAGAATTTCATGAATATTTTTATTCTCATTAGTTTCCTTCTGTTTTGCCGGATCCTGGTTTTGGAAAGAAGAAAAATAAAAGGTATTTTCTTAGTCTTCTGTCTATGGATTGTTATGTCTTAAACATGCTTTTTTCTCTCATGCCAGAACAGAACTTTTTAATATTTATATATTCCCCAATACCAATCAAAATCACTGCTATTAATTATCACAATTATAACTAATTATTCTGTTACAGATTAGGTAAAATTAAAAGGTTTTTTAAAATCCTCTTTCCATCACTCTTGTGTGTCATTTCTGCTGTTAAGAGCTGTTCTGTCAACTGAGTGCATAATAACTGACATTTTTTATCTTTATTCAGGATTTTTGCTGAGTTACTGCATGGCCATTCCTCTCTACAGCATGCAGACAGAGGTATCTTTTAGTTCTGACAGACACAAATGTTGTTTTGTTTTAAGAAAACCACATTTCTTTCACTTGTCATGGTGTAAACACCATCTATGTGTATTTAATTCTAAAACCAGTCTGAACTGACACTATGATTAAGAAAAAAAGTAATATTCTTACAGAAAAGAAATCTCACCTCCAGTGAGATATATGGAATCTTATTTATATTAGTGCAAATAATCACAGCATTCTTGTCTTTGCCATCTTTTAACCTGTCTGAACTCTTGTCTATTGCCTTTTAAGATTTTATATTTTTAAAGATAGAAGTGAAAAATAATCCCAGGCACTCTGTTTTTTTCAAAGTCAGTACATCATTTTGATGAGTAAATAATAACAATGAAAGGAATTACTAGCTTTAAGAAGATTTATTCTAGCTCATCTGACATTTTAAATGTGATTCCTGACATAGTGGGTCACAGTCTCAGCTCTTTGCATATCAGAGCTTATACTGTGACAGTGTATTGGCATGCCCCAATACCTCTGAGGGTGTCCAGCACCTTACAGAAGATGGCTCAAAAATAGCGAGATGGCTCTCAAGAGGTGTTTTGCAAAGTAAAAGGTTTTAATAATAACAAAAATAATGATAGAACATGATAGAACAAAGACAAAGCCCAGCAAAGGTATGAGAGAAACCTCTGACACCTTGCTAGAAACACTCTCAAAAGCATGGAGTTCCTTTGTGCTCCTTCTTTAGTACTCGATGGTTCAGGTAGGCCGCTTGGCCCCTGGCCCAATGCAATCAGCAACAGGTTTTGAGCTACGCTTGCTAAGCCCAACCAATGCCCTTATGCTGGCACTGAGCCAGTTACAATGAGAAAGGCACAGAACTTTCTAGTTAAACTTCCTTAAGTTTAAACTGAGACCTTTTTCCTTATATAGAACCACCTGCTCAGGTGTGGAGGTGCGCTGCTACAATAGTGCAAGGGCAATATTTCTTCAGAGCTTTTCTTTCAAAATCCTCTCTTTAAAGCCTTAATTTTGCATACTACCCCAAGGGTTAGGAAGATTCCTTATTATGTGGACTTTTGCCCCTTGTTTTACTTACCCTCATTTTATATCAGTTTAAATCCACCAATGTGGAGCTGTTCATGGGTTTAGGGTCTTAAAACGGCAAGAGCATTTTCTGGTTATTACAAAAGTGTTTATTATATAAGTCCCTCAGTCTCGAAGGTAAGAGTTCTAAGCATGCAGTCTTACTAAAAGTTACAAGACTTGGGGTCCCAGTGAGGCCTAGAAGCAAATTAACTTTCCAGCCACGGGGGAAATACATATTGACAAGGAATCCCACAGGCAGATTGACAAGGGGTCCCAGCCACAGGGAAAAGGAGGCTGGCAAGGAATCCCAGCCACAGGGAGGGGCAGAATGACAGGGAAAGACAGGTTCCCATTCCAAAGCAGCATTCCTGCAGCAGTGGCCAGAAGGGCAGACGCTATTGCCATAACAGTGGCAGTGGCAGCACCTGCACCCCCATGCAGCAGCAGAAATGGCAGAAGCACCCCCCAAGCAATGCAATACCTGACAAAATTCTGGCAACAGCTCCCTGGTCACAGCTCCCTGGAAAAGCCCCATTCTCTCTTGTAGATGGCAGGAGAATGGACTGATCAATCAAAGGATCAATGGATCGATACCATTGCCCCAAAACCAGGGGATTTTTACCCATAAACCATAAATGCATATTCATATCATTACCTCTAGGTTGTCCAATTAACTAGGAACACAATTCTAAAACATTCTCTCAACCCCAATCTAAACCTAATTTTGAAAGTACGTAAAGCTACGAAGAACTACGAAGGGTAGTATCAATCCTTACACAAAACCCTATACATATAGCCTATCTATTAATGTAAAAAGCTCTATCATATAGCATATCTATTAACGTCAAAGTTTCTATCTCATTCACATAAAAATTGTACCTGCTCAATCTAGTACTGTGAGCAATGTTTTTGTTATGTCTAAAGCTAAGTTGCCTGGCCTTAGGGCTCTGGGCTCTGTGCTAGCTAGCAAATTCTTAAGGCACTTAGAGTCTGCATACTTAAAACTAAAGTCTAAACTTCTATTTCATATTTATGTGGCTTAATATATTTAAATTTCTCTTAAGACTTCAATTCAATCCCTGTATCTTTCTCTCCCCCTGGGTTCCCCATTGGGGTATGCACTCCAACACACCAACATGAGTAGAGCTTCTCTGTACTTACAACACAGTGATGACAGAATTTAACTCAACAGTTCAGTCCTTAATTTGATCCTCATGTGTGGTCTATTTGGTTGTTTTCTTCTACACAACCACTTGGACATATACAATCAGAGCAGTTTACTGCAAGTGATGGCTCTCAGGAAGGACATACTTTGGCATATGGACTCTTTTATGCTGTTGCATCCTTGAGGGGAAGCCCAGGGTCTTCAAAACCAGCACTGAGCAAATACCTTCTGTAGTCCAAGAAAGTGTTACTGACACACTGATGTTGTCAGAGGGGCGATGAAGAGTGATTTTTGTAGTTGCTAGCAGAGTAGATTGCATTTTTCCCATTAAGAGGTAAGCGAATATAAGTCATGACTCATTTATGAGTCTTTTGTTTACGAGAATTAACAGGACAAGAGTCTTTGCTCCCCAACCATCCAGAATGGGAAAAGAGTATAACATGCTTTGGATCCTTACTGGCAGTGGATGCTCAGGTTTCTATCCCTTCACACAAACTGAGGTGAGGCAGGAAGCTAGTGTGCATCATTGTAATGGAAATGGTTTAGAGCTGAAGATGGGTCAATTTGGATTAGACATAAGGAAGGAGTTTTTTACAGTGAGGGTGGTGCAACATTGGAACAGATCACCAAGACAAGTAGTAGGTGTCCTGTCCCTAGAAAAATTCCAAGTCATGTTGGATAGGGCTCTGAGCAACCGAAACTAGTTGAAGGTGTCGCTGTTCATTGAGGAGGGTTGGACTAGATGACCTTTAAAGGTCCATTCCCTCCCAAACCCATCTATGATGAGTATTCATCCCAGTAAAGGACAACACAGGGCAGGGCCCAAGTCCTGGTGGCCAGAAGATCTGTTTCAATTAGCAGTTTATATATATCTTGAAGGTCACATCTGTGCCTGAGGCACACTGACAGCTGTTCCTTCTCTAGCATAACCATCTGTCTCAGGGAGAGGGTGGAATCAGGTATGCTAGTTTTCCCATATATATTGCATCTCAGAAGTGTGCCAATACAATACATCAACTTCCACATGTATACTGAACCTTAAAAAGAGAATTTCTTTCCTTTTTTCCCCTTTCTCATTGCTGAGTTATTTCCTGTTCAATGCAAGGGATTCAGTCCCTACCATGTGCTCATTCCCTTCATTTAGCATATTTTAGACAGGGAGCACTTGCCTGGTCTCCCTTTGACAGACTGTTCTCGCTGATTTGTTGTTACTGCCCTCTTGGGATGGCCCAGGCTCCAATCATGAATTCTGTCTTCCCCAGCTGTGTTCTGACTGGGTGAAAGAGGAAGGGCTTATATCTTCAGCTGTGCCCTAGATATATTGCCACTGTCTAAATTCTACATATTGCCTCACTGGCTGCAGCACTCCTGAGCGTGTAACTGATTTCCCCTGTTTGCCTGGGCACTTTGTACTGCTCTGCATGACTCATTACCTGTGTTGTGGGACTGCCTGCAGCAGCAGTCTACAAATCAGGAATTACAACTGGAAGCAGAGTGATAGTAAGAGCTATAAGGGAGTGCTGTAAGAAATGCAGTTATTTTTTTACTGTATTTGCAGTTGTGTGTCTGGAGGCAAGCAAGACTCTTCTTGGTTTGCAGTCACAAACAATTTGGGAATGAAGCTCATGGTCTCTAGTAATTACTGTATCCTAATAGACAAGAGGCAATAGATATAGCACTTGGAGGCCCGAATATATGGGTTACAGTCTATGTAGCTATTCATGCAATTTAAAAAGGCAGAGGTGAAATGATATCCCTTCAGCAATATAATGAATAGTCATATTGTCCTGGTTTAGGATGAATTTGGGAGGAAACCTCCAAATGGGGCTCCTCTGGAAAAGCAAACCCAAACAGCAACTCCCCCACACAACGGGTTCAGAAAAAAACTTCCTTAGAGAAAAGTGGAAAAAGCTATTTATTTAATAAACAAAATGTCCATGAGCACACAGGATGAATAATATGGAACAATAAAACCTTTAGTGGAAGTGAGATGGCAAACAGAAAACCCTGGCTGTGGGTGCAGCTCGTCTCTCTCAGTCTCTTATCAATTCCTCTGGCGCTGGACAAAAATGCCCTCCTGGGCCCTGGAGGGCACAGGGGGGACCTTTCCGTTCTCCTCTGGGTTTTCAGTCCGGAGCAGGTGTAAACAGTCTCAAGGGGAAAAAAAAAAACCAAAACAACCCACCAAAAACAAGCAAACAAACAAAAAAACCCCAACAGTCCAGGGAACTTCTCTGCCCTAGCTAGCTAAAACTAACTAAAAGAAAAAGCACTGGAGATCTCTGTCCTGCAGCAGTCCGTCCAAGCCTCAGCCAAACAAACCAACAGTCCTGGAGAAGAATGCAGAGGAGTAAAATAGTTTTTCAAAACAAACTGTGCGCTTCTTCTTTCCCTGTTTTGCTCTCAGAATCAGTCTTAAAGGTACAGAACACAATATACAGAACAGACAATTGGGGATACAAACATCATAAAGTCACTCTAGGAACATATAAAGGTCCAAGAAATAAATGTTGAAAATGCTTCATCTGAAGACCAGAAGCATTTCACCTCCCTGGGAGTTTTTAAGTGAGTATTTTCAAAATGTGCAAATAAAATGAGTCTATATGGACACATTGTAGCTTGAACCTCCATTTGGGAGGCTGATACATTGCAAACTGCTACATAGCAGTGTTTCAGTATATCAGGTAAATGCCTAATCAGTATCTATGCATTGTGCAGAGCTACTTCATGCTGTCAACAAAAGGACTCGGGATTTGTAGAGGCTTCTACACTTCTTTTTTTTTTCCTAATCAAGAAGAAAGAATCTGATGGGTTCATTCCTCATTTGCAAAGGGTTCTTATGGTGAGAAGTTCTTATTTGAATTACAATTCAATTAAGAGGCACTCTGTGTAGAATGAATTACTCTTATATACCTATATTTAGCCTTTTCAGTTTTTCTGCAAAACGTCACCAGACAAAAAAGTCTTAGGAATTTTGAAAATATTCATCAAACTACATTAAGGTGTCCAGTTTTACAATCCTTCCTCATGTTGTATAGTTTTGACTGAAATAATTGAATTGCAAGATGGTGATAATATTTCTATTTTCATTCCAGCTTTTAATTTAGCCAACTGCTTATGTAATATCAACAGTGTAAATGGGTATATACTTTTTGATTTAAGAAACAAGCTAAATCAACAAGATCTGAATGCATGCACAATATTAATGGGACGGATAAATATTAGTATTTATTAAAAATATCACAATATCTTAGAATTGATAGGATCTCAGTGGATCACTGTCTTGTACCAAAAAAAACCCCCAGAAATGTTTCAAGCCTCAGTATAATAATATCTTAATAGTAGTGCATCCTTTTCTGAGCATCCCCTTCTCCCAAGACAGTGTTGTGCTCTCATGACAGCTCCTCTGAGATTCTCTTCAGCTTCAGGCAAAAACAGTAATTAATGATAAGACTAGAGTGTTGTACAGCTAAGCACTAAACAAGACTGTCTCTTCTAATCTCTGCCAGTTGCTTGCTCTCTGATCTTCAGCAATTATTCAGACTGATTGTAGGTAAAATTACATGTTATGAAAACTATGATGTGTATGTCTACTATTTCAAAATAGAATAACTCAATTAAAATCTGTGCTTCCATTGGGCTCTTGAGATCTTTGGTCTAAACAAAGGTCTGCTAAAGCTAATTATGGACATCAAGGTGAAATTTGCTTTACAGGAACCATTACTTCTACTAGAAGTAATTTCAAAGTGTCTATACTTTGAAAAATGATAGGAAAAATTTTAAAAAGTATTGATTTACAGGTAGGTCCATGCTAGAATCTTTTTGTGGTATGGCGATACTAGCTGCAGGTTGTCAGGGGAGGAGAAGGAGTTTGTTTGTTAGAAATACTTCTGTGTTAAAAATAATGACATATTTTCTCAAGAAATAAAACTTGCCTATTTTTATAAAGCTGTGTCAGTTCATCTAAAAAAATTACTGTATCAACTAACAAAGTCACAACACTTAGCAGTACAGTTTTCTGTATTTCTGGTTGTAAATCTTAATGTAAACACAATTATACTGGGGAGAGAAATTTTTGCCAATGCATTAGTTGGTTGGAGTGATGGTGGATACGTTACATGTTACAATGATTTAAGGGGTGTGTAATTTAGGATTGTTTCTGCTTACAATAGATATTTTTCTAATCTAGCTAAGCCATTGATTTTTCATTTCCTTTCACTTCTCTTTAGCTTTTGTGACATTGTCCTGATTTATTTAGGTTTATGTAATTTTTATTGCAGTTATGCTTCTGAGACTTTTACAATGCTGGTCCTTTGCTGAAATCACAATACATAAAGAAGTTGATGGCCTCTCAAACAAACTTCTAGATTGAAAGACTTTCTGTGCAAAAGTTAAGGGAAGTTAGTTAAAATGTTTCAACAGATCAATTCTCTGGCAGTGAAGAAAGTCTCAACTACAGAGGGATTTACTGATCAAAAGAAAAAGCCAGACATTGTTCGGAGTTAAACAAGAGTTCTTGGAAGAGAAAGATTTATTTATCACTCTAGTAAGCAAGTTGGCAGATACATTCAGCACAAGCATAAATTTCCTGTAGGCCTTAAAAACTAGGTCATATGGCAGACATCTCATCAGTTCATTTGGGACACCCTAAATATACATAAATTCATGCAATATGTGATGATAACGAAAAAATGTAATTGAGCTTCCACACCCTTCAGTCTGGCAAATATCTTATTGAGAAATAAGTGAGCATACTTGCTCAGTGGCGTATAGGGGGAGACTCCCATGGAATCTCATTGAGCTCCTGTTTTTGTGAGGGGACCTGACAATTAGTTTAAACCCCATCTTAATGTAATGAAAAAGGTGATTTTTACCTTGTGGTTTTAGGGGATCCCCTTCAAAGTTTTTCATTCTCACCTCATGCCAGGCCTTTGGGCATCCACTGAGTCCACGGGAAGGGCTGTGCCGTATTCCCAGCTTGGCAACCCCCCTGCAGGTTTTCCTCCTTGCACAAGGTTTTGCACAAAGGAGTAGGTGGAAGCCTGGGCTGGATTTACAGCTGTTTCAAGAGGGAATGCTGTTATTAGCTAATAGTTCTGTGAATATTTTGTCTCCTATTGTCTTTAATTTTGCCTTAATAGATATAATATACAAAAATTAAGACAAAAAATGCCATAATTAATTGCCTTAAGAGAAGTTTAAAAATGTAATTATTATACTGGTCCTATAGTCATTATGATTTTTATGCAAGACTGTATAGAGGAGACAAGCAGTATCTTTGTAAACAAAGTATTCATAACCATAAACTCATAATGCAAGAAAAAAGAGGGGGATAAAAGCGGAAAATAATAATTTTTGGTGAAGATCTAGTTTGGTACAAAACATAAAATTTCTTGTTTAACTCCAGAGAAGAATTTGTGTGACTTTGCTTTTGTCCAATAATATCAGTTGCTTAATAAGATATTATTTCTCTATATAACCCCGCCTCAAGGTTTTTGTGCAAGAGGAGTAAACCAGAAGTAAGATAAAATAATACAGCCAGTTTTGCTATTGCATGAATCAATTTACAGACAGCATTGCTACACTAAAAGTGAAAAGAGAAGATGTTTGTGCTGCATTCAAACGTACAGCAAAAGCACTAGGCAGCTTCTGCACGGCAAGCAGAATTTCCTTTCCGTCCACTAGATAGAGCTAGGGGACTTCGGGTGTTGATGCAAGGCCTGGCATGGCACGCCTGTGGCAGGAGGCCTGGAGCTCCCCTGCACTGCTCTGAAAAAGTAAATGAACATATTTACAGACCTGGGTAGTTTTCTCTGTGTGAAAGCTCATTTCATGTCATGTGCTGAATGACATGTTGGGGGCAGTGAAATTAAAAGTGCTATTTTCCTTCTTTTACCCTTTTAAATTTTTTTGTTTGTCGGATACAGCTTATATATGCTACCTTTCTTCATACTGATAGAGATATTACAGCTTCAAATCTTACATCAGACATACTTTTTTGCCTTCCCTGAAAAAATAACTAGAAAAAGAGGTAATTTATTGAGAAACATGCCTTTTGGAATTTAATGTCTCTCATTTTTAGACCTTAATGTCTCATCAGTAAACAAGTATTTTTCAAAAATTTGAAACTAAACATTGGATTCTGAGATTTGGTGGGGTTTGGTGTTTCGAGTTTTTTGTTTGTTGGTTTTCTGCTTATTTTTGTTTTGTGTTCCCCTGTCAGTTTTCTTCTCCTCCTTAGGGAAGAATACTATAAGATTGAATTGGGATCAAATGAGTAAAGCCCCATAGATATGGAGTCCAAAAACTGTAGCTTCTCCAATGATGCAACCGGAGATAGGGAAATAGATCTTCATTGATTTTTTTTATACCACCTTAAGCAATTGGGTTTTTTTAAAATACCATCTGCCATTACATTTTATTGAATTAAATAGAATGGTTTAAACTGCTCTATTTTGAAATTGTACTTGTATTTTATATTTGAAAAGTACTTTCCCAAAAGTTGCTACACTTGCAAAGGCAAACGCTGGTACAATAAAATTAAGACTAAGTAATTCATCAGAGAATGATGGCCCTCAGAGAGGGCTGAGGCTGCAGGAGGCAGATTGGGGTGAGACCCTGCCTGTAGTCAGCTGGCCTCCTCTTTGTCTCCAAATTAGAAAGCTTTCAACAAGGCCATGAGAACAACTAGGGACAGACAGAACAAAAAGAAGACGTTTGAGGGAGAATAACCAGTAGAACGTTTGGGAAAATGGAATATTCCTGATTAACTATATTTATTGGGAATTTCCTCCTTTGAGTTTATTGCTTGTGTTTTACAGAAAAACTGCATTCAAATGCCTGAGTGGGGAAGGATGGAAAGGGTGGGCATGTAAAGGCAAAGGGGCTACATCCATTATCTGTGGGTAAGAAGAGGGAGGAAAAAAGTGATACATGAGAAACTTTACCATGAGAAACAATACTTGTTGGAATCCAGGGCATGTGGAAAACACTACGGATTGCCCTGGGGGGTCTGAAACCCTGGCAGAGACCCCAGGAAAGCACTGTCTTTGACCTTAGCCCATGGGAAAAACTTCCAACACTTATAGGTGAGTTAAGAAATAACAAAGATTTAAAATAAGAGCTAATTTAGTTTGTCACAGGGTGAAAAACTGTAGTTTTGGGGTTTTAGTATGAAAATAGATCGGAGCAAGATGGAGAATTTTGGGCGTTGTCTCATGTTCTTCTTCGTCTACTCCATCTTCTGCTGTGACAGTGGCACAAAGACATTGGTAGAATGGATTCAAGGTAGAAATTGCGTGTCTAGAATAGGTGATAGAAATTGGCACAAAACCATAAATAAATGCGTTTTAAGAGTTAATTGGATTAGAAATCTTTAAAATTACCTTGCACCCTGCGTCCATGTTCCTGTAGCAGCCTTTTCCCTTAACGCACTGGCACTCCTGTAAGACCTTGAGATAAGAAATAGAATAAACATTTTTGAAGACCAAGCTGCAGGATCTGTCTCATCTTTCAACCCTGGTATGGGACTCTGAGAGACAGAAAACCCCTAATTAGGGGAATGACAAATACTGAATGATTAAAGAATCCAAGCTCCCTCTGCAGAATCCCATCATCCTGTATATGAAGTTTTTTCTTCCTTGTCTCTTGACTGGGTTACTTTGGTTATCCTCCTTGCTCCAGGGATGATGCTTCTGTAAACAAGCTTGACAGGCTTCTAAGCAAGAGTTAAAGCACATGGAGTGCAAAATGTTGAGGATGACAAAAGCATATTCTAAATTTGGATGCATTTCCGTCTCTTTCCAATCTCTTCAGTGAAAAAGGAAAATTAGCACTCCATATTTCCCATGGCAGGTTCTGCACATTGTACACTATTTTTGGTGATCATAGAAGAAAAACTATGTTTGAGTGCTACGCAGTAGAAGTGTGGTCTCTTGCTGACAAAAGGAGAGAGCTTAATGGTGTTGTTCCTTAAAAACACAGATGTTTTCCAGGTGTTTTGAAGTACAGTCTCACTCCTTCTATGTGGTGAACTTGGAGACAGAGCAAGATAATGACAAATAGCCACTAAAGCTTTTATTCTCAGGTGAGTGTGCAAGACTCCCACTAACAAATGTGTCAGAAAAGCTGAATTTCAAACATGTTGCTGTTCCTGTGATATCACATTATGCCTTCAATCCAGGGACTTTATGTACCACTCTATCAGTGTCTTTATTCACTAAAGTACACCCACAAACCCCAGCACAGGAAAGGAACTAATGTTAGTATTATATAAATCTTTTACCCCTATTCCTCCTGAGGATTTGCCAGCATAAATTCCCTTTACAGCTTTTTTTAAGCAAAATCCCTCTCTCAAAAAACCCATGTGTACAAACACACACACACACATTAACTTCTGACACATCACAGAAATTGCTTGACCCAAAAAGCACAGTATTTAACTATAGGGCTAAGTATTTAACCTTTTGGTTGGTAGGTAGAACAGCGATACAGGGTATCTGCCTGAGGAAATTTGCATCAGATCTTCTGCTAACACAAATATTTCTCATGTGAGAGAAGCAACAGTTTCCCATGTTGATTTGCTGACATAATATACCCTTCTAGGAGCCAATGTGTACTTGTGTGTGGTTTGGTTCTCAGCATTTCATGTACATACTAAATGCAGACTGAACTGCTACTGCCAACATCAAAGACAGTCGTTCCCTTCCATGGTGGCTGAGGCAGAGATGCTCTTTTCAGTGAATGAGTTCAGTATTTATTTGTATCATTTTCATCCATCTTTTTCACAGATTTAGCCCAGAACCTGATGCTATCTACCCTCAGTGAGATTGCTGAACATACAAGCTCTTTCTTATGGTCCCAATTTCTCCATGTCTAGCCAGACATAAAAGACTTTGCTCATTAGTTCTAAATAAGAAAGGTAGATCCTATGTCCTGTCCGGCTTACCATTATATGGACACAATGGAAATTTTACTTTTTTCTATTTTCTTTCATAAATATTCCAATATGCCTTCAGACATTTTTCCATATTTTCCTAGTTTTCTGATTTGAGGATCAGTATAATCACAGTTTCCTTAATTGTGTGACTCAGAGAACATTCTTATGTACCCATGGAAGAAAGCAGCAATGGAAAGAACATTAATTTGACATATAACATTTTTTTTTTTGCCAAGGTGTTTTCTCAAGCTGAGTAATATTTTTTCACTTCTATATTTCTTCTCCTGTTTAGTACTACTTTCCTTTAGGTTTAAATTGATTTTTAATTCACTTAAGAAACCCAACTGTATGGGAACCAGTAA
This sequence comes from Donacobius atricapilla, assembly GCA_013397315.1. Lineage (NCBI taxonomy): Eukaryota > Metazoa > Chordata > Aves > Passeriformes > Mimidae > Donacobius > Donacobius atricapilla. The sequence continues at coordinate 30,353 of WBMY01014895.1, read as the reverse complement.
GTCCCAGAATTCAGACTGAGCGGTTTTGAGTAACTCCTTTTCTCCATTGAACTAATTCTGCTGGACATTAACTTCACTGAAATTGAGGCATGTGGCTGGACTCTGTCAGCCTTGGTCCTTCCTGTGTGAATCCTTCCTATTCCAGTAATCTCATTTTACGTTAAATATGTCTACCTCTAACACAGTTGTCCTAGTTCCTAGTCTTTCTTGATTTTCATGCACCTGACTTGTTCTGAACATGCTGACTTTAAGTTCAGCATTAAGTGAATTGTACTCTAGTATACTTATTTTTTCTCAATTCACAATAAAGAGATCTCACAGAGCCTAGCTGAAATTCAGACTATCATACTGTAGACAGCTTCATTTGGATAGATTAATCCTGCTAGTCTAATCTACTTGTATATTTTATGTCTTATATATGTGACAAGAATAATGCTGTTACACTCAATTGCTGAAACCAATATGTAAAAACTCTGTCAGTACTATTTCAGCTCCAGCAAACTCTATTTAGCACTTGTTCATTACTGAATTATCCAGTAAACATGTAGATACCATAGCTTTCCTTAAGAAGCCAAATATATTCAGACTGGAGACCTGATATTTGGATCAATAATGGCAATTCAAATAAAAAGTGTGCTTCTTTTTTAGATTATACATGTCTTATTCAATTATCCTCTACTGAGTGTTGCTGGAAAAATGTCAGACAAGACATTAACAAGACAATAATGCTCAGAATCACCCTGTTTTCCAAATATTCAAATTTTCAGGTAGAAAAGGCACTCCAGGGCACTTTTATTCATTAGTCTTTGTCCAGAAACTTATTCTTAATATTTATAACAATTTACAGCATCATACAACTGATTAATCTTCATTGAAGAGTACTTCAGTTTGCTTATGTTGTGCCTTTGCTGTGGTAGTTCATGAAAAATAAATATATCTCAGCTTCTTTCAGAAAGTGAAAAAGTTATTGTGTAGAAAAAATGCAAAAGAAGTTTTTGTCCTCCACCACATCTTCTTTCGATTTTTCTTCATACTTCACATGCTGATAAAAACAAATTTAAAGATCTGTATTTTCTTTCAAATGTCTAGAACAGGAACCAAACTGCCAAAATGTAATATGGAATTCAACCTTTTTTTCCTTTAAAACAACAGCCAGCAGAGGTATCCAAGTAGCCCTGCTGTATGCGAGTCACCATTTGCACTTCCCTAGTTAAAGTCACGGTGCTCAAAACACCACTGTAGTATAGGTTTTGAATTCCCAATTAAAATTATTGGAGTTTGTTCTCAGTGTGTTTCAGCTCTATATTTTCTTACGTGTTTGGGTTAAAAACTGTCCAGTTAGCCCTATCACTCCAGAGTGCCTGAGTATGTCTTAATGAATCACTATAAATATGCAGTGTTTCACCCATGAGGCATGAGTGTAATGTTTCTCTCACATATATGAAAGATTCATTACAACTTTTGAAAGTCTTGGGTTTTTTTTTAAGGTGGCTGAAATGTACACTTCATAGAGATAGTGTGTTTTATTTGTTCTGCCAAGATTCATTTCATTTTTTAAATTCAAACAAGGGAACTTTTACAGCTTGGCATTCTGTTGTGCCTGGGTGAAGTAAGGATGAGGAAGGTAAATGATGCAGAGGATAGGCTGAGGGCAATCTGAGCTATGAATTATGCTTTTCAAGTGTTGGAATATCATTGTCATAAAATGGACAGTAAATTAACTGTCCAGATTTATCAAGACAAAGAGAAAGTGTTTTGGAATTGACTTCTTCCAAAGGTGCAATGCTCTGCTCCCAAAAATGGGAGTGTAAAAATAGCTCAGGACTGTGGAACTTGCTGAAAATCTTCCCGTGGCCTGTGCAAAAGAGGAAAGTGCACACAAATTATTATTTTAAAGTGTCATGAAAGTATTTTTTTTCTTTTCACGTTCCCTGTGAGCCAACAATAGCCGTTGCTATAAGTTATGAACCAAAAGCCTTAAAATAACTCACTTTAGTGGCTGGATTGAGTGCAAATAGAAGAGAGAGATGTAGGATTCAGGAAGATTAATTTCCACTTTTTCTTCTGACAAGACTATTTCTCTTTCAATGTATATATTTTATACTTTCTATTCCTGAGTAATTCTGGAACATCAGTTTCCAGATACACACTTTAGTGAATAACAAGAAAAATTGCATAACAAATGCAACATATATAAATATATATATGTATATATATTGCATAGCAAAAGCAGTATATAATGCCACTTATTAAAGCAAAATTTGATTTAAAAATAATTTCTGTTGTATTAAAAGCAGGTTAATAACTCTATTTTTGGTAGGGTTTTTTTTCATTATGTATTTTTCTTTTATTTGCTCCATTGGTAATTCTAGGGAGGAGAGGATTTTATTGACTTTTGAACAGCTCAACATGAGCTATTCAAACAACTTGAAGCATTTTACATGCATATGGTTATGTATAGTATATACTAAGTTCCTTAGTTTCCTTTTCACTTTTTGTAACCATTTCTCTGCAGGCCTTTCAAGCAGTTTAAATGTTTTGGAGAAGAAATTGATATGTTTGATTTAAATAATTGATTCTATGATTTATTAAATTGCAAAATAGATCCAATTATTTAGTATTACATACTACTATTTCTGTTGATAAGGAAATACAATCAGTAAAAGGCTAATCAAAATGATAATCAATTTTGATTAAGCCATACCTCCTGCTGGCTTCAGGAAAAGGTGTTTGCACAATTCTTTATTTTTCTGATATTGATGCACACATTTGTATCTGAGAAAATTAAGAAAACATTTCTTTGAAAATCTTCTGAAACTGCTTCTAAAACTCTCATTTCAGAAACCTTTATTGAATACCCTGGTGATATCCTGATGCCACATTCTAATTTGATAGGATCATCAGTATGTATCATGAACATTACATATACCATAAATTCCAGTTTGATTTTTCAAAGAAGTCACTGACGCTGAGATTCTGGAAGAACTAAAAAAAATTATGAAGGAAATGTAGCTTGCCCAAGAAACAGAAATACGGAAGAGACATTTTTAACTATAGAACCTTTAGGGAAGAATAAGAATGTCAGCCTGAGAGACTTTACTGTGATTTGGAAGAGGAAACGAGGTTTCTTTTTCTGGTGTTTAAAAATAATACTTGAAAAATCTGTGAAGATATTCAGTTGTTTTGTCTACCGCTAGTTATCACTGAAAGCTGGGTTCAAACTCTCCTCATTGAAGTACTGGGGATAAGAAATGTAATAAATTTCTTGAAAAAATTGATCTTGATGACAACACTTGAAGCAACTGTGTAGCATAGGTGTCTGCAATGGCAAGGAACTGAACTAGACAGTTAAGGAGAGGTCTTTCCACCCTGTGCTCCTTAAGAAGCTGGGACATGTGTCAATGACATTAAAAAATAAAAATACAACATTTCAGCCTGTGGCAAACTCCTTTTCCTAACAAGGTCTGTCCTAATTTCAGCTGTTTTAGCATACTCACCAACAACTCTTTTCAAAAGCAGCTGTTTTTACAACACAAATAACCCCTCTGTCTTCCCAGACCTATTTTTATACTGTACATACTGCTCAGTTCTTATGCAGCTCATGACTGAGGATAATACATTTATTCTACTTGTTCATATTATTTATCCCAATATCACAGGAGCTGTGTGACATGGATGATAAAATAGTCTGCATAGTTCAGAGCAGAGCCAATTTAAGAAGCAGGCTTGGTTCCAGCTGATCTGCTTGGCTGGGATTTCAGGATGGACTTTTCTCGGCCTGCTCTCCATGATGTGTTTCTGCTATGCACTTCTGCCAGCGTGACTCACATTGGCTTTTCAGTCAGCCAACTCAGACAGCTCGTTCTGCTAAAAACTAATGCAGAAAAATATTTCTTTCAGTAGGGCCAGTAGGATGTAGCCACGTGCCTGATTGCATAAAGGCTTGTACTGACACAAGGAAAAGACTGGAGCTGGCCAAGAGTAAGGTGAGATTAAGTTGGCCTAAACTAGTTCAAGCTTTCTGCAGAACTAGCCAGCTGGTCTTAAAGGGACCATTTTTTCAGGCATAGTGCTTCATTTTTATTCTGACACTTTATTTTCACATTTTTGTTACTACAAAGGTGCTGAATTAGTTTGCAGCATTTTGGTACTGAATTTACCAGAGAGCCTGCACGCATGCCGCAGATAATACTGTCCACAGTTCCAATGGCAGTTTATTCAACTTTCTGTCAGTGGCAGCTATATTCAGATTCATCAGCAGTTGTCATGCCTATAAAGAATAATAAATTTGGCCTTGAAATTTAATTTTATCCTTTTGCTTTTTTTTTAAATTTATTTTAATCAGTATACAAATCTCAGATGGAAGGGTGAAGTACCAAATATCTCTTATATGTATGAATACGTCAGCAATTCTATAATTCTCACTCTGTAGGAGGTACTATGTAGTATCCAGATGTCAAAATCCAATGAAGCTTGTTACTTACCTTAGCCATTAGCCAGAAGTACTACAATTGCTTCCAGAAGCCCCTTTACAAGAGAATTTAGTCCAGTTGTGCATTTTCCAATTGCTTGGTTTTAAAAATCAAAGTATAATGAAACACCTAACTCTTTTCACATCTGAATGTAAGCAGAATATCAAACCTTTTAATCTTGCTCTAACATTATCTAATAATTATAGTATTTTAGATTGTAAGGAAGGATGATGTTTTAACTAAGATTTTTCAGCACATCAGGCAATGAATAAGTCTTTTATCTAGGGTTGAAGTGCAGCAGAACTAAATTGGTAAGAAAAAAATAATTATAGATACATTTTTCCCTATGAATAACTGTCAAAACCAGACTGTGTCCTAAATAAAAGCAAATATTCTTATTAATTACTTAGTAGAAATATTGGATGTTACTGCTTTAAAAGCCCCTCAAGTTTGAATGTTTATTTTGCATTTATTAAAGACTAAATTTATGAAATATGTTTTAAGAGACAACATCTAATTATTCAATAACTGTTGAATATCCCCACAATCTTTATTTAGTATCTGGGATGTCAGTAGGAATCTCTTTGTTTTTGTGTTCTGGAAGCACTGAGAAACTTTGTTCACATGAAAGTTTGTTATATTTGGGATGATTCAGGGCAGAAGTTTTACATGTGAATTTTGATCCTTTTTAGTATTTTCTAAAATTTAGTTATCTTTCTCAGCTTTTTGATTCTTCCGTCTGATAAATATTCAGACAATTCTTCATAAACATTTGTTTTCTGAGTGAGAAACATGGTTTAGATTTTTCTTCTCAGTAATGTCTCTGTTGGGCTGACTCTGTGCCCTGTTGCAGGAATCTGTTTTTTCTAGGAAAGCTGAAGATTTTGATGTAAATACCCTCTCTACAGCTGAACCTGTCTGCTCTACATGGTGATTACCATTGCAGCTCTATGTAGCATTGGATAACCAAACTTGCCACTTTGAAATCATACTCACCAACAAAAAAAAAGGCATTTTCAAAACTAATAAGAGAAACCTCTGTCTCACAGAAGCCAGAATAGTCACAAAGCTTTAAGCTCCTTTGTAAATCAACAGTGAATAGAAGGTGGAAATTGTGGTATTTCAATAAACTGAAAAAATACTTCCTGTTTGCAAAACATACTGTATAATTTTCTCAAATTGCTCTCCCTAGCAATGGAGTTATAAGTTCTGTTTTCTAGAGCACAATATCCTACATATTCCACTATATTTAACCTTGCCATGGCTGGACCATTTCAACTAAGAACTTTTATTTATGGACAAAAGCATGGTTCTGTATCCTTCCTGTGGGTCTCAGGCCTCTGAATCAGTGTAGAGATAGATCATAAGTGTCATGGGGAAAAACTACTCACCTCATGTGGTTTAAATCAAATAAGGATTAAAGGTTTATTGATTTATTAATGACGGTTAACTGGAAGTCAGTGAACTGGCAATCAATGAACTATACATTCATGATCAATATTGGTGACACAACAGATAAACCACAGTCCCAGATGCTTGAAAAACATTAAAACATTCCATTTCGGAATTTCCTTTTGTAGGTAATGCCCCCGCTATAGTTCCATGCACTCTTTCATCCTCTGGCAGCACAGGCAACCTCCCTCCCCTCTGTGTGGCTGCAGGTCCCCTGTGTGGTGCCAGGGGCCCGGGTGTCCTTGTGTGCCTGCTGAGCAGGGGTGTCCCCACTGCCCCTCACTGTGGGTCACGGCCAGGTGCATGTGCTCCTGCACCCCGCAGGGACCTGCTGAGCCCAGCCCGGGGATGGGGATGGGGATGTCCTGGGAGGATGGCAGTGCCCTCAGGGCTTTTCTGCTCCAAGGCCTCTATCAACTCCTCATAAAAGTTTCCATTTCTGTCCCACTGCTTTTCAGACAGTTTCAATAACCTGTCTCTGATTATGGAGTGCTGCTCAATGTGATTAGTGGTTGTCCCGGAGTTTGTCCATAGCATCATAAGTTTGAGGGAAAGGCTCTCTCAGAGGGGTTTGGCTGTCCCTTCATGCACACTGCTTCACACTTCCATCCTGTATTTGGTGTTGCTGTCCAGGTGTTGGTAGTAGGGGGGCTGGTTAATGACCTCCCTGACCTTACATCCCCAAGGAGCTTTTTCATCTCACTTTCTCACTGTGTCCTGATGAGGAAGGGGAGTGTTTTAGTCACATGTATATCCAACAACAGATACATTTATTTATGACATGCATGGTTATTTATAACTTCCATATTTCTTTGTTATTTAAAAAATATATTCTTAAAAAAAAAAAAAAAGAAAAAACAAATACATCTCCAGTTCACACTGTGGGGAAAAATACTGATGTCCACTTTCCTGGACAGGCTAATTGGCTCATCATTTGTAAACCCTTGACAAGTTATATGACACCATATAAAGGTATCATGCATGAATATCATGCACACACACATAGAGAACATATTTTTATATAGGTGGTTTACAAAATTTTTCATTTAAGAGGCGAGGCCTGGATACTCTTCCCTTGTGCCTTTACACTTGAGTCTGTACCTTGATATATATTTAATTTTCTGTGGATTTGGACTTGCTTCTGCAGTGTGTTCTATGAAGGCTGATTCCAAGAAGCAATTAATAGACATGATCCTACTATGAAAAAATATTAGGCTGCAAGGTAAACTACAAAAAGGCATAGAGTTGGTCTTGAAGGAACAATCAGCTGGTCTGAGAAACAGCAAGGAGATAAACCGATGATCTGTTTGTATTTTGGAGGCAGGTATAAAAGAAAAATGAAGAACAGAGGTTTTATGTTCTGCGTGTCTAGCTTTGCTACCAGTTGGACATGAGACACTTTTCTCTACATTTTAAATTACACTTCCCTATTATCCACTGCTATATCTCCCATGTTGGAATGTGCTGGAGAGATGAAACACTTGAGTACAAATTGGAGCGCATGCTGCTTATGCTTGCACAAAATGGAAATATGGCAACTATGTATGGTTTTTTTCCTGTACAATTTTCAAGCAATATAAAAACTTTTGAAAGAATGTATACATTTGAAGAACTGGAGGAAAGAAATGGAAAGACAAAAGGCAATATGATTTCATTGAGAGTTTCTTAATTTTTAAATATATAGACCAATGATGTTGGAAGAGCAATCGTTGTTATTAATTCAGTCTGAAATATCTGCTAAATTTAACTAATTGCTAAATTTCTAAATTTAAAAGTGTATTGTGCAAGGTGTGTTAAAAATCATGCATATGATGCTTCTGATTGGTATTTTGACTCTAATTTACATTTTACATTTTAATAAACCATAATTAATACTTCTCAGAATTTTGTGAGGGGCTGAGATGTGATTAGAAAAGTCTTTTGATTGACACAGTAAAATTGTCTGAGTTTGGAAAAAGACACTACACTAAGGAAAAGCTGATTATTTATTAGTTATCTAAAGGAAAGGAAATTTTAGCAGGATTTTCATGGGACATTTACTTCCAGTAGTTGCACCACATCTGACTGTTTCCCCTGGATAAAGGACTCATTCAAAAGTTATCCAGGGTCTGACAAAGTTTCTTCTAGTTATAGGAACTTGTAAGTTCTTCTCAGACTTAGACAGACTCATCCTTGCTCTTTAAGCTATGACCTTACCTACTTGCCTGTCTTTTCCATATCCCCATTGTGTCCTGCTGCGTCCTTTAACATCTGGATCACTCATTCCAGAGTTCTGAGAAAGCTTGGAGTGCCACTGTGAAAATCAAAAGCTCCTTTTTCTTAGCTGATAACAAAAGGTAGTGAAAAAGTCCTTGTAGTCTAGGGAAATAAAGTGCATCACCTGGAAAAAAAGAGTTTTAATTTAGCTGCAGCAGTTAGCACATTTTATAATTTATTTTCCTTAACTCCTTTATAAAACACATGTTCTATTTTAATTTAAAAAGGTAGATTGTTATTACTAGCCAGAACATTTGTCTTTGCAGGCTTCCTTTGAGTTCACTGAGAAAAAGCGTTTGAGTACAAAATGCAATTTTGTTTCGCACATCCAGCAGTGGCCTCATTTTCCAACTGACAGTAAAAGTCATATGGTCCCATTAGCACCAGTAAATAAAGAGTGGCCCTATATTCCTGTAGAGACATAGTCTGTTGCCATAGAAGGACCCCAATGCAAACAGCAAGTACTTTTCCACCAAGTGAAAATGTATTACAAGAAATAAAATGGCCATCATGTTCTAAGGCCATAAAAGCAGGTGCAACTTACCAAAGCCAAGCACCTAACTGTGCTATCTGTGCTACTGTGACATTCTCAAAGCAAATACAAGAGCAAATACTGCACGGATCCATCGGTATGTGAATGGACGTGTCTGGTAATCTGGCGCCATTTTGCCTTTGCACAGAAAGCATGACTCCAGCATTCCAGCTCCAGGGAAATTTCCCACTGAAATCCTGTCTAATCAAACCTGCAGAGTGAGGTGAAAGAAGCAGACCAATGAAGTTAATGGTATTTGTTTGATTGCAACCCCTAAAACTCACTACATAGGCATCTGAAGACACTCCAGGGTTTTATTCTAATAGAGTCGTTATAACAGATGCAGTTCTTACATATGGCAGATTTTCAGACATAATTTTTGTGCGGAATAATGATAATAAAAATAATAAATGACTAATAAACCCTAGATAGTAATAATAACTACAACAGTAACAATAACAAAAAAATAGAGCTACTGAGAAACATTCTGGAATCAGACAAAAAATGTTCTTTGCAGACAGTGTAAGGTTTTTTTAGAGTGTTTTGCAGGCTGCATTTTCTCTCTTCTCCTAGGAATGCCATGCTCACAGGAGGTATTAGGAGAACACTGATAAAGTCACTTCTTTCTAGCATTACAAAAGCAGCTGGTGTCCCATGGAGTGGAGCTGTAGAAGCTACTGTGCCTGTGCTGGGATTTAAGAATCCTCTCTTTTCTGTTCAGCCCCTTGCCTACTCTGTTTTTGCCTACCAGCATATTTAGTATCTGATAAAAATATATTCTAAAAAAAATGTTGTGCAAAACCACTACTTGCTAATAGTTACTTTATCATAAAAATACTTTTCTCCAAGTAACAGGTAAAGACCAAACCCAGTATTTAATATTAGAAATATGCCAATTCAGAGTTGAAATACAGAAATGTATCTAACGCTACTGATTATCAAACACAGGTAAGGAGTGGCCAAAAAGCCCTTTATTTTTGTCTCTACTAACAAAAAAACCTGATGAACATTTGTACTGAGTAACAGCCTTTACAATTGGAAATCAAAAGAAAGGATGTATTAGGAAAAGGATATAAAAAGCCTTGCCTGTAGGAGCAGGTATTATAAACAGATGTTTGCACTAAAATATGAAAGTATAAATTGCAGAAGAAGATAAACTGAAGAGCAAGATGGATTCTGGGATATAACTTAGTGCAGGCTGTAAACAGCTATGATGTCCATGAAAATCCAGCAAATCTTCCAAGTCAGCCACCTGAAGAACTTTCAAATAAAGTACTCGTGACTATGCAGCAACCACCAGGTGGAATTACTTTCCTCCTTTTCCTTGTCTTCTTTCTTTTCAGCTGGTGGATAAAAGCAGATTGCACCCGATACAATACTGGAGTGAGCAAGGCTGTAGTACCTGTTAAAAAAATGTACTGCTAGCTTAAAAATTCATTCCTCATGGAAATGAAATATTTTCAATGGAATTATAATAGATTCAAATGTGTTCCAGGCTATTTGATCTGTCATAAAGAAAAGTTTTAAACTTTGAAAAAATACAACTTTTTGGGGTCTGAGGGTCAGTCAGGACTACACAGAATCAATTTATAGCAGGAGTCATGAGAGGTTTTTTGATGATATTGATGTGAAGTAGACTACACAGACAAAAGAGAAAACAACTTATTTTTCCTAATGATAGCATTGGGCTTTGAAATTAGGCACAGCAGGTAGAGACAGATCCCATACAGATTCCAAAAGAGGATGCATGTCCTGGTACTAGCTCACACTTCAAATTGCCATGGAGTTGAAAAATCACTGCAGTTAACATTAACTTGAGCTTAACAAAGACAAAGCTACCAGACAGCACAGCTATTAATGCCAAGCTGCTGTGCAACATTTCACAAACCTAAAGCATACAAACATCAGTAACCAGCCCTCTGCATTTTCAGCTAGTTGTTGTCAGTACAAAGGGACTTCTGTTCTGCTGATACACATCCATAGAGCTGGGCTCTTATTTAACCTAAAAATGAGGGGGCTTATTGAAATTATCTTTTTTAAATTACACAGACTCTAATTTCTAGAATGAATTTCAAAGAAAATTGAGAAATGAGCCTAGATAAACCTTTTTAAAGTTACAATGAGGTGTTAGACCTTCCATACTTCTAGTGTTGTTTTAGCTGAAGACTGGTTTTGCACCTAGCAGAAGCCTAACAGGGACATGGCATATCATAATGCCTTTGATGGTGTTTAATTTTCATTGGAAAAGTTACATCTTTCTGCATGCCCAAATCCTTTTTTAAAAATAGTATGAATTAAATTAAATTAAATTCTCTTTAGTTTTATATGAGAAAACTTTACTGGAGCAGGCAGTTCTTTAGAAAGACAGAACTGTTTATGGAGATGGACAAGGATAATGAAAAAGAAGATCATGCACATAAATCATTGTCATTAGGGATTGAATAGGATGTGTAATGACCTGTGCAGGTATTAGAAATGTAAGTTGATGCTGTGTGAATCAAGTCAGTTGATCCCTGCAGACAAAAATATTCAAGTCTAGAAAAATATTAGTTGTCAAGGAGACTTAAGGCACAGAAATTCTAATGTAAGCCTGAAAGGTAAACATATAGTACTTAAAGCTTAAAGAACACATTTTAAGCTTTTATGAGAAGAAAATGAAGATGTATGAACTGCTAAAAGGGCTCTTTCAAGTTTGATTGTCCAGAAGTGAAAGGAGCAAAGGATGCCAGGAGAAATCAGACTGGTATTTTTTCATGATGGCTACTTGTACAAAAGTAGTTACGCTAAGTGGAACATTCCACGTAAGAACATGGAAATAACCGTTCTTTCCTGGTAGGATACTAGAGGGAAAGGAGCTCAGAAGTTTCACTCTGCTGTTTTTACACAGTTCAAGACTAACACTTGGAAATGTCAAGTGGTGGTATTAGACCAAAAATAATTGAAAGAAAAACTGGAGATAGTTAGGTCTCTGTCAAAAAAATGTAGCAGCATATTGTAGTTTCAGCTTAGCTAGAGGACAGCAGATCAGTCAGCCTGTGGAGAAAAACGTTTTTGGTAAATGAGTTCCCAAAACACTGTCACCATCTCCTCTAGTTCCTTCACTGCCTGAGGTTGTTCAAGAGCTCCTTATCCAGGCCACTGGGAAAGGTGCCAGTTTTCTGAAAAATCAGATTTGTTCCTGAAGTAATTTAAAATGCTGACAGGCTGTGAACAATTGAACCTATTTTTTTGTTTTCAGTGCAAAACAGCATTTAAGTAATGTCAGCAAAGGTCATTTGCTGGAATTAAGTCAGTAAAATGCCTTAAATGTTTTTTAATCTTTATTCTTAATGTCATGTGCTGACATGATAATGCTATAAAATGTCAGTGTGGGTTTTGTTAAATATATTGTAGAGAACAAAATCTGTCACCCATTCACACATGGTCTGGAACCAACTATTCACTCTCTACATAAATCAGTCTATAGAAAATATGAATTTTGCAGATGGTGTGTGTGCTTTTACATTATGTTCATTGGACTATTTTGGAATCAAAGGTGTTTGAAATCTGGGACCATTTCTTGTTTTGATTTTTCTTTTCCCAGCTTTCTTTTCATAGGTCATTTTGGCAGAATATTTTATTTGTTTCTACAGATAAATGAATTATTTTCTGTATACCAATATATCTTGGGAAACAAGAATTCAGCATCCTTGCTGGGCTAATATGAAGGAGAATGTTAGGATTGTGCTCTGAGAGGAAGAACTCTATTTCCATGTGTCTGTACCATATCTAATATTATGATGGTCTCATGTTGTGGGAAGATGATGGGGTAAAATTAAAAAAAAATGGGCAGTTATGCTCACTTTCTAACAGAAATTAAAACAGTGCAGGTGTTATAGAGTGAAATGCAGTTGCTTCTTCCTGGACAGAATGCAGTTGGCATGCACAAAGTCTATTCCACCATGATTCCCCACATGACACAGCCTGAAACTTTAAACACTTGCTGAGAGGGGCAGAGGGTGGAGCGGAGTGGATTCCCTGTAGGCAATAAACCACAAAGTACCCATCAGCCCAGGGAGACAGGAGATGTCCTGCTGCTGAACCAGCAACTGTAGTGAAATTACTCCTCTCAGGTGAATTTGGTTTATTTTAATCTAATTTTAAATACTAATGCACAGCTCCATCCCAAAGTTATCCACTTGTGCAAGGTACAACCACTTCTCCCTGAGCATGCATTCCATATTTTCTTGACTATATCTTATAATTGAAGTGAGAGTTTTACAACAGTCAATAACAAAAGTATGTAAGACCAGAGTCATTCAGGTTCCACCTATGTGTAAAGAAATAATATAAAAGTAATCTAGGAATGGGGAAAAGTTAAGGAAAACTCCATCATACCTTCTAGGATTAGTTGGTAACTTGAACCTGCCTTCTACCCTGCTTCAGCTGTCTCTGCCAGCCTAACAGGGACACCTATTGACTAAGAACCTAACTCTACACGCCATAAATGATTACTGGAGCTAACTCATTGGTGAATAGGGCTTATCTGTATTTTGTGTAAATTCATTTTTGCAGTCAGAGACTTTGAATGGGCAACGACTGGACCTTCACCTGTCAGTTTTCTATTTTCAGTCATGTGTGTTATTCCTTAAACGGATTAGCCAGAGTCCTTTGAAGGTTCTAGCAGTCACCAGGAGTGGATAACATACTCCACAACAATGGAGACATCTGGGAGGGTTGTCACGCTTTCTAAGTTGACTCCAAAATGCTGTTGTTGCATGCCCCCAAACAAGTTCATCGAACTGCCCTCTGAGGCAACAGACTGTGAGTGGAGTCCCAACAATGGGCGGTAAGCATTTCATATCTGATGGAGGAATTCTGAAAACGCATGTTACTAACAATAAATGGATAATTTTATTCCTAGTATTTTCAAATTTCCTTTTTCTTCATTTTTCCTACTCCAAAGCCTGGGAAATCTGTAGCTGAAGAGAAAAATAGACTTCACATTCATTCTTTTTTTTTTCACATGAAAAAATTTCAAACAATGCAAACTAAGTTTAAGTGATCTTCATAGTTTTTCTATCTTATGCTCTATACTTTTTCTGTAGAAGTAATAAAAAAGTGAGACAAAGTACAAAGCCAAGCATTTAAATTTACATGCTCCAAAGCAAATGAAGTGCGGAATGGTTTCAACTGATTTTTCTCTTGAGTAATTAAAAGGAGAAACATTTAAAATTAAATCAAGACTTCTAGTTTTCCTCTACAGTACTTCTTTAGCTCTCATTTTATGATGAATTACATTATTTAGGATTTCATTTTTTTTACACCAAGCAGAAGTGTACATAGGGCAGACATGTACTAAGGTCATATTAGGTTAGGCCATATGTATGATTTGAAAAAAACCCTCAGCCACTAATCCAAATAGAATTTAGCCTAAACAGTAAAAAGCAGGAGAGCCATGAGAAAGTCCCTTTTCATATTTCCTATGTGACCTTGAGAAAGCCATTTTAACAAGTTCCTTTCTTGTTTATATACAGAAACTACTTCCATTTTTCACTGAGATGTACATAAAAGATCAGTTTTGATTATTTTTTGAAACTGTAGTTATGACAGTTATGCAGCTTAATAAGGATTTATTGTCTAAACAAGTAGGTCAGTACTGGCACTGAACCCAGTACTGAACCTTGCCTCTTGAAGCTTTCTATCCCTTTCCTACTTAAATTCCTGTTAATTTTTGTCTTGAATATCATTATTAAAACTTCCTTTTCCTGTAAAACTTTAATTAAAGTAGGTATTTTTTCTAGGGTTAAAAAACAGTTATTGTTGTCATGGTCAGGTAGAGAATTGTATAAAAATAATGTAAATGAAGGCCAGATGCCTTTCACTTTAAGGTCAACTCCTTTTACCTTTTTCAATGGGAAGAGAGTTACAAGTATATTTGTCATGTCCTGCAGAGCTCTGCACAGAGTCATCCAGTTTCTCAAATAATATTCAAATTAGCTTCTAGCCTAACAATTACATTTTCCCCAGAAGTAAAGTAATGACATTTTTATCTTAATTTTGCTTTCCCATGTGCTTCATGCTGTATCCTTCACATTAGACTTTGGGATGTGAGAAAATGATGTAAGTCTGGAGTTATCATTGAGGAAATGTACTTTGCTGCATCACACAGCTCGATTCAGATTAGGAGAATGAAAACACTGTTTGGCAGAAATGAAGAGAGGAATGTAGTTTTAAGAGTTAACACACTAAATGAAAATTATATGCAGTATAGATGAATAATTCTGAAACATCTGTAAGGATGTTTTTAATGCAATCAGCAATTCCCACGTCCTCTCTTTGCATATAGGGAATGTGTTATCAGATCTTTCATGTAAGTCCTGACTTGTTGCTGGACTCACAGAAAGTGGCACTAGTAGAAATACCAAGCTTTCAGCAGGCCCTGTTAGTTTCAGTGGGAACTTTTGAACCAATAATCTTCTGAAAAGCAGGTCAGTGAGACTTCACTTCTGTGTGTGGTCTGCTTGAAGCCTCTGCCTCCGTTCAGTAACTCTGTGGGATCTTGGAGTTAGGACACAAGGTCTAAGACCTTTATTCAGCATACATATATATATATAAGTATCAGAACTAGACCTCTGTAACCCTGCTTTGACCTGTGGATTCATTCAGCTTCTGAAGGAATGAGATGAATATGTCACACTGATTCTTTTATATTCTGTCCCATCTGATGTGACCTCTGGAGTTATTATTTCATGACAGGTAAAACTAGTGTCCTCCTCCTGTGTCAAAATATCAAGGCGGAACACTTTCCCCCGTTTTGTTTTTTAACAGGGGACTTTCTCCTTACCATATTCCTGATAATTTGAATGTCATATATTTACAGGGTCAACAAACTATCACTAGCTAAAGTGTATCATAACATTGCAACAACAGTAAGAACAGTAGCAGAACCAAAGTCAGAAGCCCTGCAAATTCCCTTTGAAAGGCTACATTTATAGACCTTTTTACCTCAGATTTTTTCCAATGTTTCTATTCTAATTGTAGTTTGATGAAACTCCTTACCTAACTCTATCATACACAGAGATCTAAAAAACTATGATAGTTTCCATTAAAAAAAAAAAAAATTACTGAATTTGGCCCTTAGACTGATGGCAGTATTTGTCAAAACCAACAGATGACAGAAAACAATTCATTTAATAAACACAGCACAAGATAAGCAAACAGAAAGAACAACATCTGGTCATACTGACACCAAAAGAGACAAGAAAAATAATCTAATCAGCTGTCTGAAGAATCCTGTGAAGCAAAGAAATAAATATGAATATTGGCCAGACTAATTTAGGACAGACAGTTAATAGTGTTGAATAAGAGCTCTTACAGCACATACTCTCTTAGAGGTTTTCAAGAAATATCACTTTGTCTCAACTGATGGCACCAAAATTGGTCCAAGTATTAAAAGATGTAATGTAACTAATTACCATTTCCCCAATAATAGAAATCAAAATCATCTTACTGAAATCTTAAAGGCAGACTTTTATTTGATTTCATTATTTTTTCCAAGATTCCCAGACTTGTAAATGTGACTATAATGTATCAAATACATTATGTATCAAAATTTGCAAGAATTTGCAATTGGAAAGTCATTCACCATTACAGCCCAGGATGAAGATTCCTCTCAGTCAGTCTGCTAAATATATTTCCTTGTCGTGTGCTGACCTCATCCAGAAACAAACAACAATAACTAGGAGAACAGACAGCAAATGGTGATGGGAGATAGTTTTGCTAGTAAGTGACTTGGAAAAGTACTGGTCCACCCTAAACTGTCATATTACATTGGGTAGAGAAAGTCTAGGGAAATGTTGCATTCTAATGATCTATAAAACAGGGTATAAAGTGAGAGAATAAAAGTATACTGGTAATTTTTAATTATTCAGGGTAATAAGATCAAGGCAGGTTGTAAAGAATTACAAAGGACTCTGTGAAATATTATGATTAGGTAGTCAAATAAGGGGTGGAAATCAGTTTTATACAAAATAATACATTAGTAGAAATGTGCTGTTAGCACTTTGGATGGGTGTTTGAGGTTCTGTCCAGTAGTTTCTGAAAAAACCCCAATCATTCATGCCATGGGAATAAATTCATTTATTTATTCCCCCCATCTCTCCATCCTGACAATTGTGTCCATTTTGATCCCCTCATCCTAAAAAAAAGACACATGAAGAGATTCAGAGAAAGCTGATGGGAATGCTCAAAAGTAGGAAACAGTTTCTGTGTGAGGCAGGACACGCTGGGTTGGCTGCAGCCCAGACAGAGCTGGTGTAGAGGGGCTGTGAGAGAGATTAGTAGAATTGTGGGAGACTCAGAGAGGGTTAGAAGCTGTTCGTTGCCTCTGTCAGTAGAAGAGCCAGGGCACTGTAGAGAGTATTGCTTCCATGGAAATTCTTTCCAGAGGATTTTGAGGATGTGGACTGACAGTATATTTTAAAAGTTCTTGGAAGAGAGATCGGATAAGGAGAACTAAATGGCAATCCAACATCAGCCTCGTGAACCCCTCAGCATAAAACAGGCAAAGGCTGAGTGAGAGATACCAAAAATGGGTGTTCTGCCTTTCCTTTCCCTAGACCTGTGCCCAATGCTACTGCTGGGAATAGGATAATGGTAGGTCATTTTTCTCATCCAGTACAGTCATTTGTAGGAGACCAGGATTTTATGTAATGTTGTAAATCTTATTGCTTAGATGCAAGCACTATTTCTAATCAAAGACCCACAAAATGGAAGTGATAGGTGAATGTGGTCAGGTTTTCTTTATTCTCTGAGACTAATAGTGTTTTTATTTAAATTTCATAGAAAAAAATTTGAAAAAATTCCATTCAAATTAAAAAATAGATTATTTATTTAAGGTACTGCTCAAGCACTGAAATGTAAAGCTTTTTAAGTGGGAGTGAGTTTTCACATCTTTGAATAACAAAATCCACAGATGTTTCCAAATGGTGCACAGAAAAAAATGTTTGGACCTGTAACTCCAGACCAAATGACAATCTCATAAATATTGTGCAAAGTATTTTCCTTGCCTGTTTGATTTTCATTCAGCTCTGGTTATTTCTGATGAATAAATAAAAAGATATATTTGTACATCAAGTATTACTGCATATAAAGATATTATTCCTACTTATAGTACAAGTAAACAAAAATCGAGAGTCTACAGCTGCAAAATGTTTAATTCATTAAGTTCCTTGGATTATTTTAAGCAGGAGCTGTGATCTCTTAAAGAATGTAAAATTACTTCTTGCAGTAAATTACTGAAAGTTCTAGATTCAACACTTGAGGTATTATTTTTGAGACATAAAAATACAAAGAAAAACATAAAGTCAGACACCTGAGGAATAGTCCTTTAATTTCTTGGTGCCTGGAACATCTGTCTTCTACCACAAACAGAATTATGTACTCTCTGTTTCCATAGCACACCACTTAAAAAGAAGTCAGTAAACAAAATACTACTTGGAAACTTTAAACATAACTTTGCCATATGCCGTCCAATTGCATCTCTTTTGTTGTTCTCAACTCAGTGAATTCACCGAGCAAGAGTTTATTGGCAAGCTACCAGATCACTAGCAATTTCATTTGTTTAGAGATATTTATAATTTCAATTATTTACATGCTCTACACTTCAACTGCCAGAGGTATTTAGACTTTTAAATGGGGCCCAGAAGGATTATTTTGATAACACTCAGATGATTAGCAGAACAAAGGCTCTTTCCCCCTTAATTGGTTGCAGGCACAGAGTGTAATAAAGTCCCTTTATGAGCTTGTCACTGAATTGGGTACAAATGATGTAGCAATATTACCCAAATTAGCTGGAACTAAAATCCCCCAATACATACGTTTTCTTTTTCTTTCTCTTCTTAAGAATGTCTTATTAACTTACTCTACCTAAGCATAGAAGCAAAGATCATTAAAAACCAAACCTCTTAGGAAGCTGTGAAAACCATAGAGATAATCCAGTCGGTGACAGCTCTGCATCTATGTTGTCTCCTGGTTTTAGTTCACATCTATTTAATTATTTGTTTTATATAAATTCACTGCACATCTCAGAGAATAAACCCTCATTTATGGTTTGGCAAACCAGATATGAGTGATTATTGTGCTCTAGATGACAAATCTGAGTGACGTGCAAGAATATCTTTTGTGGTCATGTCCATGGTCAGAGTAACTCTGCCAAAAGAATCAAATTTTTGGCTCCAAATTTATTTTTCTATGAAAGGTGCAGATTCAGCAACAGCTGACTAAAGTGCTTTCTAAGTGTTTTAGTTTCTTCAGCCTCTTTCATCTGTTCAAAATTATGAAAACTGAATTTTGTTTTTAAATAAATTTACATCTACAGAGGGATGGGAATATAGTTTTAGCAACACACTCTAAGGCAAACCAGCATGCAGAGTCTTGCAGGTATGATCCCCCTCATGTGCAGATTTTATGATTGCAGCCTTCAAATTAGCTGCTCAGGTTAATGGCTGATTTTGACATAAGTTTCTTTCCTTCCTTACATTATAATAATTTCATTGTTTCCTCAGGACTCTCCTATCTTCTTTGTATCCATTTCAGATTTTATGCTTGGGCAGCAAGATCTTTCAAGTAAATAGGCCTTGGAAAAAATACACAGTGACCAACAGAAAGCGGCTGTGATTGCTGTAGTACAGAGAAAAGATGATTAACAGAAAGAAGTGATTGAAGTGTTAATGTATTTTGGGGGGAGTGTAGAATAGCCAGCTGCTGCTGACTATTATTATGGTAAAAAAAGCATTCAAGGATCTGAAGGGTCAGGTCAAGTTTTCTGTATTTCTGGGGAAAGATCAGATGCCTAGTAGAAAAGTTCTTACAGAGGCACAGAAAAATACAATTCAGCCAGTGCAGGACTATGGAAGCTTCAGGTCTCCAGAAGGAGCCCCTGTCTGCCAGAGTGAGGGGAACAAACCCCTGCTGCAGCCCTGCAGGGGCACCCAGTCCCTCCCCAACTTTCCTATGAACGTCTTACCTCAGTGGCAAGGATTTAACACTGAGGGTAGTACTAAACACCAATGACCCTCACAGCCTGGCTGCAAACCTGCTGTCTCTTTACTGGTGAGTACTAACAGCAGGGAATAAATCTAGTGTTAAGGTATGGTGCATCTGCTGGAAAAATGGTCATCATGGAGGCAGATTCACTTTTACTATGAAAAGGAATTCAAGAAAAAAAAGCAGATTTTTCTACTATATCGTGAATTTCACCATCTGCCAGAAAAGACTGGCTTAATAGAAAGAATGTAATGAAAAAATATACCCTTTAAAATAAAGGAAATGATTTTGTTTTCATATTTCATCTCAGATTTTTCACATAATATACTAAATAATACTAAAGAATCCAGGGGAAAATGGAAAAATCTATGAGATTTAATTGGAGTATACAAAGCAAGGCTTCATGGAAATTTAAAAATTTTTGCAGTCATAATAATCAGATACATTTTTCTGATGTGATATGCTATAAAGTAGGAGTGGTGTACCTAGTGATATTTGTGAGGTTTGTACAGCAAAGATGAGCACTGACATATTCCAAATGTTCTCATGCAACAAGGACACATTTCCTTCTTTCTTTTCAACGTGCTTAATTCAAATGCTATTTCTCTCTTTTTATGAAATTTCCTTGCCAAGACTGATAGACTGCAGTATTTTCAAATTCAATATCAAAATCCTCTCTTGGATTTATTTCCCATTTGTTCCTGTTCATTAAGGATATAGTTGATCTTGTTGAAAACTGAAAGAAATGCCATTTCAGCCAGAGCCTCATGAATAATGTTCTGGGTTTACACAACAGTAACTCAGTTAGCTCTTTGAAAAGCAGAGATTAATAATCATGAGAACCTGGAAGTTTTCTGTGAGTTAATTTGTGCTTTAGCACAGCATAATACAGTAATACAAATGAATGGAAAGAAAGGAGAATCACAGAATGACAAAACATGCTGAGTTGGAAGAGATCCACGAGAATCACTGTGTCCAACTCTCAGCCCTGCACAGCACCATCCTCAAGAATCACACCGTGTGCCTGAGAGTATTGTTCAATTTCTTAAACTCTGTCAGGCTGGTGCTGTGACGGCTTCTTTGGGGAGCCTGTTCCAGTGCCCAACTACCCTCTGGGTGAAGAATCTTTTTCTAACATCCAGCCTAAACCTCCCCTGACACAACTTCAGACTACTCCTTTGTGTCTTGTCACTGGTCACCGCAGAGAAGAGGAATTGCTAAATGACCTCAATAATGTCTTCAGAAACAATGGGGTTTTTTTTGTCTTCAGTCTGAAATCCAGACAAAAGTTGTAAACAAAACTACAATGTAATGATGCTACAATGATGCAGTAGCATTCAAAACTAGGCAACATATCAGGGTTATTTAAATAAATACCAGTGCTGTTGTACTTTGGCAAGTGATAAATCTTGAGGTGCTTGTTAGAAATTAACCCTGGCCCATCATCATTTGCAATTGAAATACATCCTCAGATGTTTCTTTACAACCCCTTGCAGGACGGGAAGAGCAGTGGGAGGTGGTCACCGCAAACTGCTCTTTGGTAGCATGTCGCAGAATCACAGAACATGCTCAGCTGGAAGGGATCCACAAGGATCATTGAGACCAACTCAACCCTGCAGAGCACCATCCTGGAGAGTCATACCATACACCTGAGAGCACTGTCCAAAGATTTCTTGAACTCTGTTAGCCTTGATGCTGTGGCCACTTCTCTGAGGAGCCTCTTCCAGTGCCCAGCTGTTAGCATAGGGTTAAAATGTTGCTAAAATCAGGAGAACTAGATTGGTTCAGGTGGACCCTGGGAAAGGGAACAAAATGTTTGGCTTAGTCTTTAGTGAATCATGTGAAACTGCAGATGATTATTAAACAGGATGCATATCTGTCAAATGATAAATTAGATGGTTGTTAAAGAAAATAATGAGAATTAATGCTTGAATAGAGTTGATAATTACAATAGAACAATGTAGGTTTAATAATATATAGTTATATAATGGAAAGGTATAAAAACTTGTCTTTCTTGATCCAGGCTGGAATCAGATTTGAGTCTGTACCCCTGATTCCCGAGCTCTTCAGTAAAAGCACCTGCATATAATCGTTGCTGTGATTATGTGTTCCATCCTACGCTAGCACAACCACCCTCTGGATGAAGAACCTTTTCATGATATCTAACTCAAACCTCCACAACTTCAGGCCATTCCCTCAGGTCCTGTCACTGGTCACCAGAGAGAAGAGATCAGTGCCTGCCCCTCCTCTTCCCCTCACAAGGAATTTGTAACTGCAGTGAGGGTTCCCCTCTGCCTCTTCTGCAGGCTGAACAAACAAAGTGATCTTAATCACTCCTCATACAGCTTCCCCTCAAGGCCCTTCACCATCCTTGTGGTCTCCTTTGGACACTCTCTAATAGCTTAATGTCTGTCTTATATTGTGGCAACCAAAACTGCACATAGGTAAGCTCACTCAAAACTGCTGAAGATGAGACCACCCCAGTGCAGAGCAGAGCGGGAGAATCCCTTGCCCAGCTGGTGATGCTGGGCCTGACGCCCCCAGGATAGGGTTGGCCCTCCTGGCTGCCAGGGCACTGCTGATTCATGTTCAACTTGCCATCAGCCAGGACCCTCAGGTCCCTCTCTGTGGCACTGCTCTCCAGCATCTCATTTCCCAGTCTGTCTGTGCATCCAGGATTACCCCATCACAGGTGCAGAATCCAGCACTTTCCCTTGTTGAATTTTATATGGTTGACGTTTCCCTAGTCCTCCAACTTGTCTAGGTCTCTTTGCAGGGCCTCTCTGTCCACAAGGGAGTCAACATCTTCTCCCAGTTTTGTATTGTCTGTGACCTCGCTTAGTATGTCTTCCAGTCCTCCATCCAGGTTGTTAATGGTGATGTTGAAGAGCACTGACATGTTTTGAAATAGGATGTACTATTTTATCTACTGCAGCTGAGTTTTAAATGAATATTTGGGTAAATTAAAAAAGATAAAGAAGTCTGCTAAGTTGTGCTTAGTGTTCTTTTGCATGAGATCAGGATGCAAACAGGAACTCTGAGGTCTTTGTTTCCTGTTCCTCACATGAGCCTCATGTCTCAGAAAAGCAACAAGGGGAGGACACAGAGTAGATCCTCCCCAGCTCACTTCTGGCACCTAAAGCCAGGTGATTGCTCACAGTGGTGATAACCTAGTTGGAAAGATACTTTTATTACTGGCAATAGTTGGAGTGAACTCAGACTCTTCCCTGAGGATCAGGGCCATGCTCTGTGAAGATGCAATAGGGACGTAATATCCTTGTCAATAACAATGAGGCCAAAGTAGAAGGGCAATATTAATGGATTAAAATACTCTCTTGAGCAGGCCTGAAAGTCCAGCTTCTGTTTCCTGAGACTCATTACGTCACTGACTACAGTGCATTATTTTCTGAGAGAAACTCAAGTTATCAAAATGATGATTTTCAAATCTGGTGCCAATATTTCGGCAAGTTTTAGAGAGATTTCAGAGTTTTTACCCAAAGATAACTTCATTTTAGTTTCTGTTAATCAGAAAAAAGGAAATTTATTAAAATGCTAATTTTATTTTAAAAATTCTTTTAGTCCAAAAGCAGACCCCTTTAAAATAGTAAAAGAACACATCATAAAATATCTGAACATATAATATTTCATATACGTAATCTCATCTTTAAAGAAACATATTCCACTCACACTTCTATTGACCAAGTCAAAATATGAGTGATTTAATATTAATCTAGAAAGTGAATTAAGAAGCTTGCAAGAACTTTAATGTTGTCTTTGCCCTTGAGTACATGACCCATTTGTCAATTTGATGGAGGAAATGCAAACTCATGGTTTTTATGGTTATTGTATTTGCTTGTTCATTCTTCTACTAAAATGAAACAAACACATTCTCAATTTGATACACTGCAGTTTTAGGGAATTAATTAAAAGTGGCAGAGGGTGATGCCCATAACTATGATAATCAAAGTCACAACTTAAATTGAATCAATAAATCAACACATTCAAATGCTCAAAACATCAATTAATACAGCAGATAATCAAGTCAAATGACTGTGTTACTCTTTCATTAGAAAATTTGAAAGAGAAGTCACTTAACACTCATTTTAACAGTACAATTAGTTGACCTATTCAGAGAGGAATGAAGTGGTTTCATTTTATATTTTTATGCTTGCTTTAGGACAGAACATACAACAGTATCTTGGTTCATCTTCACAATTCCTTATATCTAGCTATCTTTTTCACATATTCCCAAAATAATACAGATTCATCATGAGATGTCTGAAATTTGGAGAGCATGCAATACCATTCAAATTAGTAGCAGCTTTATCATCTCATATTCTATTAGGTTACCTGGTAGAGACAGGCACAGTTTAAGAAATTACAGCTGCTGCTGGAAAGACAACAGAACTTCTAGAGAAGATCCTTGCTTTCCCCAAACCAGTGGTGTTGCTTTGTTTGAGATATTAATAAATTGCAGTCAAAAAGATAGATCCATGCTTTTAGAACAGGCAATGTGGCCCAGTATATTCAGAATGAGCAGTTTTGGGGTCCTGATTAATTATAGAAGTGTCCTTAAATAATTTTGGATTTTTAATGAACTGAAAGCTCTTCCAACTGTAATATACATAGATGTTTTTCCAGGAACACAAATACCAGTTGCAATTGAGATACATGCCTCGACATTTGATTATTATTTTGATATTTTTTTCTTTTGCAAGACTTAAAAAACTTCTTAAAAATAAAAATCTAAACAAAGAAATCTAACAAGAGTGTATTTTTCTTCAGTCTTTCTTCCATAAAATAATTTTTCTATCCTAAATAAGTAATATAAAAAAAATTTCACTGTTTTATTAATTTTTAATCCAGAAAAAATCAGAAGTTGATATTACATTTTGTCACAGTAAATTACATTCATAATTAAAAACTTAATTTTCCCTTGATATCAGCTCTGAACTAGATCCTGCCCATCACAGAAGTTACATGTGTTTTCTGACCCACTTACATACAAAAATATGTAAAATTACTTCTTTTACCGAGGAATTAATCCTTATTTCCCATTGCTGAAAGGCATGATTAAAGAGGGGTTTCTTTCAAATAAACTGGAAGGAATCTGCTTTCTTCATATTTAGTCTGCAGCTCTTTTAAGATGTGCTTAACTGCAGAAAATTATATTCCCTGTATCTTTGCAGACATTGGAAAGAATAAAAAAGTCCTTAAAACTCAAGAAGTACAAGCATATTAGTCTTGAGTTGTAATATACAGGACCCAAACAAACTCAAGAGAAATTCCAATTAGAAATCATAAACTTGGAGGAGATAGAGCAACCTATTTAACTGGCAGAAATGAAGCTGATAATTTTTATAGCTTCCATGAACTGTGGGATTTTTCAAGTTTACTGTTTGACAAAAGACATTTGCATTTGGGCAAAGGAATTTACATTCCCATGCTGAGTATTCGAACAAAGATATTAAATTACTATATTCACGTGCAGCTCTTAAGAGTATTGGTTTTGTTACAAATGCCCTTGTGGAAGTCCTTAGAAAGAATGTCAAGCATCTTTTTGAAAAATTAGGTGTTATCTCTGATCTGACAAAAGACTCCTAGCACTGGTTTCAAAGCTGAGAAGAACTGCAGAGCCCATTCAAGCAGTGGAGGACAGGAAGCATGGTCAGTAGTGTGTTCCCTGAGCAGTCAGGAAGAGAATTCAAACTCTTTACCATTCCTTTACTTTACTGTATTGTGAGTAATCTTGGATTTCAGGCTTGGGAAATTTCAGGTCTCCATTTCAATGAATCACTTTTATCCATAGGTCAGGGTAGTCTCCCTAAAACCATTTCATTTACACATGTAATTGTATCATCTGTTGTTTTTCCTGTCCCCCTCACACACACTGGCTCTGCAGATAAGTAGGGCTTGGGTTTTTTTTCTATCTAATATAATCCCTAATGGTGCATAGTTACAGAAAAATTCTTCATTTTCAGGAGATATTGACCTAATCTTCTGCATGCAGGAACTGTAAAAGCACTCCTACTAGTCAAACATGATTGGAAAAAAAGATTAGAAAAAAGTTTCCTCTGCTATACAAATGTACAGGAGCAAAAAAAAAATATTTCTCCTCAGGGTTATTAGTCACTTCTGAACATTTGATCACATATCTTTTTATAATAACAATAATCTATGCTCTCAACTCAACAGCTTTCAATATTTTACAAGGAGAAAGAATGCATGGTTCTATTCACAGCTGAATGCTATGTCTATAAATTGTTTAAGTCTAAATTGCTATGAGCATTAGAGTAACAAAACACTAAATCCTATTTGGACATTGCAGCAATTTAGATTAGAATTCTTCTGATAATATTTCACACATTCCATAGCCATCTATATGCTAATGTTTCCAACAAATTATCAAATTATATTCTACACAACCTTTTTTCCATAAACGACCTGTCATATTCATAATGGCATCTGCATTTGGTGACAGTTTTTATTTTATCTAGCAAAAAACTGCAGGTCCATAAAGAAACTAATTATATAGTTTCATGGTTGATAATATGGTTTCTAGTTTTATAACTAGTAATATGCAAACCAATTCAGTACAAAATATTATTTTAAACTCAAGGGATTTTCAGAGAGGTGGACCAGTTTTATAAATGACAGAAAAATTTCATGGTTGTTACTCTAAGGCATCACTTTTTGAACTTTTCTGACCACTCTGAATAAAGTTTATTCATATATTTCAGGGTTTTGTCCAGTATTTCTATTTCACACCGCATTTAATTTCTAAGCTTCTACTGCAAAGCCCCCAAAATAACTAGAACTAGAGATGCTCTCTTCTCATACTCAGAACAAAGACAAATAGTTCAAGACTCCAAAAAGTAATCCAAGAATTACATCATATCTAACAAAAAAAAAATCAAAACTACTGTCCTGGCCTGGAAAATAGCAGGAAGAAATACCATAATTATGGGGTGAGTATGAGTTTTAAGGTTCTCCTGAATTTTTTGCATCACTCAGATTCAGTTCAAATGCAACAGCCCAAGGCCAAGTTGTTCCTTTCTCAAAGGTGTAATGATACTTTCAGACAAGTTAATATGCGTAACATAATTTGTCACCCACATCTCTTTTCTTCTGAGTATTGTCAGTGTCTGATTAAAGTGCTAAAAACTGTCATCTTCAGAAGAAAACATTTTTTCAGCTCAAAACTCATATGATATGAATATATATATATATGCAATTTTTCTCTTAATTCTTAACTGATAAATTTTGACAGATAAAATCATCTAATTCTATCTCTGGAAAAGATGGAGTTCTTGGACAATGCTGCTTCTTTCCAAGGACTTCCACAGATTGATGATGAACCTTCAGCCTCTCTACCCTTATTAACTTTACTGTTGAGCTGCAGAGCCTCCTTGGTAGAATGATCTTTATCAGCTGCATCCTGGAGTATTCCCTTGTTAGGAGTTCTTCCTCATCTGTCATTAAGATATTGAAATACCAGTGTCAATCCTCTTTTTTTATTTGTGTCATTTCCTATTGAATTCTCTGCTAAAGCCCTCTTTGGACATAAGACATCCAAAATACTGTGATAGATCTGGACTGATTTCTGTCTGCTAAGGATTGAGGTTTGCTCATTCAGGACAAAAAATAAATATGAGGGTAGGTCAATTTACAGTTAACTAATAGTATTTGCTTACTGTATTCTGAGACAGCCTTATGTGACAGGGTAAGATAATATAGTTTTAAAATCAATAAATGGAAAGCATTTGTAAGTGATGCCTTGGATTTCTCACTTGCTTCTCAACAATGCAATATGCAAATAATTCACTTTGAATTCTCCTGGATTTGGGAACTCTTAGTTCCGAAGCAATCCTGAGTAGGTTATCTGAGTAGGTACAGATCCAGATTTCCTGAACATTCTTCTTTCTAAAGGTTTGCACAATCCAAGCCAGCCTTTATCATTTTATCATTACATCTTCTGCTCTCTGATGAGATGCCAAGATCCAGGATCACTTTTATGTGAGTGGCTGATAATGGGTTTTGTTGCTTAAATATTGGGGTAGTCCAAAGAAAGTACTTGTTAGGAATTTGTTGCTTTACTATACAATCATTTTTCTTTCAAATAAAAAAATAAATAAATGGTTAATCCTCTGTGTCAGCTACAGCATATTAAAAAATCAAGCACAATATAACCTCCTTAGGGCATCCAGCTGTTACAATTGCAAATGCAAGCATTGACTTACACATAACCAAACGATTTTTTTGAGTCAAACTAGATACTAAGTTTGTAATCACATGAGGTTGCCATTCTGTTCGCCAGCTAAGGAATGTGCAATCACTAGACCAGGCTAAATCTATTCCATGGAAATTTTACACACTTTGAAAATTTGGGATTAATCCTACTTATTTTGGGGCTAATCCTCATGCTGAATTACACTCTGATTTTTAGTTTAGTACAGTCACAGCCTCTTTGATTATTATCTCATAGCTTAGAGGCCCTAAGGCTCTTTCTTTGTTATTGTGATTTATTATGAAATTGATGAATGAAACTTGTGTGTCCATTTAACTGAGGAATAAAAGAAGTCTTTGGTTTAATCTTACTCTTTAACTAGGTATGAGATTTCAGCAGTGCACAGTGCATTTTCTGGAGTCTTTGGAATAAACATCGAGAAAATGGACTTCATTGAAGTAATTCACAAATGTATTCTCCTTCCTTTCCTAAGACAAATACATCTAAAATTTATCAATCATTCTGAGTTTCAGAGGCTTACTCTGAGTTTTCAGAGGCTTAACTCTGAGCAAGTTATGTTGTGTCTGTTTTACCTTGGGGAATAGTTTGAACAAAACTACTCACACCATGCACTACTTCATTTTCTTTTCTACTCCTCCCCAAAAGGAACTGTAAAAACCCATTTCTACAGAAAAAAATAGAAGTGTAGATTTACTTCTCTGGAATACAGGATTATGGAAGGTTAAATTAAACCACCATTATAGGAGTATGTGGGTACAAAATTATGTTTTTGAAAAATCTGTTCTAAGTTTAAGCATAAAGATTTTTTATGCATAGTAATCCATATACTTAGAACATTTTTCCCCTAATTGTTTTAAAAAATAAATGGTAGACTTGAGAAAAAAGCCCAAATACAGCAAGAATATATCTCTTATAATATTTGTCAGGAAGCAAGTTAGTCAAAGAACAGTGCAAAAACCAGCTGCATCTACATGAGCTAAAATCAGATAAAAATATTTCAGATCAAACTTAAAAATACAGTTACATGTAATACCATTGTTTGATGGATTATTTAAATGAGGAGAGAAAAGAAAGAGAGATGAAAGGATAAAACATTGTGGAAGAGACAGAGTGTGAAGTAAGGGAGTCATCAGACAGAGAAAAACCCCTACAAATCCCCTGAAACAGAAAAACAATTACAGATATAGATGTAACAAGTGACAAAAGGACAGAATGTCATGTACTTGGAACTAAATAGAAATGTAATGGGACACATAGCATGATGGAAATCCTCTGCTTTGTATTCCTTTCATTTGAATGGCACACATAATTAATTTTCCTTTTTTGAGATAAGGTTTTTAATGTTCTACCTGTATTTCCAGTCTGGTTTTCCTAATAATGATTATAGTTTGACTTTTAGACTCTTCCAATTCACATTAACATCAAACACTTCCTCAGTTTTCAACCATCATAGATTTTTTTTTTACAGGATCTTGAAAATTTGCATCTGATTACAATTGAGTTATCCCAACATCTCGTCTTCTACAACAGACACTTGGCATTTTGATGGGGGAAAATTAAAGCACAGGGCCAGCCTCTGATTTCTATCTGCTGGTCTCCAAGTCAAGGGATACTGGAGTCAGAGGTTACATCTACACATTTTTGTTTAATACCAATTGATAAATTAATTTTATCCTTTCATCACTAACATCTTGTAGTGTTGAATTTCATAGTAAAGGTGCATTGTATAAAAAACATTTTTTGTTAATATTGTAAATCTACTTTTCCTCCTTTAAATCTT
This sequence comes from Donacobius atricapilla, assembly GCA_013397315.1. NCBI lineage: Eukaryota > Metazoa > Chordata > Aves > Passeriformes > Mimidae > Donacobius > Donacobius atricapilla. The sequence continues at coordinate 585 of WBMY01014895.1, read as the reverse complement.
GACTTATGGTTAGTGAAAATATTCCCCTAGTAATTTATCCATTAACTTAATGATAGTATATACCTTTACAATATTGCCTCCTGGTTGTTTGTTTCCAAGTTGAATTGCCCTAGACCATTTTGTCTAGGGGTTTGTCTGGTTTGGAGAAAAGTAGGTTGAGGTCTGACCTCAGTGTTCCCTATGGCTTCCTAGGGAGGGTATGTGGGGAGGAAGGTGCTCATCTCTTCTCCCTGGTATCCAGTGTCAGGATTCATGGGAATGTTTACTATATATTAGGAATTATTTCTATATCAACAGGATTGTCTTACATGAGGTTATCAATGCCTCAAGCCTGTTAATGTATAAGAGGCATGTGGACAATGCCTGTAATAATGTACTTCTGGTCATCCACAGTGTGGTCAGGCAGTTGGACTCAATGATTGAAGGTCCCTTTCAGCTTTAATATTCTATTTGATTTGACTCGATTCTATTTTCCATTCTAGCCTTTCTGACCTTATCCAAGCCCTTACACTAGGTATCTCTTACTTTCTACTGGACTTCATGCGAAAGTGGATTTTATTCTCCATTGTCCCGGTTTAGGGCAAA
>WBMY01014892.1:11051-28626 GCA_013397315.1 Donacobius atricapilla | reverse complement strand
AACGTGCATTACCCCAACAGTCATCCTTGAGAAAACACCTTTCCTTCATGCTTGACAGGAGTTGCCTCCAGAGGCTGAGAGTTTGTCTTCTTCCCAATCCCTTTGTCAATGCTGACACCCCAAATCAGGGATCTCAGTTGCTTGACTTCACTACCTTCTAATTTCATATCACAGGCAGCAATATCCCAGCATTAGAGCAGCTAAGTCACTAGGGGCTCACCTGACTGGTGGCTGAAATTTTTTTTGCATATCTCACAGCTCACCTGGAGATAGGGATTGGGTGATTGGCTCTGCCTGTTCTTCCTTGTTGTGAGGGCTCTCCTTCCTCTTCGTCCTTCACTAGGTGAACTGATTTTGTCTTCGATTTCTTTTTCTATATAGGGGCGACTGCTACTGCCACAGGTTATTCCTCTGGTTCAACTGCAGTTTGAGTGGCCACAGTGCCTGTCAGTCTGCTTTCCTCCTCTTCCCCCTGAGACTGCTGTCTAGTATTGCAGAGTGCCCAATAAATAGTAGCCAAGGCCCAGTATGTTGCAGAACTTCACACCTCCCTGGAACTGCCACAGCATTTTTCTGTCCAGTATTCTGTTACTTTACCAGGATCCTATAGTTCTTCAGGAGTGAAGTTCCAAACCACTGGAGCAGAATAATCCTTCAAAAGCTGGCCCATTTTCTCCCAGCTTCCATGTCACTCATGACTATACACCCTTGGGACAGATCTCTGAATAACCTCTCTAGAAGACTCTTCAGTCTAAATGTGGTATAGACTGAGAAGATCTGGCAGGCTTAGCATCAAGAATATGATTTGTTAATATCCAAATGGAATTCAGAATTCTTAGAATGTAACAGGCTGAGGGGAGTGGAAAAGGCCAGGAAAAGGGGGTGAAAAGCTGGGGAAAATTATCCTCCCCCGTTCCCCCCACAGAGTGTGTATGATTAGTAAACATGCAAAGGTAGTGCCCAAGGTAAGAGTAGGAGAGCAACAATCAATATACATGCCAAATTATCGTCGTTGTCCTTGATGTTATCATGTCATAAACTGACATCCCTCAGTACATCAGCAAAGAAATCTTGATCCCTCTTCCTACTCTGAAATATATCATAAGAAGCACATACAGGAATATATACAGGATTAGGTACCACTCCCACATGAACAGACCAGCAACACTGCGACCATACCTAAAACAAAAAATGCCTAGATCAAATTTGTTTCCAACCAGCTCTGGGCAGTCTGTTAGCTCAACCCATTGTGCCTCACGTCAGACATCAAATGAAGATTGTTGTGGCTTAGGATTAGTACTTCCTATTTTAGTGTTCCCACTGGCACACTCCAAATCATGCTGCTTTTCAATCACTTTTCCTCTTCCCCCATGTCTGTTTGGGGAGGAGAATTGGAGGCACAAAAGGTAAAGATTACAGGTTAAGAACAATTTACTGGAAACAGCAACAATTTTAATTACAAAAAGTGTACAAAAGAGAGAATTATGCATGTGCAAAAATGCTCACCATGAAGTTCCACCTGATCACAGCCATGCCACCCCAACCTCTCCCTCTGCCTTGGAACTGGTGCCACCCAAGCACTACCTCCAACACAGAACCAGCACCATGCTTACTTGACCAGAAGTTAAGTACTTATTTGACCCTTCTCTTTGGAAGATACTCTCTTTGGAAGATACTCCCCCCCTGCTTTTGGCAATGGCATGAGGTAGTGTAGTGTAATCTGTGGCCTAGCCACACCTCTCTTTGCTATTGCAACAATTAACCTTGTCCCAGCCAGAACCAAGAGACCCAGGGTATTCCTCTTTTGCCAAGACACCTAGGATATTCCTCTTCTGCAGGAGAATCTGTGAGGGTTTAAACTTTCGGATTTAAAACAAAAGCAAACTCTGTGTATGAAAACTAGGAGTTCTTGATTAAATGTCTTGTTTTCCCTTACAGATACTGTACGAGAAACAACTGCAGCTCAACAAGCACTTTTGGTGGCTAAAAACATTGACTTATTTCCAACAAATCAAGAACGTTTTACTGAAGGAAATATAGATGTGTGGTGGATCGTTCATGATGGTGGTATGCTGATGTTGCTGCCTTTTCTCCTTCGACAGCACAAGGCAAGGACAACAAAAAATGGCTGGGATTTAAGTTTCTAGTGCTGAGTGGTTCTAAGCATGTGTAATTACATACTCCTTCACCTTGTTCAGATTATGCTTGGTAACAGCAGTCACAGTGTTACAAACTGTTATCATGTATTTTTTTGGTAGGTTTGGAGAAAATGTAAAATGCGTATCTTCACTGTTGCTCAAATGGATGATAATAGCATTCAAATGAAGAAGGATCTTCAGATGTTCTTATACCACCTTAGACTGAATGCTCAAGTGGAAGTTGTTGAAATGGTTTGTTACTTCATATTTTTAAGTTGCAACTGGGACTAAACTTGGGAAAGCAGATTTAGTTTTTTTCAAATAAAAGGGATATTAGCCCAAATATAGAAATTGAAAGACTGCAGTCCCACAAAGAACAAGAAGTTAAGCATCGTTATCTTACCATGTTACAATGCTAGTGTATTGTGGTGGTGAGTTTAATGGGTTTGTCAAGTAGAGTTTGAGATGTTTTATGTGTTAATTCTTACTTTATTTATAAGGACTAGTCCATAGAGCTAGTTCAGTCAGGAAGGAAAAAGCTTGAATTTTTAGCAAGCAGTGAAATGGAAGGCTGAATATGCTTAATCTAATAAGCTATGACATATGGTATGAGACAGGATGGACTTGTCTATGTTTCCAACTGCTGTAAGAAAACCTCTCTGGAGTAAGGAATCCCTAGGCTCAAATGAGAGCTGTTCTTGGCATCGCCAGCCTCAGCCAGCACTAAACAGGACAGTAGCTACAGTTTCACAAATCAAGGTAGTGACAAAATGAATTTTGTAAGTTTTTTCCTTTTTTAAATATGGGTCATAAATTGTTTAGGAGAAATGACAAAAGCTATACTCTGTCTATGCCCACTTATTTTGGAAACCAAGGATGTAATTTCCAGCACTAAAAGATGACTAGTGTAATGCCCAAAGTAAGACTCATGGGGAGAAAAGAACCTAACCAAAACTTTTACTCATTCTGAAGTGGGATGAAGATGAGTAAACTGGTTCAAAACTTCTATCACCATTAGTTTTTAGAATCAACAGAACTTATTAAAAGGTTTATCATGCTAATCAATCATAAAACAATTTTAAGAATTGATTTAATTACTTAGGAAAAAGATTACTTGAGAAAAATCTACTGTTCTTTGCTTAGACTACTAGACATTAAAGTCTCAAATGCTGTGGCATGTACAGTTGAAAGAACACAGAGTGGCATGAAAAGGCTCAGCCTTGGTTGAATTTTGAGCAGAAGACAGTGCAGAAAGTTGTGCTTGCTTCAGCTGGGGTAGAGTTAATTTTCTTCATGGTGGCTGGTATGGGGCTGTGTTTTGGATTTATGCTGAGCACAGGGTTGATAATATCAAGATGTTATTGTTATTGTGAACCAGGACTTACGCAGAGCCAAGATTTTTCTGCTTTTTGTATTGCCACATTGGCAAGGAAGTTGGGGGAGGTTGGGAGGAGACACAGTTGGGACAGTTGGACAGTTCTGGCCCAAACTGACAGGAGGGATATTCCAGACCATATGACATCATGCTCAGTATATAAGTTAGTGAGAAGAGGGAAGAAGGGGGAAATGTTTGGAGTGATGCCTTTTGTCTTCCCTTGTTTTGCTTTGCTTATGTGCACAATTTTTGCATTTCCTATTAAACTGTCTATCTCAATCATGAATTCTCTAGCTTTTATCCTTCTGATTCTCTCCGAAATCCACTTGTGGGGGAGTGAGAGTCTGCATGGGCCTTGGTTGCTGGCTCGGGTTAAACCACAACAGAAATAAATTTTTTTTCTTTTCTTTTGTGGGTAATATTTAATTCTGCAAATCTTCCAGAAGATAAGAGATATGTTACAAGTCACTGACAACACGGATGACTGCTGTAGGTTTTTGTGTTGTATTCTAGTTTTGAGCCAATATGAGAATATATGCCAGAATTTCTTGCTAATGGTTTCTGTTTATGAACATTTCTCACTGATGAAAGGATAATGTGTTATTTGTGCCTAACAGTTACTGTTTTGATGAAAACAAGTGTACACACATGCTCAGGTGGCAGTAATGCAGACTCAGTTTAAGTAAGTGCTTTCAACTCTCATTTCTCCCAGTTGGACCAGAATAGTGGGAAGTCTGTTCCAAGTGCCTAAAATGTAGATAAACCCACAATAATATTGTTACAGTAGGATAGTTCACTGTATGCAATTGCTGTTTGAAGATTAGGTTTTAAGAATGAGGACAGAAGTGATTGAGCGGTTATATGCTTAGGATTACTCTAATGCCATGAATACAACCAGGACCACCAAATGAATACAGGTATGAGTGATACACTGTCTAAATGCTGTTCTTCTAAATAGTACTTTTCTTCCGGTGTTTCTAATGCCAATTTCTTTCACAGTTTGAAAATGATATTTCTGCGTTCACATATGAGAAGACACTTATGATGGAACAGCGATCTCAGATGCTAAAACAGATGCAGCTATCAAAGAATGAAAGAGAAAGGGAGGTAGGAACTTCAACTTGACAGGATGTTCCGTGAAAAATCTGAAAGTACTACCTTTTTTGCCTCTGGCTTCTAATCAGTTTCTAACTAGTCAAAAACTTTCATAACTACATTCTGTTGCTCTACAACCAGCTTTGCTTGTAAGGTTAAAGTTATGTGGGGAAAGAAATAGTTTTTTATTTAAACAGATTTTAAGAGTTTTCCTGTTTTGGTAGAGTGCCAATGTTGATTAGCAAAACATTTGAGCATCAGTGTGGGATACATTCAGAGTCTTTCCAAACTTGACATCAGTAGCTAAGGTTCATGATTATACAGCTAGACTGATTATCTTTGATCGTGATTTGGTCTTAGGATTATAGAATCATTTAGGTTGAAAAAGACCTTTAAGTCAAGTTGGACCACTAACCTAATGCTGCCAAGTCCACCACTAAACCATGTCCCTAAGTGCCATATTTACATGTTGTTTAAATACCTCCAGGGACTGAACTGCAGCCACCCCCCTGGACAGCCCATTCAAATGCTTGAGAACCCTGTTCATGAAGAAGTTTTTCCTAATGTCCAATCTAAACATCCTCTGGTACTACTTAAGGCCATTTCCTCTTGACCTGTCATTTGTTACTGGGGAAGGAGACCAACCCCTGTCTACCGGGTAGTTGAATAGAGTGAGAAAGTCCTTCCTGAGCCTCCTCTTCTCCATGCTAGAGAGCCCTACCTCCTTCAGCCACTCCTCATATGACTTACAAATACACCATATTACACAATATAATACAAATCTGTTCAAATCACACTGGCTGTGTTTTAGTTTCTGCATTATTTTGAATGTTTTATGAATCAACTAATTTTTTTGGAACCAAAATTAGACCAACAAACTATAATCCTATAATATCAGGATGGAAATGCTGGTTTTGCTGCTCCCCTATCCTTACTATTTTGCATATTGTAGCAACAAGCTTCATTCAGCTGTATTTTTATAAATACTTGTACCTTATAAGTCCTTTCCTTTTGACTTGTGATTCTACCCCCTCGTCTATTCTGCAAACTCTTTCAGTATTTTCAAGACTTTTTGGTGATGTAGAAGACAGTGAATGCTCTGGCTTTGCCATCCTATAAATGATTTCCATCCCATAGCAAACAAGAGAACTCTATTGTGTTTAATAGCTTATTTGTAAAACAGCTAGCTTTTTACCTTGTGGCTTTTCATTTTTGGTGTTAATCATACAAGTCCAAGCGGTCTGGGGTTTTTATGGTTTTCTTCCTTTTATTTTTCCTCTTCTCTCTATTCATTATACGTCATAGGATTTTTTTAAGGATCCTAAAAATGCCTGCTATTGTGACAGTTTATGGCTGTAAATCCTCTTTCTTATCTGTATCATGGTATTTTTCTTTCAATTTGAGCCTGCCTAACATCTTTCTAGTAAAAAATCTAACTTTTCTGTACATCTTATTCAGTCATATTGTTTCTTTACTGAACAGTGGTATTTTTCCAGTGGAGTTTAAATGATTTATCTGTTGTAGATTTTGAAGGATTTAACTGTCACGTGATTAATAGGAGCTAGTGCTCATAAATTGCAGAGGAGATGGAAGAATTTTTTCTCAGCCCTGAGCTGGTTGGAATCTGGACTATACTTCAGAGTATTACTAGCTTGGAAGTTTTTATTTCTTTCTATTCCCTCCATATTGTTGCTACTGTATTAGGGACGACTGAATAACAACACAATCTCCAGTCTTCTTGGAGGGCATATAGCCAAGTTCATTAGACATCATATTCTTTTATAGACTGTTCTGAGACAGCTGGCCGTGACTGGTCCTTCAATCAATACCCTTCGCCATCATTGGCTAGTTAGAAACACCTCCTTTTGTAAACATCTTGCAAGTCAACACCAGGTGCAAGGATTGTTTTGAATTCCTTCTGAGCTTTCTCACAGCTCCCCAGAGCAATGCCTGGGAAAGTTTATCTGACTTCCTTTCTGACCAGACTGTCAGCATCGACACCATATAATTTTCTTTCTTTATTACTCACTTTTATCTGAACTTTACCATCATCATTATAGCATCAATTTCTTCCTTATCAGGCAGGGTAAGATCTGAGACATTCAAAATACCACTGAATTTATTTCAGGGTCTGAAGTAGAATCCTTGATAATCCCAAGAACCTCTAGTATTTACTGCCTTGTCCAAAATAAAAGTCCTATCCATTTATTGTTTCTGATTACAATATTTAAATCTACCTCATTCTTTTGTATTTTCATAAGAAAATGTGGTTTATTTATGGCTTCACTTCCTCTGGAGCTACAAGATTAGTATATACACTCAGTGTGCCCAGCCCATTCTTACTTTGATCATCTTTTCTTAAATGAGCTGAGCCATTCTTTTCAATTTTTTGCTTATGTCCAAAACATTTCTTTTATTAGTATCACTAGTTCAAATTAACATTGCTTTTCTTTTTAATATCTGCCTCCAGGCATTCAAATATAACCTGGTATTCCAGCTTTGAATAGTGAGTGTAATTTGGTTTCCTGTTACCACCAAGATTAGTACTTTAACCTCACTTCTGTGCATGTACATCTTCAAATGAGGCTCAGACCTTCCTAAAGAGGAGAATTTGGTTTTGTACAGTGTTCATTTGCTGTTTTAGTCATAGGCATGCTTTTACCCCTGAGCAATCACCCTTATCTTCCCTTCTCCTATCACTTTTTTAAAACAGAACTGATTTGATTTTGCCTCTGGGTTTTCTCATAGAACTGGGGATCGAGAACTCATCAGATTTTTGTTTACTTTTTTGGAAAACTTGGTCAATTTGCTTCTATTCGAGTGTAAATATAATATGTGCCTGCAAAGCTTAACAAAGATAACTTAGGTGTAACTGGCAAACATTTATCTATTTGACTTAGTTAATAGTTAAAGGGGAAAAAAATGTAGAGCCTCATTCACTTTCTTGCTTCCCTTTTGGCTGGTTGGCTTCTTTCTCTGCCTAATCCTCATTAAGGACCCTTGGGCAAGGCAGTGATAATGGGGCCTGTGAGAAAGTAATAATCCTTTCCACCAACAAACTGTGTTGGGTTGTGCTCTTGGGTAAGATTGGCAGAAATTTGGGTGCATGCAGGTGAGGAGCACAATTATAGTTTGTGAATCATGAGATTTTTAGGTTTTTACAGTTGAAAACTAGCTTTCTCACATGCTTTGATTTTTTCATGCTTTTGATTATAACTGAGTGAAAAAATTCACCTCAATATATACATATATGAAAGGATGCGACCTTCGAAAAAAAGTGAATATTTGAACTTCCCATAGAGACTGAAGGACTCAATTGGCTTCATGTTTTCACAAATGTCTGTAAAGGGACTTCATAACTACTAAACATTTTAAAAAGAGTCTTACAAGCTGGTACCACATCTCATTTATTAAAATGAAGAATAATATAATATCTGCTTTTTTCTGTAGACTTTTTTTTTGTCATTGGTAACCATTTTGTCCCAGATTCAGAGCATCACAGATGAGTCTCGAGGCTCAATTAGAAGAAAAAGCTACTCCAGTCCATTGTCCATTGTCCAAGATGCTCAGGCACTGCTGACTAATGATTATCAAGAGGAAGAGGTAGTTGGACATAGTGCTGACCATGACTAGACATATTTTCCATTGCAACACTTCAAGTACCACTATTGCAAACTGAACTACACATGAACAATGTAATCATTCATTGTTATAGAACAGTTTTAATAGCTTTTTCTAAATTAATTATCTTACTCTGTATTTCTTGTCTCTAGATGATGCTTCTGTGACATGAACTGTATTTTCTTTCTCACACTTATTTTCCGTAAAAGAAACACATTTCTGAGACTGCCTGTTTTCTTAAGAGCCAGAAGCAGGGTGCTACATTAATAAACATATCCCATGCTTTCACAAACCATTGACTTCCTTTATAGTTCCTCTGCTGAAGTACTGAAAGTTCTTGGAGGCCATATTGATATACTAGGTCTTTTACGGAGTGCAAGCCATTATTAACCCATATATGTCATTACTGTGTTGTGACATTGAAAAGAAATGCACTGATGTAATCAATGTGTTTAGTGTGCACTTGAAGTGTTGCTCATATTGAAAATGTGTAGCCTAGTTTGTAGAGGTGCCGTATACCTTTGTATTCCCTTACATCATGGAATGACAGAGCAACATGTTGTGTTTAATTAATTGAATTTAGTATCAAAATAGCACTAACAAAAATGTGCTTTTGTGTTTGCATTTTTATAAACATGTATTAGAGGTCCAGAATTTCTCTTGGTCTCACTATCTTTCTAAAAATGGTAAATTTTCTTCCATTGAAGCATAGTTGTACTGAAGTCATCTTACAGTTGTTCCTTTGAAATTTTATTTCATTGGATACTGCTGCATGGTATTTACAATACTGGCATGTATTTCTTAGCTTTTTAAATTCTCGTGATAAAACTGTATTCACAGTAACTTCTGATTTGTAGTCTTGACTCATAATTTAATCATCTGTGAACGTAGGAAGACCATACTAAGAGATATTTATGTGAACCTCAGAATTGATCTCCAGAATTTGAGAATCCTGAAGAAAAGGGACTAGGAAATAATTTAGGGAATATACCAAAGCTCAAAGGCATTTAAAACCACCAGCAATTACAGTTTGTGAACCACTAGAGGAATTGCTTTTCTGAGAATGAAAGCAGTATTTTCATCTGCTTGGATTTTATTCATGCTTTTTTTTGACCTGCATGAAATTCTTCATTACCAGGTATATGGAGGGATCATGACCATATCTAACATGTGAATAACTGAGGTTCCCAAATGGAACAGGAGATTTAACTGATGATTTAACAAGTCTCTGAATAGCTTTCAGTTATCTTTGGTTGTTAAAAATCATTTCAGAACTGTTAAATATCTTAAACAAAAAGCAAACAAACAATCACAGGAAAAAAGAAATACCACCTCTAAACCAGAAAACTCCAAAGTACAAAAAGAATCCTGCCCCCAAATACCAATTCACTTATAATTTTCAGAGTCTAAGGTACTGTATTTGTGTTGCATTTGATGGAAATAGAGAAGCCTATGGACAAAGTATTATGAGGGAAAGTAAGGAAATAATGTGTTAAATATTTAGCTCTTTTTCCTTTCAAAGAAACAAGGGGAATGGAAAATAGAAAACACAATATTCTTCCCACATGCATATGTGCTTTTATGTTCTTGAAGTTGATTTGAGTTGCTACTGTTAAAAGGAAGGAGAAGGCCTCTTCATGGCTAGATTGGTTGAATTTGTTATGTAATATTCTCTTGCAGGTATAAATAATCTAATAATCTGAATTTATAGCTGGCCTTCAATTCAGCCCCATACTGGCAATTCAGTCCCATACTGGCATCATCATGAGAGTCATGTTGTAGTTCAGCTACAGGCATGTGAAATGGACAGTGTTTGCAACAATATCTGAGAAAATAACATAACTCCTCAACGATGAGATAACTGGCTTTCAAGTTTTTCATTGTCAAAACACTGTGATGCTATTAAAGTACTCTGTAGTGGAATTCAACCTCATTTTAGTTCACTACAAAAGTAATGTTCCAGGCAAGATGTAGTCTTGCAAATATAAACAAATAAGAACATTTTACAAGCGATTTCACTTCATTCTGAAGTCACAATAGTCTCATATTTGTTCTCAAAGTAAGGTGCATTTTTCTTTAGCTTCTTTGGTTCTACTGCTGTGAAACTCCTTTTCAAAATTTTATTAACATGTAATTTACAAATGTTGGTTTTGGCTGAATATTGGGGTGATTATTTGTTTTGTGGCCAGGCCCAGCTTATCCATGATAAAAACACTGCCTCACGCTCTGCTCCAGCAGTTGAAGCAAGCGTGGCTGCTGCTGTGCCAGAGAAAGTGCAAATGACCTGGACTAAAGAAAAGTTTGTAGCAGAAAAGCATAAAAACAAGGATTCAAATGTGTCTGGCTTTAAAGATATTTTCAACATGAAGCCGTAAGTATGCATGTGGTATTTTGAGCTTTTTATTTCATAGTGTGTATTTTAATTGGGGGGTGGGTTGGTTGTTTTATCTGGGTTTTGTTTTTTTTATGAGATTCTGCTTTATTTAAAATTGAATACAAAAACAATCTTTTCATGCACTTAACTTAAATGGCATCCTTGTAAAAATAGCATGGACTTGGGTGGAATGACTGTAAAGAGTCACTCACAAGAATGTTTTAAGTGAAGTTTAAATATGACCGACTTCAAGCTGTAAAGTCAACTTCTGGATTGTACCAGAAAGCATATATGTTAAAAAGCTTAATGATAACTTTTTTTTCTTCCTGTGAGTGAAAAATTAGTGTATATGTCCCTGTATTTTTATTGTGTTTAATATTAGAGGGAGTACCAAAGATGCAGATAGTCTTTCAAGATGTTTAGCTTATGTTTTTGATTTGGGTGCATGTTTTTTGGGTGAGGGGGTTGTTTTGTTGGGAAGAGAGGGGGGTTTGTTTTTTTTTTTTTTTTGCTTGTTTGTTTTTTTAATGGACATTCAGCCCTCATCCTGTAAATTAAAGAAATATAAAACTTGCGTAAATATATATGTCTTGCTATATTAAGTATTTCCTGTTTAAATATTCCTTTATTAGGAATATTAAATAGCTGAGAGCTACTCCTTGCGTCAAACCAATGTAGTAGACACAAAAACAATGACAAAGGGAAATCAGCTTGATTGTTTCCTCATGTTGTGACTTTAAGCACTCACATGCATCTTTTCTTAGTTCTGGAAGAATGCGCTTGGAGGCATAGCTGTAATTATTTTCTGCACATGACCAAACCAAAACTGTGGATGTCAAGGGAAATCTCAATATCTAAATGAAACACATCTTAAACCAAGGACTTGTAGGCGATGCAGTTAGAAAGCATATTTAAAATTAGTACCTTAAAGTCCTAAGTTGTTTCGTGGATTTGCATTGAGCTGTTTAGAAACCATTTGCCTTCTGCACATTCCAAAAATTATTGGTCTCAATGCTCTAAAGCATTGTCCCAGGCTGCATTGCACTCTAATTATTGGGGGTTTTTAAAATTTATATATTTGAAACATTTCTTATTATTACTTTGGAATTGTGCAAGACACTGATTTCAAATATTATTATTTTAAGACTACTGTGCGTAGTTGAGTAGAAATTACAGTTCATACTTGATGTGCCTGTACAGTATATTAATATTATTGACTTAAAAATGTACCTGATGCCAACATTTTTTTTTCTATGCATTTGCTTCCCTTTCACATAGAGAATGGGGAAATCTGTAAGTCTAAATTTCAATTCACTTAAACAACATAGACTAGGTTCCCTGGTTCTTGTGATCTTGTACATTGTATGCATGCTTCTAAATCATAACTTGCAATGCATGTATTCTTTTGTTCCTTGTTTAATATACTGTGATTTAGCACGTCACTGAAAAAATATTCATTATTGTGACTTGTTAATGTTCTCTTAAATATGATCAACTTTCTATTGAAGGTAAGTCATCAAATGTGTTATAGTTTCTATAAGAATATAAAACTTGACAGTACTTCTCTGCAGCAGCATGATATTTAGAGTTCTAATTAACTACATTAAAAATGAATATATTTTTATTCTGGAAGAATAGCCTCCCATTGTGTTATAACTACTTGGACAATAGGGAATATTTGTTCACAAAGAGAACTTTCATGTTTCATCGAAAGTCAGTTCTTGCCTGCTCTCTACCAACCCATGCATGTGTACAAATAACATAAGTTCGGACATACATTGGGTATGACAGCACACTGAAATGGAATACTACATCTCTTGAGTGGAACTCACGTGACTGCTCTGCTTTTTTTCAGAGTTCAGCATTTTCTTAATTTTATCTGCTTAACAAATCGAGCTTCTTATGAAAATTTTGGAAGTTTACTTTGTTTACTATGTATGATTTCAGTTTTACCAATACTTGAAGGATAAGTGATGTCAGTCTCAGTTCACATTTTATTCAACACAAGCCTTTATTTCGATGCTGCATTTTTGCCCACTCTGTCACAAAGTAACACCCTACATTTTATTTTTAGTTTAACAATGTTTCAGTTTCAATATTTATACATCTCAGTTATACAGTCTTGCCTCTCTTCATAGTTCTTGTTTGGTCTTCTCAAAATGCAGTTGTCCTTCTAAAAAATGGAGCTTCAAACATTCCTTTGTTCCATATATAGTTTTTGTACAGTTAGTTCTTAGGATAGATGGCCACCGTGATAGAAAATCCCCCAGGAGGGACTGATTAACTCAGTTTTAGAAATATCATTCTCTCGTAGGGGGAAGATGGGAGGTGGCAGAGCATGAAGAATCAGTTTAATTGATAGGACTGGTTTCCACTGGCCATTGAATTTCAGGCCAAATGCCTTTTAACTATTTTTTTTAAAAAAACCCCTACTTTTAGGCAGCAGATTTTTTGGATAAATGGACTAAAGTAGAGTTTGAATATTTTGGTCAGACTGTAGCATATGGCTCCTTTCCAACCTTGGCTAACTTTACACAGATTGCTGTTTCTTAGGAACTGTGAGGAAACTATTCTTTTATTTTGTTCTGAAAAATCATTAAACCATACAAGAGAGACACTAAAATATGCACATTTAAAAAAATCATAGCAGTTTTTTCTTCTTGTGCACAAATCTACAATGATTATATTTGTAGATGAAACAAGGAAAATAGTAGGAAATTTTGATAATGTAAAGGGGTAAGCTCAATTTCATTCACTGCTTACTGCCTTACTGTTACAAAATGAGAAGCTAGCAATGTTTTCAAAATTCTATGGTGTTACTGAATTTTCTTCACTGGCTTATAGAATTTTGTAATGTTTTCAAAGGACCATGAGTAAAACCTTGTACTGTACAACAGAAATACTGTGATCTTTCCATTGCATTCCTATAATTTCATTGTTTGGAAATTCTTGTATAAATCCAGTTACTTTTTTATAGAAGTCATTGTCCTGATTTAGGACAAATTTGGAATAAATAGGATTCTTAGTGGTTCTTGTCTGACCTTTAAAATCTATTGAAACCAAGGTTTTGATTCATCTTGGTAAAAGATAATTGACAACTGAAAAATTTGTGCATTCTGACAATTTACTTAGAACTGCTTGAATTTCAGAGTTAAATGTTCTGGTCAAAGGTATTGCATTTTATTTATTTTTAATATGTACAAATACTAGTGTCTATGAAAACAGTTGTTTTACATACTTATAATTTCAAATAAATAATGTTTGATTCAATTACATAAGTATTATGACAATGCTTAAAAATGTTTCTTTGCATGCTAGGAATCAGTCAAATGTGAGAAGAATGCACACTGCTGTGAAGCTCAACGGAGTAGTGCTTAATAATTCACAGCATGCTCAGCTAGTTCTCCTGAATATGCCTGGACCTCCTAAAAGCAGAAAAGGGGATGAAAACTGTATCCTCTACTCTACTGGTTCCATATTTCTTGAAATTGAGAATTTCATTTTTGTGATTCTGCCATTACTTGTTGCAATAACCATTAGTAAGTATGGTAAGCATAAGTCTGCCTTTAAGAAAATGACACAGAATTTAAAAATAAAAGAAAAAAATCTTGATAGGGGGTGTTATTGATATAAAGGATTTCTTAACTTTGAAGTAATCTTAAAATTTCCTATTCTTAACTTTTTTTGTAGGTGAGTAGGGCAAAACTAGGAATTTCCCACAAGTTAGGCCTCACTTCCACTTGCATAATCAGGTAACAGGACAGTAAAGGGTGACAAAGAAAAACTCCTTGATGAAATTTTTGAACTCTATTTTGGCATTGTATGTCAGACTTTTTGAGAGATTACTAAGTATTTTGTTTCTCTTCTGAATAAATTCCTTGACCAAATGGTATTTCAGACATGGAATTTCTGGAAGTTTTGACAGAAGGTCTAGATAGAGTTCTCCTAGTCCGAGGCAGTGGACGTGAAGTGATCACCATTTATTCTTAATCTGTTTGCATGTGGTTTTCAAACACAACACACCCGCACCGTAAGAAAACAAAGGGGTTTTTTGCCATAATTTGAGCAGCTTCATTGTGTTCTAGTGCATTGAAAATTTGCTGCAGGCTGAATCTTCTGATGATGTGTTCTTTTTCCCCTAGTAAGATGTTATATTTAAATACTATTTTAAGCAGATTTATGTAGAAAATTAATAAATGATGGATTAATAAATGGTGGATGGCTTAGGATATTTATGTGTAGCATATTCTGACACTTCTTAAGCTGTGGTAAAGCAAAAAAAAAATGGTAATGCAATCATACTTTTAAAGATACAGAAATGTAAGCAACTTTTGATTATTTTAATCTTTGTTCTATATCCAAATAAAAGGGATGGGTTTTAGGAACGGTTGTCTTTTTTTCTTATCAAAATACTGCTATGTTGCTTCTGTTGGAATTAATCGTGGTTCAAGAACCTTCTGTCAGAGATGTATACAGCCAGTCAAATTTGTCTATGATGTGCATTAGGTGATTCCTGGAAGTTCATTATTTGGCATACCTGTTAAAAAGAACATTTCTGTATTTAAAATACTTAGGTAGCTGAAACCTCCAGGTGACAGTAAACAGACAAGCTGTATGGGTTCTTTTCTATGAGGAACTGGCAGTTACCATTATTTTGCACAATTACACCAATGATGGAACATAAAAGCATCCAACTTCATTAGGAAGGCTAATGGTGCAGAAACTCCACCTGGTTCTAAATTGAATTCAACAGTTGATAAACCACAGCAAGGTGGTTAATGAAATGCAGTCTCTTGTTTTCAGATATGTATGTTTTGAAAATGTTGTATGTGTATGCTGCTGTTTAAAATAAAATCTGCTTTCCTGAAGTGAACGAGCTTGCAAATGTTCTTCATTTGAAATTGTTAAGTAGTTTAGTTTAGGCGCTCAGTAGAAACTTTTTGCTTCTGTTACAATTCTATTCCTTTTTAGGCACTCTTTAGTTTTGTAAATGTTGTTTAAGACCTAAAGTGTATCAGAAGATTGTTCTGCTCTAAAAGTAATGGGTCTATTTAAACATATAAACTATTATTTTTTGCTTTCTTCTTTTTATTCCTTTATCATACAATCAAGATGTCTGTTGCTCAGACTAGAACAGCAGTGATGCAGTACTCAAGTGCCTGGCTAGGCTCCAGGCCAGTGTTTTTATCATAACACTCTCAAGTGGAGACAAAGCTATAAACAGCAAAAGCTGAAAGCAGCCGTTAGTTAGCCATTAGCAAAAGCCATTAACAGCCACCAGAAAGACAGCCATCCTGTCCCTGTAGTTTGATGCACAGGAACAGAGGGAACAAAAAGGTAACGAGGTGGCCCAGAGAACTCCTGATGAGTCAAAACCACTGCTGGGATACATCAAAAGGCACCTGGAAAGGCATGCTGCACACCAGAATGCCCCCATATACCACTGGGTGTGACTGCAGCTGTATGCCTCGGGTTAAAAATAGGTTTATGCACAGGCACTCAGAGGTACCTTAGGAATGCACCAAAGACACTCCAGGAGCTCTTAAGTACAGTGAAAGGGACAAAGAGGGCCTGTGGACAGCTCAGAAGGCATCTGAAGGTTCTAGATTTGCACAGTATATCAATGGAATTAAAAAACATTCTCAGACCAGTGAGGAGAAGAAAAACATCAGCAGATGCCTCCACTGCATTACAGAGGGCTCTAAGCTTTTCGTGGGACATATTAAAAGGCATTCCATGGGTTGTGGTGTAGGGCCATCAGCTGGTATTTATAGACAACTGTAGATAGCTCATAGTAAAAGGAATGATAAAAATTTAGTTTAGAGATAGGCTTTCAGAGGCATCTGGTACCTACCAAAAGCTCTGAGTTCCCTTAGATGCAAGGCAAGATTGGCAAAGGTTTCTGTGGGCATACCAGAAGGCATTTGATAAACTTGAGGAAGTGATAGAGAACAAACCTTCAAGCTGGAAAGTGCAAAACATCAATTTAGGAAGCTTTTGAGATCCAACAGCAGACGGGCTTCTGAGACTTTTATATGTGCTTGTGTGTTACAGGGACCACCCATGCTGTGATGGAGGAGGACATCCGAACACTTGCATGTCGGCTTCATTTTTTTTTGAGATTTGCTTGTAGATGCACAATATTAAGAATTATAGGCTATAAGTTATCAAAGACTATATTTTAAAGTGGTGGATAGGTGCATTCACATCCAAGACTGGTCAGGGCAAAATGCCATTGAGGCCTTATTTCTGATGATAGTTTGTTTTATTTCCTGATGATCTCATAAGAAAGGGCTACAGGACAATTTTGCACCTATTCTTGCCTGCAAATTCCTTTCTCTTGCAGCCTTAAATATGTTAGAAAGTGAGGTAAGAATCTGTGGGAGGTGACAGTGGTCAAAGAGAAAATTTTTTAGGCATCAGGCAGCAGCAAGATGTGGGAAACCAAGTCACCTAACTTTCCCACTCTGGCCTGAGAAATTGTAAGGAGGAACCAAAAGAGTCCTTGCAGGTGTTGTTTTGGTCCTTGCAGGTGCTGTTTTTGCAACTTGTTTACTTGGAAAGATGTTTACAATGAGACGTCAGCCTGAATGACCAATCATGTTCAATTGAACTGAAACACTGTATAAAAAGGATGTGCCTTTTAATAAACACTTTAATAAACATATATGCCCTCCAAGAAGATTGGAGTTTATATCGTTATTTCAGCTGTCCCGAATATTATAACTGTGAAAAACGAGGTTCACTTTCTTAGAAAAATTTATAAGTTTAATAAAAAATAAAAACCAGACAATTAGGAGACAGACTAAAGTAAATACAGTTTCTCGACCGAGGGTGCCTGGCCCCAGCCAGCACACCCATTAACAAAAAGCTTGTTCCTTAAAAGTATCAGCCTGTTGCATATTTATAGATTCACATGCTTGATTCAAACATTCCTTTTTGGGTAGGATTTTCTTTTGTTCAGTTTCAACT
>WBMY01014892.1:0-10968 GCA_013397315.1 Donacobius atricapilla | reverse complement strand
CAATCATTTAATCTGGTAGAACCATCTGCAGGTGACTCCATTCCATCTGGTAGCATAAGGTCCATAAATTCTCCTCCTGAGGTTTTGGTCATCTTCATTTGGAGAAAATACTGATAACAGAAGTTCAATAAATTCCTTTTTGTAGCTTCTGGTCAGCAATCTTAATTTGGTTTAATGCAGGAATGCAGGAAGGCTCCCCCACTTCCTGGTTTGGCCAGTTTAAATGTTACAAAAAATATACATTCATCACATTTCTAAACTCTATTAATAAAAAATACAGTACAACCTTCCCACCTTATACATATAGTATTCATTTTAATATTTGTGAAAAGTCAACTTTATAATATGCATTTATAACATAATGATAAGAACCCATTAACTACGGCAGTAAACATAGATCATGGATCCAACAGGTGCTGAATTCCTGAGGCTTTCATGCTTTTTGGTGTCGGTTAGTAAATGCACCATGATGGAGGAGGAAGTATGAGTGCACTTGTCTGTTGGGTACATAATTCTTTTGGACTTTGGTCTTAGTCGCACAATATTAAACCTTACATGTTACAAGCCATGGAACACCATGACTTGAGTGGTGAATAGGTAAATTCACATGCTAGAGTGATCTGGAGAAAAGGATTGTGCCCATCTTTGTCATTTGCTTTTTGTGGTATATCTTATTGACTCTGTGAAATGAAGCTTAAATCATAGAGTGGGTTGTCCTGTAAAACACAGTGGCATGGGATTTAGGTAGTAGAGCAAGTTATGAGTTCCTGTGATGCTAGGGCTCTGAACAGGCTTCCAAGGAGCATCTGGATCTTCAAAAATGAGAGCTAGTAACACCTTTAAGTCCTGGTCACTCCTGGAGCTGGTCTCTCAAGGGTGAGGTTTTAGCTGCAGGTGAGGCTTAGATGGCAAAGCAAACACAGAGCTCCAGTGCTGGTCAGCAGCTGGACTAGGCAAGTGATGTAGGTTTATTCCAAAACAGCTTCCCTCTCTCCTCAGCTCAGAACTCAGTGACATTGACTAAAATGAGACCATTATTTGCCTGAAATACCAGGGGTTTTTCAGTTCCAAAACTCTTTTAAGGCTACAAATCAAAAAAGGATTCAAATGGAAACAGGATTTTATTTTTTTGGTGGGGGTTTTGTTCTTCTTTTTCCTGTGTCTTTTTCAGAACCAATGCTCACAAGCATTAACACAATGCATACATGTAGGCAGGAAGAGGCTAATGTGTTCTTCAGTTTAGCTTGAAAAAAATTCCCTTGCAGTGTGGCAAAGAAAAGCCACCAAGAGTAGCAGCAGGAATACAGGCCAAGCAGTCCCTGTTTCCTGAAGAGTGAGAATGTAGAGAATGAGGATCAGTACTGACCACACACAAATGTAAAAGCAGTGTATTGTAGAATATTTTCAAAAGTATGACATGAGTCAATGACAAGCACACTTTTTACTTTTCAAAGCTTGCCAAGCCGTGCTTCTTGGCTAGGGATGCATGAGAAGTGCTTGTACTGCATTCAGGGAGAGCTGAGAAGTGACAGCTCCAAATTGTGCAGTAAGTTGAAAGCCCCTTAAAACATAGGCTCTTTTGCGTAAGCAAGATCCCCTGAAGAAATGGAGCTAAGGGTAGAGCCGTGCTCACTCCCTCTCCAAACTTGCATTGAGCAAGAGAAACACGACACAAGTTGATAGTGCAAGAGCAGCAGGCATGCACTTGCCTAGCCACAATGGTATTGGTGCTGTTGAAAGCCTGCAAGTTCAAGGTGAGGTCTGACCTGGCATTTGCTGTATGGGAGCAAGTGCTGGACTCTGGAGAGGATGAGAGAACATGCTGATGCATTTAGTTGGTAAGACAAATATAGCCCCAGTGTTGGTGGTTCTGTTGAAAGGCTGCCAGGAGAAGATGCAGGCCAGCTTTCTGTCCTGACTTCTTTTGTGTGAGAACAGTTGCTAGACATTTTCAGTTTTGGAGTTGCACTTGAGGTGAGTTTGAGTGTGTGATGGTACCTTTAGCTGGCAAGGCAAGGACATAGCTCTCTCAAGTGGTGCTGTTGAACAGGGACAGGGGGGAGGTAAAAGCCAGCAAGAGCTTTTTGTCTTGCCACCTTTCGTGTGGGACCCATTGCTGGACATTTTCAATTTTGCAGCTGGGCACTGTGAATACTGAGATAGTGATGGTGCCCTTACTTTGCAAGGGAAGTGCATAGCAGTAGTGTTGGTTATGCTATGAGAAGCCCTGTCAGAGTAACATCAAGGCCAGCAACACCAAGAGCTTTCTGTCCTGGCACATTTTGTGTGGGAGGAGTTACTGGGCATTTTCAGTTTTGGAGCTGGACTTCACAAGAATGCAAGAATATAATGGTACCTTTGGTTGACAAGGTTAAGTATGTAGCACCAGCATTGATGGTGCTATTGAAAGGCTGCCAAGGGAAAGTGAATGCTCCTCAGAAAGCTCTTTTACACTTTTTACAAAGGGTGTTTAAAAATTCACTGGTGTCTACTAACATTTGTGTGTGTCAAGTTCACGGGTTTACCTGATACTACCACTGTTTATCCTGAATGACACACTTTTCTCATTATTTTTAGTAGTTTTGTAATAAGTTTTTGTTTTAAAGTAGTGACTACTGGGTTAGGGTTAATATGTTCTTAATTTAAAGTAAGGACAGATTTTTTAAAAGGAAACTGGGTATTGTATAGACTTAAATTGTTTTTAATAAGGGTGTAGGTTTGTTAGTTGTTATGTAGTTGTTTGTGGAATCCCTGCAACCCCTTGACGTAAATCCTAGGAGCTGGCCCTGGCAGGATAAATTATAGTCACCAGCTTTGCTTGAGAGATAGGACCTCCCAATGGTGCTCTGTGCACAGTGGTTTGCCCCTGATCCACCACTGGGCATGTGGTTTTTCCCCCATCCCTTTGTATCCAACCCTGGATAGGACACTGACTCCTATAGGACACTGACCTTACCTGCCCTTTGCACTGCCCCTGTACCTCAAGGTCATTGGCTGCTGTGGCTCATACTTAAGCCAAGAATTGACTCAGAAATTCCCTCTTTGCACTATACCACTCATTCAGCACCACTGGAAATAAACTTGGCTGGAATCGATCCAGCCAAAGGGCCTCTCCTTGCTGCTAGCCGCATGGCGTGTGTGTGGATGTGTGAGCTTGACTGCCTTGCCTGAATTTCCGCAAGCGGCTTCTCCTCTGGAATGGTTTACTGGGGACTAGGCATCTGCTCCACTCCTAAAATACATGCCATTACAGTTGTTGGTGAGGCTCTTTTACAGGTATTTTTAGAGGGTGAAATTACAAATCTTTAGAGGTTGATGTTAGGGTTGGATGGCAACTAGGTAATTTTTGGAGGTGAGGGGGTCTTATTTTTTTGGAGGTGATTGATGTTTGTCTAGATGAGTAGGTAACTATTTTGGACTTGTTGGTAATAAAATATTGGCATGTTTTTTCTTTAGGCTAGTAAATTAGTTAGGTTTTATTAGTGTATACTTAATTAAAGATTTTTATGTAAAAATTTTAGAAATTGCTTTTGTACATGTAAATTTTTTAAGTAGTATTGTTTAGTTAGGGATTAAATTAGATTTTTCATTATGAATATGAAGACAAGATAAAAAGTAAAACAATATGTGGCAAAATAATAAATTTACACTAAGCAGAAATAAATTAGATAATACATCTTATTAGTAGTACATGAGACATAGGATGGTGATTTAAAACAATGTATTATCAGTTATAATTTTTTTAAAATACTCCACTATTATCTAGGGTTTGTAATAGCTGGTAAGCCTCATTTTAAAGCGAGGGCTTAGAAAATTATTCTTGAGTATGATTCTTAAATTTATTTAAAAGGGGGTCTAGTTATTATAGGTTCAAGTTTGGAAAGTTAAAATAATTTGAGTACAGTTTTAGTGCAGAAAATGCTTGGGTTTGGCATATTTTCTGACTAGGTAAGACTAGGATTTGGTAAGGGTCTGGGATTTAACTGGAAGAGTCTCCCTAATATATTCTAAAAACTTCTCAGTACTAGGAGTTAGGAAAGTTTTTAAAAATGATACATGTTTTGTAGATAGTTAAATAAAGATATATTAAAAGTTTGAAAAGCAGGTGGCTTTGTTATTTATCTTTAGTTAAGCAGTTAATGATACTATAGACAAATAGTAAATGAGTAAAGTAATGCTTGTTACAAAAAGCCAGTGAATTCACATTATAATATTAACAACATAATTAAAATTATTAATATATTAGTAGTAACTGTCTTCAGAAATTGAGGTCATATTTTCTTAGATATTTTGTATATATGACATTAAAGTAAAAAAAGTAAAAAAGTATTAAATAGTCTAGAACTAATAACAGTTATAATATGGAATTGTTATTCATTCTTCAGTGTTACTTATGAAAATAAAATAGAGGTTGTTCTTATTTTTATAATGAAATAGTTGTATCTTGTAATTCAAATGAGAAAATTTTAACAGAAATTCATTTAGACTTTATATTATTAATTTGTAGGTAAGTAAACAACTATACAGAAATAGCAATATGGGTTTATTGGAGGGATTAAAGTACTGTAGCTTTTTAAGATTGTTTGTACAATAGACTTGAGTTTGGCTTTATAAAAGTAATGGGATATAAATATCAAAGGCTAAACTAAGAAAAAATCAGTTATATCAAATAGTGTTATGAGTTTTATATAAGTAATTTGATTAGGTTAGTGGGTGTATGAGGTTAATACTTACATATAAACAGTTACAAGGTTAGGGGGTTAGATTATTTTAAAGAGTAAGTTACTGTTTACTGTATTTGTGGTTTATTAAGATACTTAAACTGTTTTGATATTATGTCTAATTTTAATTTAAACATGGCAAGGAAAAATAATTACACTTGAATCACTAAACAGTAGTACTGAAAGATTCACAACAGAATTGCTTTGTTAAAACTGTGCAGTAAAAGACAAGGAACCGGTAAAGCTGATAGAGAAGTTTCATGTACTAATTATAGCTAAGTTTTAAATAACTACTGTAGAGATAGTTCAAAGTTTGCTCTTAATGGGAGTAAAGGAATGTTAAATTTATGACTTCACTAATTACTCTCAGCAAATCACGTAATCTTGTTATGTTATCGATATATAGGAAGACACCATATTTACACAAACAGCTTTAAATTTTTCTAGTAACAATTGTGTTAAAAATTATAAAACACAGGTTAGTGAAATTAGAAGGCAAATTTTAATAGAGTTTCAATTAGTATGTAGTGTTACTTGATATTTGGATGTGCTATAGTTTCAGCATGCTGTGCAGGCTACGATCGTCCTGGCTGAGGCTAAGTGGAGGGGTTGTACCCTCCACAGCAGTAGTAGTAGCAGCTACAGTTACAGCTACAGCCACAGCCGCAGCTTCTGGTAGGCATCATGTGGGGAGGTAGAGGTCTGGTTCTTTTTTAGGGTAGACAGGTCTAGGGTTAAAGGGGTATTCATTGTCTTTGTAAACTATAGTCTCGTAAATTATCTTTTAAGTGGGGAGAATTTTAATGGCTAAGGGTGGTGCAGTTGGGAGTGATGGCAGTGGGGCTGAGGGGACTACTGAAGATGTGGTTGAATTAGACTGCTTACTAAAAATTTCAGTAAGTACACAACACACCAGGAGCAACTTAGCAGCTGTTAAATTGCAATGAGTGGTTGTATCATAGAGTTTAAGACTCATCATAGAGTTTGAGACTCTCAAAATGACATGGCAAAAGCAGAGGCAGGATCTGTATTAGGAAATTTTTTCTGCACCTAGAATAAAAGGTCTTTAAGCTCTTGCTTGGGTACGGCATGAGAATTAGGTCTGATCAGAGCCTTAAAGGCTCTTATAAATATCTTTGGGTTGTTTGGACATCTTGTGTCCTATCATGTTCTGTGAGGCCTACCTGTTGTTGTGCAGCAGGTGAAAATATCAGTCTCCATCTGAGTCGAACCAGCGGTGCAGGCAGAGGTTACGACTGCTCCTTCCTTGCAGGAGGACGATAAATCCCTAGGGTTTCTGTTTCCTCACAGCGGCACTTAACTAAAAGTACTTCAGGGTATTCCAACCACTCGACAAATTAGCTGAATTGCATTCCTCAGACACGGAATCAATTGTTGGAAAAACCTAGCTCTACAGAGACGAGGTAACTGAGAGGCATTTTTAAAGATTTTATTCCATTATCAATCTCATAGAAGAGTGAGACACAAGAGATGTAAGACTCAGCACCATTCTATTAGAAGTCAAACTATTTCTTTGTTACAATACCTCATAAATGTTTTTCAGCCTATTATTTTTTGCCACACAATGCTGCTAATACTTCTAACACCAATTACCTATTATTTTACCCCACATAGTCTTGCTACAATGCATTTTTCACAGTTGTAATTCTCCAAAATATCTAGTCTATTTACAGGGCCATTTTATGAAACTTGTTTCCAGTTCAATTTCTCTCTCAACGTCTTCTCTATTCCACGGCCTCTCTGTCCCTTTACCATGGGAAACAAAACTCACCTCCCCATGGTTCATGATGTCAGTTTGGAGGAGGTGTTCGGGATGCCAAGAGAAGCCAGAGTCCTTGGTATTGGCAGTTTTGGTCTGGGAGAAATCCTGCGCTCTTCATCATTTTAGCAGGGAGAAGCCCACTCCCTGCCACATGAACAAGACACACGTGGCCCTTTTCCATGGGAAACAAATCTTATCTTTCCAAGGTTCCTGATGTCAGTTTGGAGGAGGCATTTTGCACTCAAGTGCAGACAGAGTCCTTGGTATTGGCAGCTTTGGTCTGCGAGAAATCCTGCCCCATTCTCAGTTATAGCAGGGAGAAGCCCACCCTGTCTACAGGACATGAACAAGGCACATGTGACCCTTTTCCATGGGAAAAAAACCTTGACCATCTGAGGGTCATGATTTCCATTTGAAGGAGGCATTTGGCACTTCAAGGGTAGCCAGAGTCCTAGGTTTTGAAAATTTCGTCTGGGAGAAATCTTTAATTTCAGGAGGCAGAAGCCTCATTTTTAATTTTCAGGAGGCAGAAGCCTACTTCATGTCAGAGGTCCCTGGACATGAACACTGGCCCTTTTCTGTGGGAATACAGTTTGGAAGCAGGACTCATAGTACTGCTGAACTCATTACAGACGTAGGTGTGCTAGAGGGCTACAAGCCCTGGCAAGTCAAGGCAAGACCCTGAAGGAGGAAGAGATCAAGGGGTATGTAGGTATCTTTGTGTGCAAGACAGTACAGGCCTCAACAAGTCTGTACTAGCCCGTAGTTAAGCAATGTTACTAAGAAACACAGATTTAGTTGTTATGCTTGAAAGATAAAACCAGCAGTGTGTTCAATAAAATTGGCTTCATGATGCAAACCATGCGGACCCCGTCTCTTCAATCGCCCGAGAATTGGTGCCCTCTGTGAGGTTAGCGATGTCTGCCTAGCTGAGCGGCTGCTGGCGAGCCCTGCAGGACTAAGTGCCCCCTGAGAGGAAGGGAGAAGCCTGCCGGCAACAATGAAATCCCTCTGGAATGGAGGTCAGATGCAGGGGATCATGGGGCAGGGGATGTCTACCCAGAAAAGAGATGGTTTTGAACTTATGACCAAGCTGTTACAACAACATGGCAAATCCTTGCCTTCACACAACTTGAAAGCTCTATTGAGATGGACAGCAGTTAAGCTCTTAACTCAGGAGTTACCCAGTCCACAGTCTTTACAACAGGTCTGTGGGAAAAGGTGGAAGTAAAACTGTGACATTATACAACGAAGGTTAACAAAATAGTTGCAGAAATGCTCCCCTTCCTGGTGGTTGATTTTTGAGGTCCTGAAAGGCCAAGAAAACTCCCATGCTAAAGATAAAAGGGATGCCTCCTACCTTCACTTTGCGGTGGAGTCTCAGAGTTCTTCCCGATCTGGAAAGCCTGCGCCCCTCTCCACACAGCCCGCAGCCTCCTCTCTTATGAGTGGGAGGGAGAGGAGAGGGGCCTTGCGATCCATAGGGGAATTCGCTGCCCAAATGACAGTGACAGTAACGGAGAGTACCCCTTTGACCCTGGGCCTGTCAACCCCGAGAAGGAGCCAGATCTTTGCCCCCTGCACGGTGCCTGCCAGGAGCGTGGCTGTGCCTGCTGCTGCTGCTGCTGCTGCTGCTGAGGAGCAGGGGGCGGCCTCCCCGCCTGGCGCCGGCCTGCGCGGCATGCTGGAGCTACAGCGCATTAAAATAACAACTGATGAATAAAATAATACTAACTGGTGAATAAAATACGTACTGACTGAAACTCTGTTACAGCTTAACCTGTGAGTCATGATTTTAAACAGGATTGTCACTAGAAAAATTCAAAAGCGTTTGTGTGGATGCAGTGTTTTCCTACATATTGACAACACAGCAAGACTGCATGATTCACTGGGAGTAATTAGCTAAGTCATGAATTTAACGTTTTTTTGCTCACATTCAAGACAAACATTGAACCTTATTTGTAATAGTTATTTGAGACTTAGCTATAATTAGTATATGAAACTCCATTGTCAGCTTTACCAGTTGTTTGTTTTTTATTCTATAGTTTTGAGAAGGTAATTTTATTGTGCATTTTTAAGTATATCTATTAATTCAAGTATAATTTTTTGCTACATTTAAATTAAAATTAGACTTGATATCAAAATAGTTTAAGTATATTGATGGACCACAAATACAATAAATAATAGCTTATTTTATAGAATAATTTGAATCCCTAAACTTGTAACTGCAACACTATGCAAGCATCAGTTTTACAAACCCACTTACCTAACAAAGTTACTTGCATAAAACTTATGGCACTATTATATAACTAAATTGCTATTGTTTTAGCCTTCAATATTTATATCCCATTACTTTTATAAGGCCAAACTCAAATCTATTGTATAGGCAATCTTAAAACGCTGCAGCAGTTTAACCTCTCCAATAAATTTATGTTGCTGCTATTTTAGTACAATTGTTTACTTACATGCTTTTTACCCAGGTAATAGCATAGTATTTACAAAGTTGATAATTCATTGTTTTAAAACACCATTTTATTTTTCATATACTACTAATTGCATCTATTATTTGATTTATTTCTGCTTAGTGTAAGTTTATTGTTTTGTTACATGTTGTTTTACTTTTTATGTTACCTTTATGTTCATAACAAATGACACACAGATTGTTAAAAAACAAAAGAAGGAGTATGGCTCTTTGAGAACATTTACATTAATATTTATACTAAAAATTTTGAAAGCAAATCAAATTAAATTTGATACCTAGCAAAGCGATACTGTTTTAAAGATTTGCATGTGCAGAGGCAATTTTTAAAAGTTTTTATGTAAAGATTTTTAATTGAGTGTACAATGATAAGGCCTAGCTAATTTACTAACCTAGGAAGAAGGTATGCATGTGTTTTATCACCAACAGATCCAAAGTAGTAATCTGTTTGTTTGGACAAGCATTAATCATCTCAAAGAAAATGAGGTCCAGAGAAAAGAAAAAATTATTTAATTTCCATCCAGCTCTCGTGACCAAGACACAAACAGAAACAGGACTGCCATGACATGGTTGTGAAGATTTTGAAGGCTTGTGTTGCATGAACCTGTCTGACCACTCTCAATTTATTCATGCTAGCATACAAGCCCTTCAAGAAAATGTTACCAAATTAAAGTTTGTAAATAGCAGTAATTGGCTTAAATGCATACTTAGGAGATAAGTCCTTACTGGGTAGCTTAAGCATTTAATTAAAACAGGAATTTATGTTTTAGCTGTATTGTTGCTTATGATGATTTGCTTGCAAAGTGTTTCGCAATTTGTTTAGAGACTGATCGATAAGTCCACAAAAAACAAACAAACAAACAACAACCAAAAAACAAACCAAAACACAACAAAACCAAACACCTTAATGGTGAAAAGCTTTAAAATACTGTGCCCTTCTGGTGAAAGAAACAGCAAAGCAAACAGCAAATGAACTTGAAGACTTGAAACTCTACCCTTAAATATGAAAAATGAAGTTCACTTTCTTGGTAAAATTTATAAGTTTAATAAAAAGACATTTAGAGAAATAAAGTAAATAGTTAATTAACAATTACGGCCGGGTGACTTGGCATTTAGCCAAGAGCACACCTCACTATTTCAGAACACTTTAAAAGGACTAGCATGTTACATATTCAAAAGTCTCTAATGCATTATTCAAACATTCCTTTGAGTTCTGATGCTCTCCTATTTTCACCCCCCTCCCTCCCCCCCCACCCGTCCCCATTTCATCAATTCAACGTTTTATTACAACTTGCAGATATATCTCTTTAAAGCACCACTTGGTCGCTTGGTCGTCCCACATTCGACTCCCTGATAACAGAGCATCAATAAATTCTTCCTTTGGAGGTTTGGGGTCTGTTCCCATTATCTTCATCCAGAAAATCCAAGAATATGTGGAATTTCCTGATTATATGTCCCATTCTTCTGAGTTAGCTACAAAAAGCATCTTACACCATATAGTTTTGATATTATGCTATAACCTAAAAAAAAAAAAGAATATATATATATATACATTCATCACACCACCATTTCTAAGCCCTGTTAGCAGAAAGTAAAAGAAACTATATTAATACAGCAAAACCCTCCAACATTATACATATAGTATTCATTTTAATATTTGCAAAAAGCTAACATTATAATATCTATCTATAACATTAAATATTTCATGATCACCCTCTCTAGAATATAAAATATGACTGACTGACTTAAGAATGCCTTCACCAGGATGTAGCTTTGGGATTGAAGGAGAAATTAAGGAAAGCATTATAGGAAAGGTTATATAATTCCGCTCACAAACTAAATTGTAATACAGAATAAGGAAGCAAACCAATAGTAGTAACCACTGGTTAGATTTTAGAATATGGTTAGTTCCTTCAGTCTATAATGACCCGTGGAAAGACTAAAACTCAGAGACAAAGCCAGTTTTAAAGTAGGTGTGTAGCTTA
>WBMY01014890.1:7539-31270 GCA_013397315.1 Donacobius atricapilla | reverse complement strand
GTGTGACAAACTGCATCAGGTATTTTACCTCCCACTCTACAAATTGAAGTTTTCCTTTTGATATTTGAAGTCTCTGGTTTCCCAGAAAATTTAATCATGCTATGGTGGATTCCTGGAGTTTATTTTCCTCCTCTCTTGAGAGAAGCAAATCACCTGCATATTGGGTAAGTTTTATTTCAGGTGTGATGGAGAAAAGTTGTAGGACTTCTCCTAGTTCTTGACTGATTAAGTTGGGGGATTCAGAAAATCCTTGGGGTAACCTTGTCCACCGAAACTGTTGCTTTCTTCATGAATTGGGGTCCTCCCATTCAAAAGCAAATATATCCCTACTTTCCTCGGCTAATGGGCAAATCTAAAAAACATCTTTTAGGTCTATCACACTAAACTACTGGTGTAATGGGGGAATAAATAATACTCAAGAGCGTATAGGGGTTGGGTTCTACCAGGTATTGATTCACAGTTCTTTTATTCATTTCTCTCAAGTCTCGGACAAGCCAGTAAGTTTCGTGTGGCTTCCTTACTGGCAATATGTGTGTATTATGGGGGGACATACATAGTTCTACGGTCCCTTCTTCAAGGAAGTCTTGGACCACTGGCTGCAACCCTCATCTCCCTTCTAGGGAGAGTGGATACTGCTGTATCTGAACTGGGCGATTTTCATTAATTATTTTTATTACTATAGGATTCATGTTTGATTTACCTTGGTTTTCCAGTCTTGCCCACACTATTTCATGAATCTTCTCCTCTTTTTCCTCTCTTAACCAGAGAAGTCTAACTACCATTCTCCCTTTTTCTGGGAGCACCCTGATGTCTAGCTGTACCAGAAAATCTCGTCCCAATAAATTGCCCCTGCTTCTGGAACTAATAGAACATTCTTATTTTATTTGTCCCCTCAAACGTTACTTTCTTTATGACTAATACTTTAAACCCTTTCCTTTTCACGCCCACTTCTTGCACAGTATCTTGACTCTTCTCACACTCTTTTGGAATTTTACAAACAAGTTCTTTCAGCCCTCTTGTCTACCAAAAATTCACATTCTTCCTCCTGGGGTCCTATTTTTGAGGTTTTCAAGGGCTCCTGATGGTATTCTGTCCCCAGGAAGTAGAGCCCCTGACACCCCTAGTCTTCCACTTTTCTTTTTTGCTTGTTCCCATAGACCCTCAGGTCTCTTTCTTTTTGGGGGTAATTTCTCTTGATATGCTCATTTTCCTAACAATAAAAGCAAACTGGCCTTATGTTCTCTAGTTTCCCAATTTCCCCTTTTGGAGTCTAGTCTCAAGGAACTGTATCCCACCTCCACCTATCCTCTCGCACTCGGGGTTCTTTTTCTTTACATGGGTTATTCCTTACATGTTGTTTTCCTTTCCTAATGGCACTTATTATTACCCTGGCCTTTGCCTTGGCCTTCTCATCTCTCTTGACATACACCTTCTGTGCCTCTCTTAAGAGATCTTCTAATCCCCTTTCTTGCTAACCATCTAACTTCTCTAATTGTCTCTGTATATCTGGCCAAGCATAGGTGACAAAATTTATCTTTAGCAAGATCTGTCCAGTCGCTGTATCAGGGTTACCTCTGAATACTGCCTCATATTTTTCCTCAATCTTCCTAGCCGCTCTGCTGGGGTTTCTTCTTTCTTCTGCTTCTCATCGAATGCCTTATGAGCATTCTGGCTTCGTGGAGCAGCTTCTTTTTAATACCACTTACAATTAATGTTCTACGCTCTTCTACTTTCTGCCTTCTCCCGGGGTTGTGGTCCCAATTAGGGCATACTGTGAGTATTTTCAGGTCCCTAGGAGGTTCTTGCATATGCTCCCTTTCCCATATCTGTATCCTAGCTGTCTGGATCATCTGTCTTGCCTCTGGTGTAAATAACATGGTCATTATTGATTGCATTTCTTCCCATGTGTAAATACTGGGCCCTAAAAATTGGTCTAACTGTTCCACTTATCTAATGGGGTCTTTTAGTAATCTTTTTAATTCTTCTATGAACATCTTCACATCAGAGGAATTGAGTGGTAAGTTAGAAATCTAATTCCCCCTGCACCCCACCTAGTGGTACTTCTCTGAGAGGATACAGTCCCACTGCTTTGTTCCCATCCCTTGATGTGCTTTCCTCTCACTGTGCCACTCTGTTTCTAGTATTTTGACTAGGTGCGATCGGTGCCAGTGGAGATGCCAGTAAGGCAAATAATTTAACGGGTCTCATTCTTTACTTTCTGATACTTTAAACGTGCTCACCCTCGAAGGTGAAATCTCTCCTTCCCAGCAGGCAGTGTAGTCATTCTCTTCCTGATTGAATGGTTTCTTAGCTCTTACCTAGAAGTTTAATGCCCAACATATCTACCATTCGTCCAAGCTATACCTCAGTTAGTGCACATGATCAGGTCTAATTTCTTCTTAATCCACTCTATCATACAGCACTGTATCATCTTGAGTTCGTCCTTATCTCTGGTGTTGGGGTCATATTTCCACCAGGCTAGTTTCTTTCCCAGTGGGTTATCTGGTGATGTAAGAAATGGATTTGTAGAGGACTCTCAAAGCCTAACTGAAATCTCACATAGTTTAGTACATCTGTATGTAAACTTTGAGATAAGGTGTGCTGACTTAGAAAGGCCATGGAATAGAGAAGACACTGTTGAGAGAGAAATTGAACTGGAAACAAGTTTCAAACAATGGCCTTAAAAACAGACT
This sequence comes from Donacobius atricapilla, assembly GCA_013397315.1. Classification (NCBI taxonomy): domain Eukaryota; kingdom Metazoa; phylum Chordata; class Aves; order Passeriformes; family Mimidae; genus Donacobius; species Donacobius atricapilla. The sequence continues at coordinate 28,577 of WBMY01014890.1, read as the reverse complement.
AGATATCTTGGAGAATTAGAACTGTGAAAGATGCATTGTAGTAAGACTACGTGGGGTAAAATAATAGGTGATTGGAGTTAGGAGTATTAGCAGCATTGTGTGGCAAAAACTAATAGGCTGAAAGCATTTATAAGGTATTGTAAACAAGAAATACCTTGGGTTCTGATAGAATGGAGTTGAGTTTTATATTTTTTGTGTCTCACCCTTCTATGAGATTGATAATAGATAAAAATCTTTTAAAAACGCCTCTCATTTATCCTGTCTCTCTAGAGCTGGGTTTTCCCAACAAATGGTGCCTCGTGCAAGGAACGCAATTCAGCTGATTTGTTGAGCAGTTGAAATGCCCCAATGTACTTTTTGTTAAGTGCCGCTGCAAGGAAGTGGGAACCCTAGGAATTTAGAGTCCTCCTGCAAAGAAGGTGCTGTCAGAACCTCTGCCTGTGCCACTAGTTCGACTCAGACAGAGACTGATATTATCACCTACTGCATGACAACAGGTAAGCTTCAGGGAACATGATAGGGCACAAAATGTCCAAACAGCCCAGTGATGTTCATAAGAGCCTTAAGGCTCTGATCAGGTCTAATTCTTGTAACATTTCATAACAAGAGTTAAAAGATTTACTATCTTAGGTTCAAAAGCAGTTTCCAATTCTAGATCGCGCCTCTGTGTTCATCTTCCCCCCTGTGGGATTTGGGAGGACTCAAACTTTACAATACTTTTACCATAAATCGAGATCATACAACTGCAAAGCTACTACCTACATGCTGCCCTTTGATTGATGTGTTTAAACAGCCTGCTGTGCCTTCTGAGCCCCCTGCTTCCTCGATCGTGTCCGTGAAACCCCGTGTCCCAGACCACATCCTCAAAGCCTCCCCCACCTTTGGTCGTTTACCAGAGACACTAAAACTCTGAACCCAAAGATACCGAAACCCCTGCCACTCCCACTGCATCTTTCACTGTTTTCCTAGCTGTGTCTACCCTACCCTCCACCCCTGCCTTTATCCACCAATTTAAAGGGACAGAACCCAAAATTTCTACTCCTTCCAAAGAGGAGGGGGCAAGCGCTGTCTGGGCTGCCTCGAGAAAACAGGAGAGAGGCTCTGTCAAAAGAAAAGAGGAGGGCTGCTTTATTAACACTACAAAAGGGACAGGCTCTGGCTGTCTTAAAAGGCAGGAATGTGAGAAAAAAACCGTGATTTGCAAACTTGTTGATGTGGAAATTAGGCCGGACAAGATTCCAGCTCAGAGGAGGAGTTTTACCCATTACATCCTGATGCCACAAATACGTGGGAACCAGGTTTGATTCCTCTTGTCCCAGAAAATAATTCAAAATGACTGACTGATTAGGCTGAAGTAAGATGTAAAGTCATGCAAGAGAAAGGCTTTAATTCATCATATAGACAGCTCCTTGCTATGCCAGCTAGGTATGGAAGAAATAATGTTAATCCTCAGTGGGAACCTATATCACATTATGATATTAAGGAGTTAAGAAAAGCTAAAGTTAAAGACAGTGGCTTAAGATCCCCATATTTTAACAGCGTGGTGAGAAGTATATGTGATCCTTATGACCTAAAGCCTTCAATTGTTATGTTTCATCTATGATTTTAACGAACTCACAATATATTCTGTGGGACTTAGACTAGTGAAAGCATCTTAACAGATTGATAAGAGAGCTGTGCTGGAGGTCCTAATGCCCAACTTCTGATTGGTCAATTAGATGGACATCCTCCAAATGATAAATCAAAGGATCAAGCAAAAGCTTTGCCTAGGGTGGTGCTGAGAGATTTTAAAAATGCAGCCTGTAAGGCTTTTGACTGTTAAACCTGTAGAAACCCATGAAAATGCCTATTCTCTAACTTGACAAGCAAAAACTGAATCTTATGGTGCCTTTTTAGAGTGTTTAACACAGGCAGTTCAAAGGCAATGTCCTGATGAAGCGGCACTTCCTCATTTAATTTAAAACCTTACCTTTGCTAATGCAAATAATAAATGTAAAAGGGTCATTCTAGCTTTACCAAAACAGCCACCAGCAATGCCACAAATGCTGCTTGCAGCAAGCTGGGCACTCCACAGCACATTGCGGCCATAAAAGCTAATACATTAGGAGAGCAACTTGCACAATCCCAAGATTCACTAAGAGATAAACTCAAAAGAGCCCTCGAGGTTCAGACAAAAAGTATTGAAAAAACCCTGGCTGCTTTACAGGTGGAGCTCATTAAACGGCCATGTTTTAACTGTGGGAAACCTGATCATTTAAAAAACAACTGTTGTAAGGCAGTGAAAAATGCAAAATTAATTTTTTCCTTCAGTGTAGAAAAGGGAGGCATTATGTGAACCACTATTGTTCCAAATTTGAAGGGAAACCTCTGTCAGGAAACTACAAAAAGAGCGGTACTACAACAAGTTTTGTCAGCGCCACCGCATGACAAAACAAATAATGGCAGCTCACTCCCAAAAAACTTAGGAAACCTGAAAATATATAGAAAGAACCCAAACCAAATGCAATTTCTGAAATCATCAGTTGTCTCCCAAGCAACCCCAACATATTTCCCCCAAGGACACGATGTAAACTAGCAACTTCTAAATTAATATACTTTTTAAAAGACTTTTGCCATGAATATATACCCACAGGAGTAACTAGTACTTCACAACAGAGACAAGACTTTTTTATTGTAGGTAAAGACAAGAACATAATTTAGACTTTCAGTTTTCCTAAATGTTGTTTCAGTGAATTGTAACAAAGGGCTGATAGTTTTAGCTCTTGCCCATAGTGCTCCAGTAGTAATTCAACCAAAACCACTAACTGCTATTGCTATTGCATTGCCATGAATATAGCTAAGCAAGCTATATATCAAGAGACTCTACTTTTAACTAAGCGAGCTGTATACTGAGAAATACTGCTTGGGAGCTTTAGCCCGGCACCTAATATCCTTTAGGCAAAACACATCAGCGGTAAACGGTCACAGCTGACTTGCAGTCTAACACACCTTGGTAAAACAGTTAACATTACAGGTATACTGACACTAGCAGAGATGTCACTGTAATTTCTCGTGTTTTAGCCAAGCGATTAAAATCTAGTGACACCCATGGGCACTCTCACAGGGATTAAAGGAATCACACTGTCTGCAAAGTCAATCCATGATTACTGCTATAGGTCCCAGAGGGAAGACAGTGATCATCCATCCCTTCATGGTGCAGAAACCCAGCACAGTGTAAGGGAGAAATGTACTGTCCCAGTAAGGAACGAAAATAGAAGTAAATTTTTGACAGGAGCCACAACAGCACCTGGCATTTTAAAACTATCACAGAAAACAGAAAACCCTATTTAGGTGAGTCAGTGGCCTCTAGCAGAGAAAAAAACTAAACGCCCTAAAAAAATTAGTGAATGAACAATTACAAAAAGGTTGCATCAAGCCCACAAATAGCCCTTAGAATCCCGCACTGTTTGTAATTCTCAAGAAAACTTCTGATTCCTAGAGACTACTTCATGCCTTAAGAAAGATCAACGAAGTGATAGAAGACATGAGATGCCTACAAGCTAGACTTCCTTCTCTTTTAATGATTTCAAGAGACTAGCCTCTTGTTTTCATCGACTTAACTGGTTTTTCAACATTCCACTCCATCCATTGAGGATGTTCCCCAATTTGCCTTTTTAGTTCCAACTATCAATAAAAGAAAACCACTACAAAGATATCACTAGGTGGTTTTACCACAAAAGATAAAAAATTCTCCCATGATTTGTCAATATTTTGTAGCATAAGCTTTGTCTCCAGCCTGACAAAAACATTCACAATCATCAAAGATTTTACATTACATGGACAATTTACTCATTGCAGCACCAACTCAAAAAGAAACAGAACAAACTCAAGACAGTGTCATCACTGAAGTTCAAAATGCTAGATTAAAAATTTTTACATCAAAAATACAAAAAATCCCACCCTAAAAATATTTAAGATAAAAGACAATCAAAACACATAAAATACAACTCAAAACCAGTGTCAACACCTTACAAGATTTATAACAGCTTTTAAGAGAAATTAATTGGATTAGACCTGTTCTGAAAATCACTAATGATGAACTTACCCCACTGTTTAACTTGTTAAGACAAGATTGTGACATCAAATCTCCTAGAACTTAACACCTAAAGCTCAAAAAGCCCTTGAAAAAGTCACTAAAGCTTTTCAAAAAAAGACAAGCACACTGTTGTGCTCCAGAAAAGCCCTTTTTTACAATGTTGAAAAAAAAAATGCAACTTTATGGTCTCATTTTTCAAAAGAACACTTCTAAAAAAGATCCTTTGTTAATCATAGAGTGGATTTTTCTTCTTTATAGGTTTCCAATACCAATTTTTAAACCATAGAAATAATAACTCAAATCATAATTAGAATCAAAACAAGAATACTATGGCAAGCCAAGATTTTGTGATTATTTATCTACCTGTAAAAAGAGATTACCTTGATTAGACTTTACAAAATTCAAAAGACTTGCAACATGCATTGTTAAATTATTCAAGTATTTTTTCTATTCATTACCCAAACCACAAATTGTTGCAAGCAAGATTAAGTTTTAGAAAAAAATCCCATACTAAGTAAAGAGCCTTTAAGTGCTGTAATTTTTCACTGATTGATCAAACACACAGATCAGTAATAGTATGGCAAAATTAAATGACCAAAACATAGAAGTCAAGTGTTCAAACAGTAGAGAGCTCTCCTCAGATTGTTAAATTAGCCACAGTAGTTAAAGCATTTCAGCTCTTTTTGGAACCTCTTAATTTAATTACAGATTCATCTTATGTTGCTAGTATTATTTAAAAAATAGATCAATTTAAAAATATGTTACAAATGACACCCTATATCATTAACTTTCATGTCTTTATACAATTTTGCAATACAAAACTAACCAATATTTTGTCTCTCATATCGAAGCTCATTCCTGACTTCCAAGATTCATAGCAAAAAGAAATACAAGAGCAAACAGACAATCGTTGTTTCAAACACTTTGACAAACATTTTTGAACAAGCAAAACTGTCATACCTTTTTCCATCAAAATGTACAAGCGCTTGTGCAAATGTTTCACATCTCTAAAAGTCAAGCAAAAGCCATTATTAGCACTTACCTAATTGTCAACTTGTACAACCTCCTGTTTCTACTCCATGAGAGTTGCAAAGCCCGCAACTATAGCAGAAAAATATTCCCAAATAAAGAGAATACAGTTCATACCTAACCTCCACTACCAAACCTGCAAAAACTGCAAATCTTAGGTTTTATATCAATGTTAAAACTATAATAATCATTAGTATCGTAGAGCTCTTTTAGTAAAACTGTAGTGTCCATCATGTTAAAAAAAAAATCACAAGATATCCAAATTTGCAAAATTGAGTGTAAACAAGACAATTTAGTGCCTTATAGTTGGCCAGTCCCTGAAAAAATTTGGGAAAACACAAAAGCCAAATGTACCAAAAATTTTACTTAAAAATTAAAACACACAGAAAGTTCTTTTACCAAGGGTAGCTGAACAAAAACATAGTTAGATCAAACAATATATTAGTGTTTGTTAGTTTTACTTACATTTACAATGCAAATACACCTGTGAATCAACCAAAAACAAATATTTAAGTTGCTTCAGCCAAGTCAGCAATCTCAGACACCATATGTTTGACTAATTCAAGATCAGACAAACCCTTTGCAACCTGTTTAGTCAGTGTACCAGTACTAACCAAAGAGTAGCCAATACCTAACCATAACTATTATTAACATGCAGCTGCCAATAAGACAAATCTAGCAACCGATTAGTATCATTAAGCCCCTAATCTTCTTAAAGCACCCTTTAAACCTCAAGAATTGGAAATTCTTAGTTCTTTGACAATAGAATTTTGTACTAAGTTTCAGTATCAGAAACATCCACATTTAAATGTTACTCCCCATCATCCTGTGCACAAAAGCTCAAGTTTTTGGTACATCTGTACCACCCCTGTGCCCCCTAAAGTTAAAACTATTAATCTTAACAAATTCCCACAGCAATTGCCAAAAAGGTATTAACTCATTTGTGAAGATAGAGCCTGGCACAGCATTCCCTCAAAAATTAGAAGTGGACCATATAGCATCAGACAGCTAACTGAAGTAACATCTAGTATTAAAAAGGCAATCAAGAAAAAATAAACCAAAAAAGTCTGGCCATCATTATAAAGAAAACTGTAATAGCAATTTTAAATGCTATAACCCTGCAAAACAAATTACATCAAGTTTATTTTTACCTCAACTTACCTCAATTATAACATTAAAACAATTAGACCAATTAGTGTTAGTTAAACAAAGAAATCAATCCTACTTCCATTGTAATTACTAATATAATAACAAATATTAGTGCTGTTAGACATACAACCTTACAGAACAAAACTGCCATCAATTTTCTGTCACTAGCATATAGACACAGTTGTAAAAAATTTTAAAAATTGTGCTGTATAAATTTATCTGACCATTCAAAATCCATCCACAAACAGCTTCAAAATCTAAAAGATTTAACAGATCAAATTAAAACAAACAATAAATCAAAATTAGACAATTTGTTTAAAAGATAAAACTTTACATCTTAACTAAAAGAACTTTACAAAAGACGTTTATATGTATTAATTGTTACAGTAACAATATTATTAATAATACTTTGCGTACTTCACTGTGTGCAGCAAATAGTAAATTAAACCATCAAAAAATTTTTACAGTTCAAGAAAGAGGGGGAGCTGTGAGAAATGGATTTCTAGAAGATTCTCAAAGCCTAACTGAAATCTCACATAGTCTTGTACATCTATATGGAAACACTTGGATAAGGTGGCTTAGAAAGGCCATGGTATAAAGAAGACACTGTTGAGAGAGAAATTGAACTGGAAACAAGTTTCAAACAATGGCCTTGCAAACAGACTAGATATTTTGGAGAATTAGAACTGTGAAAGATGCATTGTAGTAAGACTACGTGGGATAAAATAATAGGTGATTGGTGTTAGGAGTATTAACAGCATTGTGTGGCAAAAGCTAATAGGTTGAAAAGCATTTATAAAGTATTGTAAACAAGAAAAAGCTCGGCTTCTGATAGAATGGTGTGGAGTTCTACATCTCTTGTGTTTCACCCTTCTATGAGATTGATAATGGCATAAAATCTTTTAAAAACTCTTCTCAGTTGCCGTGTCTCTCAAGAGCTGGGTTGTTCCAACATGTGGATACCTGTTGGTATCTCCTGATTTCCTCCTTCTCCTATTGGGGGTTCCCTACCTGCTCCTAATCCCATCCTGACAGTCAACCACAGGCCCACCTCACAAGGCCTGCCTTCCTAAACAGGCAACCCTCAGGCCGTCCCAACAAGGCCTGCCTTCCTAAGCAGCCAACCACAGGCCCACCAAACAAGGCCCACCTTTCCAAGTAGCTAGAAGGAAAAAGAAGGAAAAAAGGAATAGAAAGGAGGAAAAACTTTACCCTCTTCCCAGAAAACAAAAGGAAATGGTTAAACAACTCACCTACAATCTGTGGACCCCAATACCACTGGGTCAGCTCTGCCACTCCTCTCACCACTGCAGCTCTGCGCCCCAGTCTTTTGGTGCACTAGCATGGGCAGCTGCTGAAAGTCGCTCACGTGGTCCCCTGTGATTGGGCAGCTTTATGTCAATGGATCGCAGTGGATCTGTGTTTTGGTGCCCCAGTGCCTTTCAGTATGCTAGCATGAGGCAGCTGCCAAGAGTTACCCATGTGGTTTCACTTGCAGTTTCTGAGACCCCAGAACAACCAAACTAGCCCCTGACCCTCAGCAGTGCTGCATGCAAACTGCATTCAGCACTGCCACCACATCTACTGGGTTGGTGAGCACTGGGAGTTACTGTGCCAGGTCCTCACTGACTGCCACCCATGCGGACTAGCTCCTGCTCGTGGTTTACAAGACCCTCCGCACAACTAAGCTAGCTCCCGACCCTCAGCTGTGCTGTATGCAAACTGCATTTGGCGCTGCCTCTGCTGGGTTGGTGAGCGCCAGGAATAACTGTGCTGGGTCCCCGCTGGCTGTTACCCGCTTGGTCTCATGCCCCACCCCTGGTCTGGCAACCATGCGTAACAGGATCATCCCTGCTGGGCGCTACCACACTTGGCACCTCAGTTCCTGCCCTTGGGTGGTTCCTACTGCCACACGTCCCGGCCTTTTCTACTCCTCTTTCGTTCACATCATGCTGTCCATTGTTCTCTTGGTTCCCTCTTACGCTGTGTCCTGCCCGCAGTTTCGTCCCTGCTCCATTTTCTTTCACTCGTGTCCTGGCCTTTCACAGTTCCCTGCTTTCCTCCTACTTCTTGTCTCGCTCTATATCTGTCCAACCATCTAATATCTTTACACTCTAACAGACCAGGAACAGATCCTGTGCACTATTCGTGTGGAGCTGGAGTTTGTGCACCTGGATTACGGATGAACAATCTGGCCAAAGAAATTGGGAGGATGGTACTCACTTTCCCTTTCTTCTTTTTCATTATTCAGTCTTTTGCTGTCTCTGGGGTGTCAACCTGCCAATCCCCAGTGACCCAAAGAGAAGTCAACTGAGCTGCCGAACTGAGCTGGGTGTGTGCCTCCCTCTCAAAATCTCCCAGGGTCATGGAGACAAGTATTTTCTCCCAGACGAGTCCCCATTTGTGAGAAATGATGCTCACTTCTAATATTGCTAGGGTTTATTAAACCTGTACAAAAGACAACATAATGACTGAATAAGGAAAACTACAGCATTGGGAGCATGAGACTAAACTGCCATGTGCTTGGCCACAAAATGGCTGCTCCACCTTTTTATACATCTGATGTTGCATCAGGTAACCTTAACCCCTCCTGAAGTCCATCAGTCAACTCCTCTTCGCCGTCCATTGGTGGAGACTACTTTCTTGCAGCTTGAAGGGAGGTCAGGTGTTGTCATGCCGCGCCTCTTAGTAACAAGCCTGCCCTCCCCCCAAATGCCCCAGTTACCAAAGCTGTCCTGTGACAGCAATAGGAGGGGGAGGGAAAGGAGGAATATGGGGAGAAGATATCACAATAACAAAACTATACACCAATAAAACTTCTCTTAACATACACACAATATTCATCCCTTAATTGTAAGAGACAACCATAGCATTACTTATCTATAACAAAGCCCACAACAATTCTGATGTATTTGCAGATGTGCCACCAGAACCTTCATGGGAAGTACAGAGCAAATTCCTAGAATGTCACGCTGTTTCCAGTGGACATCTCATTTATCATGACAACAGGGGAAGAGAAATCATTTTCAAATAATCTTCTGTTGGAGTCTCTGCTTGGTCTGATACTGTAACTCACAGTGCCTTTTCTACTGCATTGGTCTGTAACACAGGTTGGGTAAGAGATAACTGCCTGCATGGAAGAAGCAGTACTTTAAAATACCCTTTTAGGCACCCCAACATAAGAAAAGCAACACAAAACCATTATAAACTAATGACTATTGCCAAGACTGCTAGAAGGTTCAAGATATTTTATGTATAAAATAATTTCAGAATTGAAATATCAATCCTTTAGCTGGATAAGCAGAGCTGATAAATTCAGTGATTGGAGAAGTATCTCTAAAACATGCTACATTGTAATTCTGCCTCAGAGCTGACAGATGAAACTAAATACTTCAGAAAAATAAAATCTAGCAAATTTTTCTAAGTCTACTAACTCCATTTATTTTATACACCAGAACAGGAGAGACCACTTACCTTTCTTCCCCCTGTGTTCAGGCGAAGAGGAGTTAGGAAGGGATCAAAAATCATATGGCTGGTTTCAATATTGACAGGTGACTGTCTTTTACCAACAGAGCAAAGATTCCAAGCTGAGTTCACCAAACCCCAAAAGGAGGGCACTGCAAAACATAAGAAAGTGCAAGTTTAAGGGAAGTCTGGAAAGACGGGGGCAGTACATGCCTAATAGATGGCCAAGTAATTAAACTTTTCAGATTGTCTGCACACCCAATTTAAAACAGAAAACAGGCAAATTCATCTTGCATTTGAAATTCAAAACTTCATGCAACAAGACCAAAACATATGGTTTCATATTATTTTGTATCAAGAAAGAAGATGGGTTAGTTCTTTCCTCTAAGATATAATCCCAGGTTCAATAATAAACAGCTCCTTTGCTATTACAGAATATTTACTGAGCAACAGGAATGACTCACTAGTCCTTATGCTAACTTTGCATATATTCCATGAGTCCTTGGACTGAAACTCTTCCATTCTACTTAAATTTTAAAAAAATACTTGAAATATTTAGAAAAATTCATTAAAGCCCACAGAAATGTTGTAAGAGAAACACACACTGTAATAGTGGAGAACAGGACTGCTGTCTTCAGGTTTTACCTATTTCTGTTCTGTTCACCCAAATCTTTCTTTAGACAAAGTTTTGATTTAAAAAAAAATCTTATTGGAGAAGTCACACTCTGGTGGTGAGGAAGGATAGGTTCCTTCCCTGGGCATGCAATGGCTTGGAAAAAGGAGGAAACCCTGACTGCAGATAAACAGAGTTACTTCCTGCATTTCCTAACTGATAAATGTTATACTGTTGTGTATCAGGGAACTGCAGCTGAGGGTCCCATTGCACCTCATCTGCAATTTACAGACAAGACCAACCTTGACTTCTCTTTGGCTAATGAAAACATTTTTGTAGATGAGTGGAGTGCAATTACAAGATACACAAAGCACATATATAGATTTGTGGCTGCAACTCCGACCTTGTCAGAATTGTTCTGTAGTTTTGTGTAGCAGTTGAAAATTTCGCAATCTTGTGAGGGTTTTTTGGGTCTATTTTTTTCTTTTTACATGTTGCTAAAAGTTTTCACAGCCTTTAAGCCTCAAGCATTCTGCCGATGTCCAAACCATGTGTGACAAAGCCTCCAAACCCAGACTACGGAAGGCTGGGACCCTGGGGAAGGGGCACAAGTGCTTTGTCTGGTGGGTGGAGCTGAAAACAACCCACCTGAGCTATAAAAAGCTTTTTTTGTTACTGTGGTCAGTTGGATGCAGGACTTTTTAGTGTAAATGTTTGCTCTGGATTGCAGTTTTTGGCTACTCTAGTGGGAGCTACATAGAATTTTGGCTGGATTTGAACCTCACATTTACATTGGGCTTAACACTTGAGAGGACAATCCCTGGCGGGGAGAAAGGTGGAAAATATTTTCTGACTACTGTAGGCCTAGGACAAGGGTGATCTTGGTATTTTCCTTATGTGTTTTATACAACTCAGTTCTTTTTGCCTTCAAAGTTTGAGTGTATGTATGTGTAAAACTTTGATTGGGTTAATCTGTATTTCATGTCACTTTTCTATAAAATTAGATAAAATTTCTGGGGAATCCTTAAGTTGTTGCTTGCACAGCAAAACCTCCCTGTAAGTGTCTGTGCAGGAGTGACTGAAACTGTTCTCCAGATGTTGCCTGCTTTAGTAGTTCAGGTGTTATCATCTACAGATGTTAACTCTTATTGCAAAATATCTGAAAACTCAATTTTCAGTTGAAGCTTTTTCATTCTTGGTGCCAGTGGGTCTGTGCAGCCACAGATGCTACAGGTGCAGGTGAACTCTAACAGCCCTAATTGATGTGGTGCAGCCAGCAGAGTAAATCCATCTTGCATACAAATTTTATGTGATTATGTGCTACTAATACCTTAAATTTGTGGGTGACATATCTTTTTTTAACACCTGAGACAGACAATCAAATCAGCAACTCCTCTTAGAATATACTGCATGAGAATCTTAGAGGAGGGATGACAGCAGAATGCTTTACAGCCATGGAAAGCAATGATCAAGGAATAGCACCCAAAATGGGTGGGATTGCAGGTGGCCATATCAAATTGTGTCAGTAGTCTTTTCTTCGAGTTACAAATCCTGTGTATCACCACCCCAAAGAAGGTCAAATGGAAGGCCCTTAAAATAAGTGAAGCTTTGTGTGATCTGAAAAATAAATTGGCAGTATGGTCTTAAAAAGATTTTCGGCTGTGTTTGCCCTCCTAGTCAATTCACACTTCCACTGTGGACTTAGAAGCCTAGAGAAGGTTCACAGAATATACTAAACAATCGTGCTAATGCTCTGAAATTGAATAAAGTAAGTATAGTGTAATTAAAACCAAGCAATCTCACAACTAGTTGTGTTTTTTTCTGAAGAGACATACCATAGCAGCTCAATTCAGCTTTTGTAAGAGAGAAAACCCCTTTTATACAGAGGCCTAAAATAAAAGTTAAGGTTAAGAGAGCCTGGTTTCCCTTGATTAATTTCCCTGTTGGGTTATTGAAATTATTTTTAAAAATGAATTAATGAAACTGTAGAGCTGTAGAATCAAGGGGGAAAATAATACATAGGGAATCTGTTGCTTCAATGGTTTACAGTATTACTTAAAAAAAATCCCAACATTCTGGTCAGAGATATTCCTGGAATTGGTAAAAAACAAGTCTTTAGCAAGTTTTTAAAATAAGTGAAAACCCTAGACAATGGTAAGTGCAATAAAACAGTAAACCAAACATGTCAGCCCATTATCTTCATGTTGATGGCAAAACAATTTATGATGCAACTGGGATTGATCCAGAAAAGCTGTACTGGAAAAGAGCTGCAAGGAGGGGTTTTTATAGCGTTAATCCTGTTTCTGACAGGAAACCCTGTGTTCTGTGCTGTGCCTGTCACAACAGACTGAAACTTGAGGAGAAGGAGCTGCGGAGTTGTGGCGTTGCCCTGCAATGATCACAGCTGTCATCAGACATGTGAGTCTGATCTGAAATCTTTGATTCCTCTCTAAATACCCTAGACTCGAGCTTCATAACCTCTCCAGTCCTGCTGCTATTTCTGGGCACACAAAGAAAAAAGTTACCCACTGCTGCACTCACCCCACTGATCAGAGTGATTCTGCCTGTGCTTCAGCCCAAGGTTAATTAAGATGACTGACTTAGACTGCACACCTAAGTTGACTGGAGGATGGGGATCTTAAGCAATAGTAATGTCTGATTACATTTAATGAAAGTAATTAGTGCTGCTGCTTAGATCCCCAAAGTGATCTAAAAGTATTCAGAACTGTAATAGAGAAATCTAAGAAGGTTCATGTAGGAAGCCAAGGCTAAATTAAACACAGGTACTGAATTAACTGTTTAGTCTGAAGAAATCAGGTGTATGAATGTAAGAAAACACACAAAAATATTAATTTTTTTTTTTATCCCAGCTTAACTAGCGGACAAGGTTCTACTTGGGCTTAAGTCATTAATTAAACAGTATCTCCCACAATTATGTTTTATTTCCATAAAAATATACTCAGGGGGAATATGTTGCTTTTTTGTGTGTGGACCTCTGAAGCATTTTAGACAGTATCTGTGCTACACAGGAGCTGCTGTGACTCTCTAGTTTGCATGTAGGCCAAATACTAGCTCAAAGTATAATTTAACAATGTGCTCCAGCTCCTAGTTATTGTACCCAAAGCCTGAATATAGCAATTGTGTGATCTCTGTTTCCTCTATAAATCCCCCAAAACTTGCACTGCTTGGGAGCTGAGTTGTTGCAAACATATTATGCAAACATCAAATCATAAGTTTGTGTCTGATCAAGGTCTTCAAACTTCTCCTAACAGAAAATTCAGAGTTTGTATCTTCTGTGTGCTGGCACATTATGGACAACAGATTTTTGTGTGTGTGTGTATTATATAGTGAAGTGGATTACTTATATTTTATACCTGTGCAGGAATCTCTGGCATCTTTATTTAGTCTGCACCTTATTGCAGCTGCTCTCTTTTCAATTTACTGGGAACAATTTATATTGAGATAGATGAAGGGGCTTGAGCATCAGCACGACATAAAAGGATGAGGGATTCTGATGGCTTTTACCAAACCTATGCATAACAGCTGTGAAATAAAAGCAGCTAGAACAATAAAGCAAGGATTGAGAGCTATTCTGGTGATGAGTACAATGGATATGCTGAAATAAATATGAGCCTCCCTTCTCTAGAGGAAAGCAATGAGGGAATTGTGTCCCAGGAGGATGTCCTTCAATAGGGACAGCAAACTTGCAGATAAGCAGAATGGTATTGCCTGCATGGAACAGTTTGCATTTGCGCTGAGAGGACCCAACAGTTTTCCCAGGATGGGAACAGGGATGTACTGTGTATGACATCTGAATTGCCTGACTGTAATAAAAATCATGCTGGACTCAAAGGTCTGGGTCCTGGAAGGGCTGTAGACAGATATTCCGTGTGAAATGACTGGGTCTGAGCAAGGCAAGGACTCTGCTTTAGCAGCAACTATATAAACAACACTTTTTGCATCCAAAAAATGTGTAGACTTGGTGCTTGGGGCCATGGTTTTGTTGTGGACTTGGGGTGTTGGGTTAAGGGTTGGACTCTATGACCTCAGAGGTCTTTTCCAAACTTAGTGATTCAACGATTGTGTAATAGGTATCCCACTACATTGAATTCAGATCTCTGTAGGAATGAAAAGCCTTGTGCAGTTGATCTCTGTGTAACCCAGTGAAAAACTAGATAGAAATGAGGAATATTATTTAAATGGCCACCAGAATTAAGGTGCTCTGGGTAGTTCTGAGTCTTTGTTTAAACAGGGGAAAGAAGCCAGAAAATTTCAATTACAGGAAGTAAATAGGATGGCTGGAAGTAAGGTAGCATTTTCAAAAAATGCTGTCTAAAGAAGAAAAATGGAAAAGGTGATAAACTCTTACCAGTTAAATATAAAATTAAAATAAGATATGCCAGAAGAAGATATCAAAGAACAATTTTCTAAGGTCTTAAAAGCCACCAATAACTTTTTTAAGAGTATAAGAAGCAAAGACACTGGCTTAGTGTGTAGGACCAGATGGTGATCAGGTTGTAAGAGCAACACAGGCAACATTATATAGCAGTAAAGCTGTATGCATTGTTTTCCTTACTTCTCACAAAAAGGTGCCAAAGGATGTTCCCACATAGGAGCTTCTTTATGGGGAATGAATCTGAGAAACTGTCTCAGAATCAAGCATCAGAAAAGTGATTTTTAGTGCAAACAGATAAAACGAACAAATTCATTCAGGTCAGACAGAACTCTAGGGTGAATACCACAGTGATGTGAACTGCCAAAATCCTTGCCTAAAATCTGCACCAGGCTTGGGGAGAAATGAAGTGGCAAATGTGATCCAATTTTTATGGTGTTTATTTTTATAGATGCTTGTTTTTCCCAAGGTATCTGCTTCTGACCCCTGTCAACAACACGAGCTGAAGTCTAGGCAAGACAATCTGGTTATTTCTGTTTTACTGCACCAAGCCTATAAATTCCTCTTTGAAGTTTGCTCAACTTCCCAAGAGCATAGAGTCTCTGAATTTAAGTTTCTCCAGAGTTCATGAATTTAAATTAAGGGTGTCAACTTATCCATGCAGCACATCTTTGTTTATATTTTCAAGCCTTAGCACTGGCCCTGGCAACGTTATAAACCACCATCAGACTGTATTTGTGCAGTGATTATTCTTGCCCTGTGTAATTACTGGTCCCTCAGATAAAATCTCAAGCTACTTTATTGAGGCTAGGAATTGGAACCACAGAGAGAATCATTAATCTATGTACATCAGTAAAGCATTCCATTAATTATTTCCACCTACTCAGCTTGAAGAAAATTATCATACCAATGCCTCTCTGCATTATACCACATGACCTGTTCTACCTCTACATAAAAGCCAAAGGTAAAGTCATGAAGGTTTTGAGAGATAAATCAGGGACACCAGAGAAATGACAGAGTATAGAATGGCATTCATCTCAGTAATTGGTCACAGAAATCTCTGACTGCAGTATTATTAGACAGTATCAAATGGCTTCAAATTTGAGAACTGAAAGTATCCTGATTTCTTTTTAAACAACAAAGCATAGACAGCTGAACTATATCCTCCAGAGTAAGACAGCATTGCCATTATTCAAGAGATAGTAAAAAAAAATTAAAAATATTCATCAATAAATCTTGAAACATATAAAAGATTAAAATTCTGAAGATCTCCAGCATCATCATATTACATACTGCTAATTCTATACTCATAATTCCATACTGGTCTGTTCAAATGTCATCTTCCTTCTGTATGAAGGATTCTCAACGACAAGAAAAGTTCAACCACTGTACTTGTTAAATGAGTGATAACAGAAAATAGGATGGGGAATAGAAGGATTTTAGATTCTGGAAAGATTTTTTCTTTTAAAAAGTGGTGATTTTCTGCTATGCCTTTAATAAAGACATCATGCAATACCCACTACAATTTACTTTTAAAATTGTAACTGCTTATTTATGCCTAATAAATAAGGCATAAATTTTCTTAAATTAAGAGTATTACCTGGGAAAAAGTATTTAGCAATCAAAATTAGTGACCTCTGGGCCCTCCAAAGCTTTTGCTTATTTATCTACACATTTGGGATGCAAGTGTAGAACACAGTACCACTCCTTTCATTACAGTGATTAAACCAGACTAATTCACTCCTATAAATTATGGTAAGCTCGGGGTGAAGAATAGTTATACAACAGTATGTAACTACATTTTTCTCTGCCACCCTGTGGTGAGCTCACACATACTAAAGCTATACAATCAAACACTAATGCATCTGAAAAATATAGGTCAGCCACTTACAAAGGTGTTTACAGATGCTTTTCATATTGACTTTTCATTATTCATTATTCACATAGGAAGAGGCACCTAGAGGCAGAGGTATATCCAGGTCCAAAACTAAGCAGGTAACTGACGAGCCCAGCTGGCCGCACTATGAGCACTGTCCCCAACCGACAGGGACGGCGGCAGTGCAGAAGCTTGCTCTGACCCTGCAGATGGAAACAGAAGAGCTGCGGGATGCAAAGGGAGCTGTCAGCAGCAGAGAATTCCAGTTGTCAGTCGGAGCCTTCACAGTAGGCAAAATCTGTCCTCTCTAGAGGGCCAGTTTCCCAATTTTTAAGGTGGAAATCTGTCCCAATGGCTAGCCTGGCTAGGCAGTTGTTTGCTTCTGGATTGCAAACATTAGCTTTGTTGGGCACTGTCCCAACCAGCTCAGGCTGGTCACTACCCCAGGTTGCAGAGACCTGTAGCTCTCCAGAAGCACGTGGGGAAAAACTTCTTACCTCTCAAGCAGAGGTGAAGGGAGACTTCTGTTCTTCAGACGTCCAGGTCACCAAGTATCATTACCATATTCGGGACAGCAGGGCATTATAGCGAAGGTTTATTAGGAGACACACTTTTATACAGTGTTTCAGTACAATGAATATGACTGGTCATTTAGAACCTACACCTCTTTGTAAACATCACTGCTGTTAGCAAAACAACAGGTGTAGAGACAAGAAAACATCTTTACAAGTAAACAAGTTGGAAAGTGGCCGTTGTGAGATTAGAAATTGTTTGGAATATCTTCTCATAGCTCCCCCAGAGCAAATGCCTGGGAAAGTCTATATGACTTGCTTTTTCACAGGCTCTTGCAGCTGCCTGAAGCCTAGAAATTCCTCTTTTGACCACTGTCAGTTCCCACAGGTAACAATTTTCTAGGGTCAGGGTTACTAAGGCTCTGAAAAAAAAAAGTGTTTTCCTCTCATTCTAGTAAAAAAGATACTACAGTTTTGAGGGAAATGGGTTTTTCCATGTAATGTGAGTGAAGGTCCTGCTGCTGAAAGATTTAGCACAACTATGGCAAAAAAAATTTGGAAATCAAAACAGATTAAAGAACAGTTTGGTTTAAAGGTTAAAAAGCAACTGGGATGTTTAGTGGAGCTGGCCCAGACTGCTCATTAAAGCAATGGAAAAAAAGTCTTGGGTGAGAGAAATCCTTCTTGGCAAATGAACTAAAAATGAGAAAGGGGGGGGAGAGGAAGGCAGCAGCCTCTCCCTCTTTTCTATCCTCCATCCCTGTGGACTGGGTCTGTGCCCTGCCTGCCTTTGAGTGGGACATTGGGCTCCCTTCCTCTGCCTGCCAGTGTCCATGCTGTGGGTACGAGTAACGAGCTGCCATCAATTACTGCCACTCAGCTGCTAATTTCTAACCAGGCCTGGTCAGTCCCTCAGCTATCAATCACTGACAGGGTCTAACAGATTTCCCTTGAACCAGGCACAATCACAACTTGAGCATTTGCCTGGCACTCATTGTAATTTGGGGGGTGGAAAAGGGGGAGAGTTTGGCCTGGGGTTGAAATGTAGATTGAAAGTGGAAAAGATGAAATACAAAAAAAAGCTGCGATGGTTGTTCTGGACTTGAAATGGGACTTTGCATTAAAATGCAGGAAATTTTGAGCTATCCTGTGATCTCTAATCTTTCCTCTTCATGTTCTTCATCTTCGGGGTTTTTTGTGGCTCATGCTGTAGAACTGGTGACTATGGCTATGCGGTTAAAATGAGTGACTGTTCTGAAATAGGATGAGTGAGATGTAAGATTTTAAAGAATATCCAGAAGAAAGGTGAAGAAAGCTTCAAATAATGAAATTGAATAGAAAAAGTTGTTCAGAGAAAAGTAATTTGGAACTTATTGTTTTAAGGGGAAAGACTGCTTTTCCAGCAGATACCTTGAGCTCTAATCTGTAGATTCAGCTTTATTTTAATGTCTTTGGGATACTACCAATCCTTTTGCTGAAAAATATAAATTAAAGAAGGAACGTAAAAAAAATGACAAAAGACAGCATATTTTTTCTATCATAAGTGCTTTTTCTGGGTATCCCAGTGCCCTCACAGTATACTGTTACTAAAATAACTCTCAGGCATTAAGTTGGAATTTAAGTATTGCCAAATCCAGCGCATGCCTGCTGGTGCATCCTTTAGCATGGGTTTACTGAGCATATCACTCTGGAACTGCAGGGCATTAGGGGATTCAATTTGGAGAAGGCAGGTGTGAGGGGCAGGTGTAAGAAGCACTCAGGAGGGGTTAACCAGTCCCATTCTCCAAGGCATTTTTGTGTGTGAGAGCAACCCCTTGAGAATTACTTGTAGCTCTGCACTATTTTGCCTTCCCACAAGAATCCTGCAGTTAATGACAACCACGGAGGCAGAAATGTCCAGCCTCTCCTGCCTTTCAAAGGCAAGTGAGGAGCCAGCACAGAGTTCAGCACTGAGTGCTGCAGTTTCTATCTGTAATGACAGTTCAAGACAGGAACAGTGATGTTCTCTGCTCTGGTGTTTTCTAGAATAATCAGATTTCTCTGACTCCACCTTTCAGGGCTCTGGCTCTGCCTGGGGATGCTGCTTCTGCAGTGAGATTAACAAAATTCTAACTTTGATTATTCTTGGAAAGGCCAGAAGTGAGCACAGCTGACTTAATGCACTTACAGGCTGGAAAAAATGTTGTCTGGGCAATCCTGATCTCTTAGAAGTCTGACCTGGTGCTGCCAAACTACAGCTCTAAACATAGCCATTGCTGCAAAATATTGGAATGGAAAGAAACCTCAGCATCCCCTCAGCAGCTACATCTAACCATTTAGGTAATTGCTGGCCAGTGATTGATCTTTCATTGAATGATCCATTTTCCTTTGTGTGGAAGATTCTTCAAGTCTGATATTTCTTTTGGGGCAGAATCCAGTAACTGCTTCCATGACAACCTGTTGTACACACAGCATGTGGAATCCAGCCCCTGCTGACAGGCTGCTGAGCACAACAGCCGGCTTAATCCTTATCTATGAAAACTTCCAGGTCCATGGAAAATTCAGATCTCTTGCACCCAGAGATTAATTTGAAGTACTTTTCTGCATTTCTCTGTGTGCAACAGGCAGAAGCACAAAAGGCTTTGTGGTCCTTCTCAGTCGGGTTGAACCTGTTTACATGGGAGTCCCAGTAAGTAAGGAGCCTCTAGGGAAGTCTCACTTCTGTTCTCACTTCCTCTCGAGCAATGTTTGTCTCTTGCAGGTCTCTGAAGCATTTGACAAACTCTTTGCACAGGAATAACTCTCTGAGATGTAACAGAATAGCTGAGTGCATGGGTATTTCTTGTTTCAGTCCACATTGTCTGATTTCTGTATTCTGGACTAATACACTGCCCAGGACATAGAACTGTTTCTTACTCAAGAAGTTCCTGCACCATCAATCAGCTGAATGTCAGATGGTCACTACGATTATGGGTGTAAAGCTGGTCGTTATTTACCTAATTTTCAGAAAGACTGAAATGTATTGTCTGAATTCTCTGAAATCAGGTGAAAATAAGGAAAGATAGGAAAGGATGCACTTTTTCTTGAAAAAAATGGGCCACTTACATAATCTGAAAAAAGTCTGTCAGTGTGGTGACTAGTCCAGAAAAATCATTTATAAACAACGTAAATACTGAAGAACGTAAAGAGGAAAGAAATTGCACTGCTGCAAAGCTATACCCTGCAACCTAGAGAACAAGTGAAATTATTCACCTTTACCGAAAAGCTAAGATGTGACACACATCTTAGGAAGGGAAGACAACTCACATTACACATAAGCCTACTCTTTAAGTTCCAAACCTGCTTATTAGAGCTGTTCAGGTGGGTCTGTCCATGGCCCTCTAGGCTTTTCTAGAAAATGCAAGGCAAATACTACATGTTTACTCATGTTGCACATGCTATTTATGTACGTTTTCTGCTTTTAATCCTTTATGAACTTGCCAACATTAGAAAATCTTCTACCATTGGATTAATTGCCATTTGTGATGTTCAAATATACTGACAAGGTCGCAGTTCAAACCTCTGGGTCCATTAATAAATTCAGTTTTGAATTGTGCTGTGGATCTGAACTTCCAAATTTGTTCATCTTGCTGAGGCTGCTTTTGGACAGAGATACAGCAAATGCTGAGTTCTGCTGTCAGTGAGGAAACATTCTGAAAATATATTTGTTTTCACAAGGCTGTGAAGATTCTTAAATATTCACCTAAATGTGAATATTATAGTATCAAGTGTGTTTTCATTTCCTTTGAAATTTTTGTCTTGGCAGTTGAACACAAAGGAATGTTCTGCAACTCTCCCACTGGACAGGAGAAATGAGAAGAATGAGAAGGTTCTCAAGCTGGTTTTATCTGAAAACAAACCAACCAAACCTTTCCAAAATCCCTCCAACCCTGCCCCCCCCCCCCTCC
>WBMY01014889.1:63345-160140 GCA_013397315.1 Donacobius atricapilla | reverse complement strand
TTATATTTAATTATTATTATGAATTGTTATTATTGCTATATTTTATCATCACATGTTCTATTATTATACAACAATGTTAATACAATATTATTGTTATTGCAATAATAATTATTATTATTGCTATTGATTATTATTATCACTATTATTATTATATTTGATGTTAAGAGGTATGTGAATGAATGAAGAAAAACTTTCAGCATTCATGATCTTCCAGGGATGAGTTCATTTCATGGAGTCCCAGAATGGTTTGGCTTGGAAGGGACCTTAAAGGTGCTCCAGTTCCAACCCTCTGCCATGGGCAGGGATAACTTTCACCAGACCAAGTAGCACCATCCAACCTGGCCTTTAATTTGTTAAAGGAAACACACCCTGGTTAACCCAAAAATCCCTTTTTTTTTTCTCCCATTGCCAAACCATGATAGGTTCAGCACAGAAACACTTGGCTCTTCTTAGCAAAGCTACAGAAGGTCTGATGTTGGAGGCTGGAAAGAGATTTGAATGTCCTGGAGAGTTCTCCCAGTATTAGACAACCTGTTAAATCAGCAAACTGGATCTTGGAAAACAGGAAAACAGAGGGGTTTTCTGTTCAGTCACCTCTGCTGTGCAGGGCAGCATTGCAACCCCAGAGCAATCTGTGTCTGTGCCAGTGTTCTAACTGAATGTCAGAACACCAACATCCACTGGCAGGTGTTTGTTTCTGACTCTGCAGGCTGCCAAGCGCGAGCTGGAGAGGCAGAGGCAGCTGGAGTGGGAGCGCAACCGGCGGCAGGAGCTGCTCAACCAGAGGAACAAGGAGCAGGAGGACATCGTGGTGCTGAAGGCTAAGAAGAAAACCCTGGAATTTGAACTGGAAGCTCTCGTGAGTGGTGGTGGTGTAGCTCAGGCACGCAAGCACAGCGTGGCGCTGACTGTGCCCTGGCTGTGTTTGTTTTCTCAAATTTCTATTTTAAATATGGGGTAAAAGTAGCTTTTTAGATCCAGGCTTGCATGAGCAAGCATCTCGGTGAAAACATTTTGTTAAATAGATATTTTTCGTTTCTTTCAAAGAATGATAAAAGAAACCAGTTGGAGGGGAAGCTTCAGGATATCAGGTGTCGGCTGTCGACCCAAAGACAAGAAATTGAAAGTACAAATAAATCCAGAGAGCTCAGAATTGCAGAAATTACCCATTTGCAGCAGCAGCTACAGGTGAGAAAACATTCTCTGATTTTACTCTTAGCCTTGAATTTTGACCTCCTCAAAAACATCAATGTCCTGAGCAAACTTGGAATGAGCTGTTCTTCACACTTAAAGGATCATTGTAGATAATTTGTCATTCCTGTAAAGTAATGCCCTTCAGAGATGTCTAGGAACTGCTGACTACACTTGAAGGTGTGTCTGGGATTATCCCTTCCTCCTCCTGGGCTCCTGCTGCGGGCAGCAGGAAATGCTTTGGTTGCAGGTCTTTTTGGGGATGAGGAGCAGGAAATTGTCCAGTGTATATTTTGCAGTTTGTGTGCTGGGGCAAAGAACTGACTGCAGTGAAGTGGCTTGTTGATGGTTTTTTTATTTACAAAAAATAATGAACTTTCAGAATGGAAGTTCCCAGGGAGTTGTTGATGTAAGCCTGGCATTTGCCTTTCTTACTGATATAAAATTCTGTCACTTAGAGCTGGTGCTGAGTAGCTGTCTGCCTTCAGTGAAAGAATATTCTTTGTCCTTTGTAAGGGTTTTCCAACAGGCTGTAGTATTTGATTTAGGAATTTTTCTCTTAATTAAATAGTTCATAGGGCTTGAAATTAATTCTTGGCTGGTCATGGGGGCTCTCAGGGTGTTTGTACCACTGCAAAGAATCTCACCCTTATGGAGCTGAAGTGTGAAACCTGGCTTAAAAACTAATCCTGCTGTTCCATCCCAGCTTCACTCCTGCTTTTCTTGGCAGTTTCCTGTTGGGTTTTGGCCTTTGAGGTAATTTAGCAGCAATAGCTGTGGCTGTGTGGTGATGCCTGCTCTCATTGATCTCCACCACTGATATTTCTCTTAGTGGCACTTGAGATGTTTTTATCCCAATCCCAGATACCAGAAAATGTCATTATTTAGGAGAAAAGGCCACATTTTGTCTGGGGAGAACCTTAAAGCTTTTTTCCTGAAAAAAAAAATTATTTTTTCAAATATCCTGTAAATTTTCCTGTTTCATCCGTAGAGGACAGACTAAAGATGTTAATGAGTTTTTAAAAAGGAGATTTTCATCCTCTAAATTCTCAAAAAGGTCAAAAAGTCAATATTGTCATTATCCTTTGTAGGGTGATGTATCTTCATTTTGTTTAATACATCTGACACTTCCTGTGGGAAGAGGAGTTAATTCAGAGGAGTAATTACTCTTCAGCCTATTAATTACTTGCAAGCTGCAGTTTCATTAAACTCGTGGAAGAAGTGGTGTCCCAGTTAATGCTGGTGATGAAGACTGGGCCAGTTCTGTGCTCCTGTGCTGCTGGCAGGGATGCTCAGAAGGATGCTGCTCTCCCAGCCCCTGGGCTGTGTTTGAAACCCCTTGGTGCTGTGTGGGGCTTGCTCCGTACCTGCAGGCACCGTTTACCTCCCCGGTGAACACTTTGGCTCCCAGGTGATTTGAAGAGAATTCTCCCTTGTCCGAGGGGCAGGAGGTGGGATTTGATTTCCCCTGCTGTGCGGGACATCACTCAACGCTTGGCTATTTCTTATTGCGCGAGTTCCCAGAGTTTCTGATGCTGTTCATTTTTTTCATCTGTTTCTTCAGTATGAGGAAGGGATGTGGAATCCATGTGNGAGAGACAGAAAGGCCCGAATTAGGGGAATGTCGGGGTGAAAATCCCGGCAGTGGGTGTTCTTGGCTAGATGCTTATTCCATGGTTGTCTGTGCTTTCAGGAAACAGGACTTGACCTTCAGGATCCCTTGGCATTCTCTGTCCTTACACATTCCCCAAACTATTCGGTGCATTGAGTAATCTGGGATGTTTGGAACTGTTCTGGCCTTTACAAACAAAGCAGCTGATGTTGTGATCACATTCCACCCTCAAATGCTGTCCTGTGGTGCTTTTTGTACTTGGAGGAGGAGAATTTCTGTTTCACATTGACATCTACTCTTGCTGCTTGGTTGCTCTGCAGCATTCTCAGAATCAAAAAAACACAGAGTGGTGGAGTTTGGAAGGGACCTTAAAGCTCATCCAGCCCCTGCCATAGGCAGGGAACCTCCCACCAGAGCAAGGTTATATATTGTGTGTATTGCTGTTTCCCATTTGTCCCAGGTAGATGATGATCCCAGGGTGGCAGTCATGGAATGTCCTGAGCTGGGAGGGACCCACAGGGATTTTATAACTGGATTTAAATCCCTAAAAAGACACATGGACCTTTTTGTGGTCTCAGCATGGAAGGGGTAGAGAAACCACTCCAAAGCTGCTGAGTGCAGCAGTGATTTCATGGCTGTTGTTCATCATGGAATCGTGGAATGTCCTGAGCTGGGAGGGACCCCCAGGGCCCATCCAGTCCCACCCTGTCCCTGCCCAGAGCCCCAACAATCCCAGCCTGGCACCCCTGGCAGCGCTGCCCAAAGGCTCCTGCAGCTCTGGCAGCCTCGGGGCCGTGCCCATTCCCTGGGGAGCCTGGGCAGTGCCAGCACCCTCTGCGGGAAGAACCTTGCCCGAAAATCCACCCTCCATCCCTGCTGGCCCAGCTGCAGCCTCTCCCTGGGTGCTGCCCCTGTGCCAGGAGCAGAGCCCGGAGCTGTCCCTGGAGGAGCTGCAGCCCCGAGGAGCTCTGACCTCAGGCTCCTCCAGCCTCACCTGAGCAAGGGACCTCCCAGACCCTTCCCCATCCCCGTGTCCCTGCTCTGGACACTTCCAACAGCTTCTAATCTTTTATTGAGACACCCAGAGGTGTCTCCAGCACTGGGGGTGAGGCTGCCCCCGTGCAGGGTAGGATTAGAGTGTCCAGCTTTTGGGATCTCTCTGAGGGGGAAGAGATTTCTCTCTGGGAAAGCTCTGTTGCTGTGTCAGGCCCTGCAGCTGTGAGGGACACGTGCAGCTCCTCATAATCTGATCTGTGGTTTATCTGAATTTTGCTGCTTTGCTGCTTGTGAATCCCTAAAGTCCTTGATTGTGCTGTGTGCTGTCTCAGGGTGTTTTCTGGAGCATAAGGAGCTCACAGGAGGCTGCAGTTGTTGCATAATGCTCAAAGCTGAGCTGGGCACTGCGGAGCCCCATCAGGGTCTGGCAGGAGGAAAGTGGGACAGCCCAAAGACATGGCAGTGCAGTCCATCCTGGCTTCTTGGAACCAAAATGAAAACTTTTTGTGGAATTGTGGGATCACAGAATGACTTGTGTTGGGATGGACTTTAAATCTCACCCAGTGCCACCCCTGCCATGGGCAGGGACACCTCCCACTGTTCCCAGGTTGCTCCAAGCCCCATCCAGCCTGGCCTTGGGCATTGCCGGGGATGGGGAGTCCGCGACACCCCTGGGGCTCACTCCGGTGTTCAGGGATCAGGGGACATTTATTCTTAGCATTGAGTGATGTCATTTGTAATCCTCCATGACAAATTGAGGCTGTCAGCTGCTCGATTCCTCAAAAGCCTGCAATTCCAGAGGACTACTCAGAGAAGTTGCAGGGTTTGTGGGAATGGTGGGATGTTGATACTCAGGTGCTATTTCACCTCGTGCTGCTGAATGTGTTTCGACAGCTTGAGCTTGGAGGTCAAGGCTTCAGAAAAATGTGTGAGGTAGCACTTCATGCTCTGGAAGGGGCCAGGGTTCTACAGGAAATACATTTTTGGGATCCTACAAAGGGAGAGGATCTTCTGCAGGGACCCCTGTAACACAGCAGTTCAGGAGCTTCCAGCCATGTGCTGAGTTTGAGAGAAATCAGAATCCTCTTCCAAGAGCTCCAAGAGGACTCAGGGATTCTCATCCCAAAAAGCTTGTGTTTCATGGCTTTTGGCCACATTATATTCCTTTAAAGGGAAAGTTTTTATTTTCTCTTCCTGTAAATATTCGTCTTTCTATTCCTGACCTAAATAACTAATCATTAGCACTATTATTAATATTATTAATTAATTATTAGTGGAGGGTGCAGCTGGGGAGGGTCGGGCTCAGCTCCCAGGGAACAGGGACAGGAGGAGAGGGAACGGCCTCAGGCTGGGCCAGGGCAGGCTCAGCTTGGGCAGCAGCAGGAATTTCCCCATGGAAAGGGCGCTCAGGCCTTGGCAGGGGCTGCCCAGGGAGGTTTGCAGTGCCCATCCCTGCAGGTGTCCCCTGGAGGTGGCACTCAGAGCTCTGGGCTGGGGACAAGGTGGGCATCGGGCACCGCTGGGACTGCCTGGGCTGGGAGGGCTTTTCCAGCCCCAGGGATCCTGGGATTCTATGTTTCATTGATTAAAATCAGAATTTAACATTTAGTAAGTGCTTATTTGAACATGTCCTCAAATTCAGCCTTGTCTCTCTGCCCTCAGTTTCAGGTAATTGCAAGCCAGGTTGAATATTCAGTGAGAATCAAATTTGATGCATCCACTCCTCTGGACTGGCAGAGAAAGTCTGGGATCCGTGGGGGTATCACACAGACAGTGCTTGGATAGGAGCAGTAATGCAGAGGAGGGAAATAAGCTTAAATACATCATTCAGTGAGGGAAAAAAGTAAAGCAGAAATGCAAATGAGAGGTTCCTCACTCAGCTTTGTGCCTCTGTTCTTGTTTTCCCTGCTCCAGGAGTCCCAGCAGATGCTGGGCAGGTTGATTCCAGAGAAGCAGCTGCTAAATGATCAGCTCAAGCAAGTCCAGCAGAACAGTTTGCACCGTGAGTAGATTTTGGGGCATGCCTGAGTTGGGCCAGGACACCTTCCCTCACTGTGGTGTCCCCTGGGGTTGCTTCTTGTGTGTTGCAAGATGCAGATGGGAAAATGCTGCTTTCTATGACCTAAACTTTCCATGGAAGAAAATACTGACTTGGCAATGTGTTCCAAACCAGGAGATTCCCTTCTCACCATCAAAAGAGCCTTGGAAGCCAAGGAACTGGCACGGCAGCAGCTCCGGGACCAGCTGGATGAGGTGGAGAAAGAAACCAGATCCAAACTGCAGGAAATTGATATTTTCAATAATCAGCTGAAGGTAACCCAGGACTCATTAAGCCTTTCTGAATGTTCAGTTCATCATTTTCTAACCTGATTGTCGGGAAAAAATGAACTGAAATGATTAAGAATGTCAGCTTGGGGAGCATTCTCAAATCTGTCTGTTGAGGATTTTATTTAATTTTTATTTTATTTTGAAGAAAATGCTGCTCAGCTTTCAAATTCAGGATCTGAATCAATTTAATCTGCAGTCTCTCTTCAGGAGGAAATTTGAGCCCTGATTCTGAATCTATGATTGCAAAAATGAAATTACCAATTTCTGTGCTTTTGCATCCAAGAAGTGCAGGACAAGGTCCACAAACATACTTGAATCAGGAGTTCAAACTGAAATCTTGAATAAAAGAGACTTGATTTTCTACTGCCACCCAGAGTTGTTGTCTGCTGTCCGTGTGCTCCTGCTCGTCTCTGAGTGCAGCTGCCTGTGGTTTGTGGCTTCATGCTTTACTGCTCAGTCTTTGTTAAAACCCTGATGTTTTGTGTATTTCTGCACCAGCAATGTCGGGGTCCTGCAGAGAGAAGTTGGAAATCTGTTTGTGGTTACAAACTTTTAATGGCATTAATTTCTTGATAAAATATTCCAGTGTTCAGGTACTTTGTCTAATAATTCCACTGGTGGGTTCTCCTGAAAACTGACCAAAAATGCTCGATTTCCTGTAAGGTATCACAAATTGGGCTACAAGCATTCAGCAGGAAAATCTCTGGGACAGAGACATTAATGGAGTTGTTTTGAAAGTTGATCAACTGGGATCAAATCAAAGTATTTAGAATGGAAGATGAAGCTGAATTTAAGCAACAAATAGCTTGTTTAAATTGGAGCTATTAATAATTATAGGAAAAATTAAAAGTGAGGCCCTGTTTTAAGGTTCATTTGAAGATGACTCTCCCAGTCTGAGACAGGAAGGATTGAAGAGGAGAATCTCTGCAGAGTCAGACACAAAACAAACAAAAGGGGCACAGTTTATATTTAAAAGAAAATAAAATGGTCTAATCATTGCTTAATTAATCCTCGAGGTTTGAACTTTGCTAAATTTTTCTTCATATGTGGTTTTTGGATACATTTTAGCATGTTGTGCTTCTTGGGTATTATTTTTTTAAATGGAGTCCTTTGAAAGTGATGGACTGGACCAAAGGATATTAATTCTAAAATTAGTGCCTGTATTTGGTTTGATCAGAAATTACCTGAACATAAATGGGAAAGGGGTGAACAGTCTTGATATTCTGACAGCAGCAAAAAAAAAAAACCCCAAACCAGCAAACTAATCGCCCAAAATTCAATCTTTTAAATTTTGAAGTATTGCACTTCACAGATAACAAGCTGACAATAATTAAAAATCGAAGCTGCCCATTAAGCATAGATTATCAACATGTGCCAGGAATGCTGGAATGCCTTAACTAAAGGTAAATGATTTTGCAGTTTGCCAGGAAAATTGGTTTCAATCAGTTGATAAGGACCTGTGGAGACACTTCTTTGGGAAGAACAGAAAGTCTCCTCTGGCTGGAGGAGATTGTGGGGCTCATGTGCCAAGGGGAGCAGATCAGGTGCTGTCTGTGGGCATTTCTGCCTTGCTGAGCTTCCTTGGCTTTCTTGCAAGGGCTGAGGTCAGCAGGGNGTAGAAATTGGCTTCTAAATAATGATAAATCAATAATTTCCCTATATAGCAGAAGAACAACTTTTAAGTTCTCAANGCTGAGGTCAGCAGGGGCACTCACAGAATCCCAGAATGGTCAGGGTGGGCAGGGACCTCCAGCATCACCCGGTGCCACCCCAGCACAGCCCCAAACTGTCCCCAAGGGTCACATCCAGGCACCTCTGGGACACCTGCAGGGATGGGCACTGCAAACCTCCCTGGGCAGCCCCTGCCAAGGCCTGAGCGCCCTTTCCATGGGGAAATTCCTGCTGCTGCCCAAGCTGAGCCTGCCCTGGCCCAGCCTGAGGCCGTTCCCTCTCCTCCTGTCCCTGTTCCCTGGCAGCAGAGCCCGACCCCCCGGCTGTCCCCTCCTGGCAGGGACTTGTGCAGAGCTACCAGGTCCCCCCTGAGCCTCCTTTTCTCCAGGCTCAGCCCCTTTCCAGCTCCCTCAGCCCCTCCTGGGCCTCCAGCCCCTTCCCCAGCTCCCTGCCCTGCCCTGGACACGCTCCAGCCCCAGCTGTGCCATGGACACTGAGCAGGGGGAGCTGAATTCAGAGAGTTCTCCCTTCTGTAGTTTCTCAAGATGGGCCAGGCATGGTTTGGGGGTCCTGGAGGGTTTTATAACTGGGTTGAAATCCCTAAAAAGGCACATGGATCTTTTTGTGGGCTCAGCATTTCCTGGGTGTGTCCTCTGGTGCCGTCTGTGTGAATATCAGTGGGCTGGATTATGCTCACAATGAAATGGGAAATTTTTCAAATTGTGTCTCAGCAATTCCACCACATCTGAGCTCCAAAGATGATAAAGATTTCCTGTAAATTAAAGGACAATGGGTCAGGGTGGGAAAGATGGAAATCCTCCTTTTTAAAATTCATTTTTATCAAACAGAGAAATCACAAACTCTGGATTTAATCAAAGTAATTTAATTTACCAGGCAACTTTTCCAACCACAGCAGTTTATAGGATATTCTGGATTTGTCTCCATGTTTTTATGTTCTGTAATAAGTGAATACTTTATACAAGTGTTAAATTACGCCATTTTTGCTGTGTGTCCTAATGTCATAGGAGTTATTAGGGAGAGAAATAAGATNGTTACCTAAAAAAGCAAAAACCTGTCACAGCTTTTAGGAACCACCACTGGAAAAGTGACTGACATTGACAATAGGTAGAAATTGGCTTCTAAATAATGCTAAATTAATAATTTCCCTAAATAGCAGAAGAACTTCTTGTTGAGTTCTCAGTTCCTGGGTGTGTCCTCTGGTGCCATCTGTGTGATTATCAGGTAGCTGGATAATGCTCACAATGAAATGGGAAATTTTTCAAATTGTGTCGCAGCAATTCCACCACATCTGAGCTCTAAAGATGATAAAGATTTCCTGTAAATTAAAGGACAATGGGTCAGGGTGGGAAAGATGGAAATCTTCCTTTTTAAAATACATTTTTATTAAACAGAGAAATCACAAACTCTGGATTTAATCAAAGTAATTTAATTTACCAGGCAACTTTTCCAACCACAGCAGTTTATAGGATATTCTGGATTTGTCTCCATGTTTTTATGTTCTGTAATAAGCGAATACTTTATACAAGTGTTAAATTACGCCATTTTTGCTGTGTGTCCTAATGTCATAGGAGTTATTAGGGAGAGAAATAAGATTTTTTTTTTCCTGCTGGATCTTTTTGTCATCTCTCCAAAAAAAATGATTTCAGTTCCTTCTGATGAGTCCTTTGGAGCTGGAAATATTCATAGAATTTGGTACATTTCCACCGACAGCTTTTCAGGCTTACAAAATGTTAATATTTCAAGTCAGGTCATTTGAATTGTAGTATTGGATATCTTTAGGCAGAACCACTTGGTTTCAGGAGATTGTTGGTGCTTGTTTGGCTGCTCAGGTATCCTTTCAAAGGAGATTTTATTTTATGATATAAGATAACAGTCTTGTGGATTGAGCTGTATTTGACTATAAAGTGCCAGAGTTTGTTACAAGGTTGAAAGTTTGGCCACTTCTTTGTGTCTTAGGGTTGAAGGAGTGAAACTTCTGGGCTCTTTAAAAATCTCAACCTACAGATTTCAGAATTTCTATTGATACTGGTATCAATAAAAAGGAACTGGTCACTTGTTTATTTTATGATCATGTAACTCTTTGGGTTGGAAGGGACATTAAAACTCATCCTGTTCCATCCCTGGATGGGCAGGGACACCTTCCCCTGTCCCAGGCTGCTCCCAGCCCCAGTGTCCAACCTGGCCTTGGGCACTGCCAGGGATCCAGGGGCAGCCACAGCTGCTCTGGGCACCCTGTGCCAGGGCCTCAACACCCTCACAGGGAACAATTCCTGCCCAAGATCCCTGGATCTAAACTGACCCTCCAAGCTTAAGGCTCGATGTGACTCCAGTCTCCAAGGACCATATGCCCATTTCCTATAACATGGAAGAATCCAAAATTTCTTGCTGCTGTTCCTGCCCAAGAGCACACAAGGAATGAGTTCATGTTTTTGAAATCGTTTTGCTGGGAATTTTTTTCCCAATGCCTGGCAAAAGCAGTGAACCCCCAGTGTGCTGAGGCTGTCCCAGTGCTGTCTGTGTGTCCTGTGCCTGTCAGTGCCTGTGTATCAGTGTGAGCAGGGCAGTCCTGCTCCCAACACCTCTTTACATCTCAGCATTTCTTTCTTCCAGTCAGTGGCAGTGGAAGAGGCAATGCTGCAGTGCCTGGCACTCCTCCTGGGCTGCATCCAGCACTTACACCCCTTCCCAAAGGTCTCCATGCCCTGCTCAGGCAGGACCCCGCTCTCTCTGAGTGAGGAGCCTCCTCCAGTTATGTGCTTCACTTTCCCTAAGCAGATGAGTGTGCAGTGTTCCACTGAGCCAGTGCCAGCACCAAAACAAAGCCAGGGAGCAGAGTTTAGCATTAGATTTTTATCTAATCCTTGCCGCCTGCGTGAGGAGTGTGCCTTGAATTGCAGCTTGGGCACAGTTCTAGTGAGATATTTTTTGCCTTTGGCTTATCTGGAACTTCAGGAGTTTAAGTAAATTGCCAGTGTTGGTCATGATTTTCAGAAGTTTTACAAAGCAAACACCTGGGTAAGAAGTATCCCTACCCATCACTGTCATCTGTGATTCCAGGTAGGAGAGAGGTGGCAGCTTCCTTCTTTGCCCAATCCCCCCTGGATGGGGTGAAGGGAGGAATTGCCTGCCAAGGCCAAAGCCTCGGCTTTGGGGGCTGGGGAATGGGGCAGGAAAGGGTTGCTCTGGAAAAAACCTCAGGGAGCACAGAACTGCAGGGTCCTTTCCTCTGGGGTCAAATGCTCTGCTTGTCTCAAGGGGAGAAGATCTGATGGAAACCTAGCATTGTAGTCCCTGAATATCCCAAGTCCTGTTATCTTTCTGACAAAAAGGCACAATCTGGGCCAAAACTACTCCATTTCTACCTTGAGGCTTTTTGTAGCAATTGACTTGGCTGTATATAGTGAATATTGCTCTGCTCTGTGAAATGCTGTCATTCCTATTCAGTATTCTGAATGTGGCTGTTGTAACAGCTCCAGTCCTCCTTGTTGGTCGGTTTGGATTTAAATGCCAGGCCAACAATTTCTCTGCTTTTAAGGTAAGGCATTCCTTGTCCTGCACCCCAGGAACGAGCAAAGCCTTGGGGTGTCTTTGGAAATTCCAGGACAGGAGTGGGACGTGTCCAGCTGGGAGGATGAGTGTAGGGCTGTGCTCAACATCCAGCTGGAAATGTCTTGGCTGTTGATGTGTTATCAGAATTGTGTTCAGCTGGTTTCCAGTAGAACTGTGGGAGATGCTGGCTCTTCCTCCCCCATCCTCCCTTGGCACAGCAGTGGAGCATCGCTGTTGCATGAGGTGCCCAGCACATCTTTGTTTCCTCCTGGCTGAGCCAAAAGGGATGTTGATGGGATTTTTTCACCTCCAAACTATACCCTATAAACTAGGTTTGATTTTCTTAACACACTCTTCTGTCACAGAAAAATCCTTTCACAGAGCACTGACCCAGCATATCAGTGGTGAAATGTGTTGGAAAACTTAAATGATGGATTAAACACTTGGCTGTGTTAAAATGTCTGTGGAAAACTTAAATGATTATTAAATGGTCTCTTTAATCCAACTTCCCTGAGAACCGATTCTCTCTTTAATGATGCTGAGCTCAGTTTTTATTGTAGTTAAAATCGAGGAGCATTAATGAAATGAAACTGAGACCTGAGCCACAAGGATCAGCTTCCCTTTTGAAACTTCCAGCCCTGTGTCCAGTGGGTTTGAATCACTTCAATTTATATTTTGCCTCTTAGGCAGTTTTCTCATTTGGGCCAGTGCATGAGGAGTTTTACATGAAAACTTCCTGTGGTAGATTGTGAATTTCTGAAAAACCATCCAAATACTTCCAAAATAAACTGTTTCAATTTCACCTGCACCATATTTTCGTGCAAAGATACCAATTCTTGAAGTGAACTATTTTCAGTGAAAATCCTCAGTGGTCACAGGTAAATTTTCCCTTTTTCTACTGTAGTGCTGAGGACTTCAGATGCAAAATTCTAGTTAAAAGCTGGATTTGTTTTAATAGGTGTTAAAGCGGAGAACAGATCTTGAGGAAAATATTATGGTATTATTTATATTATAATTTTTCCAGGCAATTGAATAAAAACTGACTTATATATGAATGAATACTCTCTGTACCATGATTCATCCCAAAGACATTCCTTCAGGATTTCAGTCTCCTGTGTATAAACCAGCCCTGAAGGTTCTTTAATAAATCAGCATTTATTAGCAAATGAAACTGATTACGAGTTGCTGTTGTGAGAGCTCAGAGGGCAGATTTGTGTATGGAATTTAATAAATGAATTCCATAAACCAACAAGCAAAAAAGAAGTGACTGTTCAGATTAAGCTTTGTCCATTTTTCAGAGTCCCATTTAAAAGTTTTCTGGTTTCCTAAGCCCTTAATGGATAAAACCAGAAAAACACTAGGTGGTTCATAGACCCTGGGAATGTACCTGAAATATCTTCATTTGGCAGGAGTGTGAGTTTGGGAGATCCCCAAGCACTGCCAGGTGTCGTCCCCTCCCAGGGAACTCTTTGGGACCGTCAGTTCTGATTCCCAGAGTGGATGTTTACACCTGTTTGCCTTTCTTTAATCCAGGAGCTGAGAGAAATCCATAACAAACAGCAGCTCCAGAAGCAGAAGAGCTTGGAAGCTGAGAGGTTGAAACAGAAGGAACAGGAAAGGAAGACAGTGGAGCTGGAAAAGCAAAAAGAAGCGCAGAGGTAACAAACTGCTTTAATGGAGCCCTAAAAGTAACACCTCCTCTGGCATCTGGAAAATATTCCTGTCTGCCCAAAACTTCCAGGGATGCAGAGGAGGTTTGTGTCCTCTAGTGCCACCCTCTAATGCTTGGGAAGTGGATTGGTTGGGCAGCAGCAGGAATTTCCCCATGGAAAGGGCGCTCAGGCCTTGGCAGGGGCTGCCCAGGGGGGTTTGCAGTGCCCGTCCCTGCAGGTGTCCCCTGGAGGTGGCACTCAGAGCTCTGGGCTGGGGACAAGGTGGGCATCGGGCACCGCTGGCACTGCCTGGGCTGGGAGGGCTTTTCCAGCCTCGGGGATCCTGGGATTGCATGAATTTGTTGTTTTCCTTACACTGTTTTTGATCAGGAATTCACACTGTCCTTGGACAAAGTCTGTTCTCTGTAGCACACCAAGTGTGTGAGGAGCAGCTGCTTCTCAGGCATTTGTCTCTAATTCCACAGAAATTCCAGCAGGGGGAAAAGGCCATGGAACAGAGTGGAGCACACTGAGATCCTTCCGATCTTCAGAGTTACCTTTACTGGGGCAAATATTTAGAGAACATTTATTCATTTCTTGATGTCTTGTCCTCTGGTGGAGGGGAAGGACATGTTAGCTCTGGTGGTTGGGAATGGGAAGTATTCCCAATAATTCTCCAGAGTGCTGTGTAAAACTTGCAGACACTTCTCCTTGCCCCTCAACATGAGGATAAGGATGGCCAGATGTTCTGATTCCTGCTTTTCTCTTTCTGATTTGGCTTTTTGGAGTCTTACCCTGGGTTGGATCTTTAAGGCCCCTTCCAACCCAAACCATTCCATGAGTTTGTGGTTTCTGGGACTCACTCCCAGTGTAAGGAGATGCTGGGGAGAGCTTGATAACTCCCCAAAATAAAGTTAGGGCAGGGAAAAGGCCTGAAGAGCACCCTGGGTACTGGAGGTGACCCAAAAGCTTTGGTGGCTTTGGTTTGAGTGGCTCTAACCCCTCACTGTCCCCCAGGCGGATCCAGGACCGGGACAAACTGCGGCTGGAGCGGGGACAGCCGGAGGAGGAGCAGCAGTGGCAAAAAAAACTCCAGGAAGATGACAAGCAAAAAAGGGAAGAGCTACCCAAGAAGAAGGAAAGTGAGGATAAGGGGAAACAGGAAATGCAGGAGAAGCTGAGTAAACTCTTTCAGCCCCACCAGGAGCAGAACAAGCCCGGCCAAGCTCCGTGGTCCAATGCAGGTAGGGCCAAGAGCAGGGAATGCTCTGGGACAGCTCAGTTCTCTTCTCTTTCCCATTTAACATAGAACAAGGTGGTGTACAAGGCTGGATTGTGATTCTTGTTAAAGTAAATAATGCAGGGGTTGAGCTCCAGACTCCAGAAATGGTTCTGTTAGGCATCGCTGTTCTTGCCCGAAGGCTGGTGTTGAGCAGAGGGGAAAGCACAGCTCTGAGGCTGCAGGGCAAGGGAAGGGGCTGAATGCAAGGTGTCAAAAACTATTCCTGCAGTTTTTATTGTGGTGTGGGATACATACCTTGGGATTTTGCAGAGTAGGAACAATATGTCACTTAGTCACCCTTTTTCTTTCCTGCATTCCTTTGTTCGCTGGACCTGAAATCCAAGATTTAATCCCCATTTTTCTGCTCTCCACACAGTCACTTTCAGCTGAGAGCTTTTTCTGTGCACTGTATCCTGATTTTTGCCTGTACTGGGAATCCTGCTTCCCTCTGAAATGGCTTGGATACAACAAGAACTATTTGGGAATGTAAAACTGGTTTAAATATTTGTCTAAAGGATTGCATCACTTTTATGACTAAATCCTGCTCAGAGGGGCTGTGGACTCCCAGTTCCTGGCAGTGCCCAAGGCCACGTTGGACACTGGGGCTGGGAGCAGCCTGGGACAGGGGAAGGTGTCCCTGCCATGGCAGGGGTGGCACTGGGTGGGATTTAAGGACCCTCCCAACCCAGGCCATTCTGTGTTTCTGTTGTTTAGAGGAGAAAATAATAAGGAAATTGTATTTAAATAATGAATTTTTATATTTCTCTTGTATAAAAAGGGGATAAGGT
The DNA here is from genome assembly GCA_013397315.1 of Donacobius atricapilla. Taxonomy (NCBI): domain Eukaryota; kingdom Metazoa; phylum Chordata; class Aves; order Passeriformes; family Mimidae; genus Donacobius; species Donacobius atricapilla. The sequence goes on along the minus strand of WBMY01014889.1, from coordinate 145,050 downwards.
GCTTCTGCAGACCCTGCCAGGTTTGATGATTCTTGTCTCCACTTTCACCCCATTTTCCAAGTGTTCAAAAATCAGGTGGTTTGATTTCTTCTCTCTGTATCTGTGTGTTTGTTTCCTTTGCTCAGAGAAAGCTCCTCTAACCATTTCTGCTCAGGAGGATGTAAAAATAGTGTATTATAGAGCTCTGTATCCTTTTGAATCCAGAAGCCACGATGAGATCACCATCCAGCCTGGAGACATCGTCATGGTAAGCAGGGATTGGGATATTCCTTGGGAAAACCCTTCAGCTTCTGCCATGGGTGATTTAAATTTCATATGGCAAGAAAGGAAGCTTCAAATCCCAAAAATTTGGCTGTAGGTGTGTTGATAAAAAATAATCTCCAGCTTTTCAGGGATGTGGTCAGTGTGTTGTGTCAAACTCTGAAGCAAGGTTTGCTTTTTTCTCTCTAAGTTATAATTCCCTGGTTAATGGCTGCAGGGATTAAGTGGATATTAATACTAATTAATCATTACTATGTTTTTAACATACAGAATGAAAATTCCTGGGGAAATTCTTAAATATTGTTCACTGGAGGAAGTGTATTCCCAACAGTGTTCTACCCAACAGAATTGATTTTAAGAGCTTTTACATTTTAGTTCAGTTTAGTAACAGTGAATTTTGGAAAAATACACTTTGTAGACTCCCCTAAATTGTAATGATTATTATTTTTAAAAAACCTGTTTTGAGAAATTGAACCTTCTGGGGTTGGTTTGGCTTTTTACTTGTGGGGTGTTTGTGACCTTGGAATGGGCTTCTGGAAAATCCAAAGTGAATCCTGGCTCGGTGTCGCTGCTGAGGATTCTGAGTGAGGATACAACAGGTTGTAAAGCTGCAGCAGGAAATGGTGTTGGGGAGGAGACTCAGGAGGCTGCTGGGAAATGCTGGGATGCCTTGTTTTCCTGGAAATAGGAGGTGGCCTGGGTTTACAGGTCATTCTGTTAGGCAGACTTGCTGGGAAAGTAACAATTCTCCCACAAGTTGTGATTTTAAGAAGCATTTTTAAATAGAGATTTGCAGTGAAAATAACGGTTTTTTCCCTCAAAATATGTGATTCTAAGCAGTTCTGCACGTATTTATTCTTGTTATTGCAGGGAAAATAACATTTTTTCCTCAAATGTGTGATTCTAAGGAGTGCTGAAATCATTCTAAAATAGAGATTTGCAGTGAAAATAACATTTTACCCAAAAACCACGATTCTAAAGAGCACTGAAATAGTTTTTAAAGAGAGATTTGCAGTGAAATAAGATTTCCCCCCAAGTAAGTGATGCTAAGGAGCACTACACATATTTCAAATAGAGACTTTGAGACCATGTGAGTCTTGTAATCTGTTGCTTATGGACTCGATTGTAACCCACTCAGCCTCAGCAGGGTAACTCCTCTCTGTTGCCTTTATTTAAGTGATTTTGGCCACAATTAAAGCAGGTTCCTGGGGGCTCTGCTGCCCTGCAGGAAGGGTTGAGAGGGCTGCTGTCTGCTCAGTGCTGAGCTGTAACCTTGCTGTGCCTTGCTTTGCATCCCTGCTTGCCCTGGAGGTGAAAAGGGAGTGGGTAAGTGCTGCCATGGAGGCTGCAGGGGCTCCAGGGCCATCGCCAGAGGTGCTTCCCCTGCAGTTCCTTGGGTTTGAACCCCCCCAGGGGTCAAATTAACAAACCCCAGCTCATTATCAAAAGTAATTCAGATGCCCTGGACCAGGGTTTGCTTTTGATGCTGCCTTTGGCTCCTCCCTCAGCCCTCCCTGTGTTTGTCCTGTGGTTCCAAAGGTCCCAGGGGTGCCTTTCCTTGGAAAACAGCGATTTGCAAGCTCAGGGTTAAGGTGACATCAGTGCAGCGGAACTCCAGCTGGGAGCTCCTGTCCCACCCAATCCCCGTTCCCTGGAGAGCTCTCCTCACACAGATGGGGCTTGCCCACACTGGAACTCAAATTCTGACCCTGTCATGCAGCGGGCAGGAGGTAAATTTAAAATAAAGTAAATAAAACCAACCTCCCCCACGCTGTAATTCGCTATTCAGGTGGACATTTAAAGTCTGGTTGTGTTTTGGAAAAAAATAATCTGGGATTGTTGTTGGGGCTTCTGATGGTGGGTGTAAAAATTTAAGGAAATTGAACCAAAATAGCCTATAAAATATTCAAAGGGTGGAATCCTGGGCTGGAATCCTGGCTGGAGTGGGGCTGCAGAGCTCATTCTGTCACAGGAGCTGGGCCTTTACCAGAGCTTGGGAATGATCTTTCCAAGTGTGTAAACCCTTCATCCTGAGCCCTGGCCAAGGGAACCAGGGAGGAGGAGGATTTATCCAGAAAGGAAAAGGATTTGCCAGTCTGGGGAGGGTTCTGCCTGACTGATGGGAAAAGCCTATGGATCTGGTGCCATGCATTCCACAATTACTCTGGCTTTTTAATTCTCCCAATTCTTAACTATTTTACCCTTTCAATGTGCTTGAAATTTCTTCCACTCTCACTTTAGATCAATTTTAATCCTGGCTATAGCTCAACCAAGCTTTTGTGTGGGAGCAGATATTCTTCCCTGAAAAATCTACAGTGAATTCTAATGACAGTTTCTCATCAGTTTTCTTAGTTATTGGTTGTTGGAGTTGGAACCAATCTTCTTTGTGATCCACAGAATTAAGGAGTTGTCAGCTGTGGCTCTGAAGTACAGTTGAATAAATAAAACCAACCTCCCACACACTGTAATTCACTATTCAGGTGGACATTTAAAGTCTGGTTGTATTTTGGAAAAAATTATCTGGGATTGTTGTTGGGACTTCTGATGGTGGGTGTAAAAAATTAAGGAAATTGAAACAAAATAGCTTAAAAAAGATTCACAGTAATTTTCTTCAAAATCTCAAATTTTTGGTACTACAAAACCAGATGTGACTGGTATTTTAGATGAAGAAGAAACCAGAGCTGATATGAATTATGAAGTTTAAATTATCCTTCAAAGTGCCTTTTCACGAGTGTGCATAGAGAACTTAATTGGGCTGAATAAGCAGAGATCTGAGTATCCTCATAGGCAGGTTTAGAATTATTGCAGCTTCAAGTCCTCTCCTGAAGAAGCATTAATTGGATGGCTCTAAACCCTTTTGGTTGGTTCATTTTTTGTTTCCTTCCTCCTGAAGAATCCCAGTGGTTTCTGTTAACCTGTGGCTCACCTCAAAAATGCTCTTTTTAGAGCATCTCCACAATTTGCCTTTCCAGTGCTGTTTCCTCTGTGTGTGGTGACTGCAGCTCCTGCCCCTGAGCCTGGCTGGGGTGGTTGATCCCTGTGTGGATGATTCAGCCTCGGTGCTTTAATCCCTTTTTCCCACCTCCACCCTCAGCTGTGCCCTTCCCTCTCCCATCCTGCTGCTCTCCCATCTCTGCTGCAGTGGAAATTTTGCTCTGCACTGCAGGAAAAGCACATGCAAGCGGTCGAGCACAAAGTGCCTTTGTTTCTGGGATTGCCTTGGGCTGCCAGGGGCTGAGAGATGAGGTGGGGGACCCAGAAATGCAGGAATAAGGGCTTGGTTTGCACCAGAAGGGGAAGGTGCATGCAAATTCCAGTGGGAGGCGCAGACACAACAAATGGCCGGAGGCAAACAAAATTGTCAGCAGCTCCTCTGAGGAGTCCGGGGACAGGGATCCATCCCTGCCCTGGGCTGATCCCACAGTGCGGGCAGCAGCAAAGGGATTGGGATTGCGTCCCTGTGCCCTGCTCAGGTGAGAGCCCACCTGCAGAGCTGCCCCAGCCCCGGGGCCCAGCCCAGGGAGGCCGTGGAGCTGCTGGAGAGAGCCCAGAGGAGGCAGCAGGATGAGCAGAGGGCTGGAGCAGCTCTGCTGGCAGGAAAGGCTGGCACAGCTGGCATTGTTCAGCCTGGGCAGGAGAAGCTTTGGGCTGAGCTCAGGGTGGCCTTGCAGGGCCTGAAGGAGCTGCAGGAAAGATGGAGAGAGACAATGGCCAAGGCACGGAGGGACAGGAGCCAGGGAATGGCCTCAAACTGAAAAAGTACAAGTTTAGATCAGATATGAGGAAAAAATTCCTCCCTGTGAGGGTGTTGAGGCCCTGGCACAGGGTGCCCAGAGCAGCTGTGGCTGCCCCTGGATCCCTGGCAGTGCCCAAGGCCAGGTTGGACACTGGGGCTGGGAGCAGCCTGGGACAGGGGAAGGTGTCCCTGCCATGGCAGGGGGTGGAGCAGGACAGATTTTAAGGTCTCTTCTGTGTCAAACCATTCCATGGTTCTGTGATTTCAATATGAAATCAAAAAAAAAAATAGAAGAACCAATTGTCAAGCCTCTTGCATTGCAAAAAGTTCATTGCTGCAGAGGAGATGGGTTGTTTTCAGTAAAATTTCCATTTGCAGGGTGTGTTTGTTAACTCTCTGACTTCCTGTGCCTGCAGGTGGATGAAAGCCAGACTGGAGAGCCAGGGTGGCTTGGTGGAGAACTGAAGGGGAAAACTGGATGGTTCCCTGCAAACTATGCAGAGAAAATTCCGGACAGTGAAGTTCCAGCCTCTGCCAAGCCCGTGGCCGAGCCCTCTGCTGCTCCTAAAGTGTCTGTGCAGGAAACTCCCACTCCCCTGGGAGCCCCTGCCCCTCCAGAGGCTCCTGCTGCAGCCAACAACTGGGCAGACTTCAGCTCCACGTAGGTTTGGGTGCTGCTGAGCCCTCAGTGTGTGCAACTGGCACTGAACCCTGAGCCAGAGTGCAAACTAAAAATACCCTCTGTGAAGTGAAAGATGCTGTCTGTAGCAGTCAGTTAAAGTTGCAGCCCTGTGGGACTGGAGGCTGAATCCCAAATCCCTTCATTCTTGAAGGATTAAACCTGCCTGGGCACAGCATGAACAGGAGACATCCCCAAGTGAGGATGTGGGCAAGGGGGAAATCCCAAGGTGTTCACTTCCCTAGGAATGACAGAATCCCAGACTGGTTTGGGCTCAGGGGGACTTCAAATCCCACCCAGTGCCACCCCTGCCATGGCAGGGACACCTTCCTCTGTCCCAGGCTGCTCCCAGCCCCAGTGTCCAACCTGGCCTTGGGCACTGCCAGGGATCCAGGGGCAGCCACAGCTGCTCTGGGCACCCTGTGCCAGGGCCTCAACACCCTCACAGGGAACAATTCCTTCCTCATCTCCCTCCTAAATTCCCTCTTTCGGTGGGAAGCCATTCCCCCTTGCCCTACCATTCCATTTCCTTATGAACAATCCCTCTCCAGCTCTCCTGGAACCCCTTCAGCAACCTCCTAAATCCCTTTCTCCTACATTAGTTACCACCAAACCTTATTGAAGGCTTCCAACTTGCTTATTGTTATGTTTAATGTGCTAATGGCAGAGATGACATGGAAAGGTGATTTAATTCCTCATCACAGCATTAGTAAAACTGATGGAATTGGAACACATGCCCTTTCCTGGATGTCTTAACTCAATACACTGGGCACTTCTATTAACTGCAGTTCCTTATCCTTTGGCCATGAAATCCATATTTATAAGTTGGTATCTCAGTAGGAGGCCCTGGCACAGGGTGGCCAGAGCAGCTGTGGCTGCCCCTGGATCCCTGGCAGTGCCCAAGGCCAGGTTGGACACTGGGGCTGGGAGCAGCCTGGCACAGGGGAAGGTGTCCCTGCCATGGCAGGGGTGGCACTGGGCGGGATTTAAGGTCCAAACCCAAACCATTCCATTATTCTGTGTCTAAAGGAAAGGGATGTCAGAGGTCAGTGACGTGCAGGGGGAAAGATTTCAAACCAGTTTTGGAGAGAATGATTAATTATTTTTATTTCTCTTTCCACGTGTGTAATGCAGCCTACACTGCATAAACTTGGTCGTAGGGACACAGCTAAAAATTGAAATAAAAACCTGTCCTTCAGTGGCAAGGACCAGAGCTCAGTTTGGGGGTTGCCTTTGAAGGTAAAGCTGGGGTTAACCAGTGTTGAGTTGCCCTGCTGCACCTGGAGTTAAGGTGCTCGTGCATACTCATGGAAAAGAAATCAATGTAGAACGTTGAAATATTTTTTCTCCGTGAGTTTTTTTGTTCCTCCTGTTAAAAAACAGTGGGAATTACATGACTCTTTTCTTTTTCTTTCCAGCTGGCCAGCAAACAGCAGTGAGAAGCCAGAGAGTGATAACTGGGATGCCTGGGCAGCTCAGCCATCCCTGACCGTGCCCAGTGCGGGGCAGCTCCGGCAGCGCTCGGCCTTCACTCCTGCCACTGTCACAGGCTCGTCCCCCTCCCCTGTCCTGGGCCAGGTGAGCTCCTGGCCTCACCCACATCTTCTGAGCCAGCACAAAGGCTTGGAGAGCCAAGTGTGTCCCTTGCCTGTGCACTAAAACACTCACCTGGCACAGGTGAGCACCTCCAGCAGGGCTGGCAGGGATGGTCCCACCTGCAGAACGGGCCCAGCCCAGGGAGGCCGTGGAGCTGCTGGAGAGAGCCCAGAGGAGGCAGCAGGATGAGCAGAGGGCTGGAGCAGCTCTGCTGGCAGGAAAGGCTGGCACAGCTGGCATTGTTCAGCCTGGGCAGGAGAAGCTTTGGGCTGAGCTCAGGGTGGCCTTGCAGGGCCTGAAGGAGCTGCAGGAGAGATGGAGAGAGACAATTGCCAAGGCATGGAGGGACAGGAGCCAGGGAATGGCTTCCCAGTGCCCGAGGGCAGGGCTGGCTGGGATCTTGGGCAGGAATTCCTCCCTGTGAGGGTGTTGAGGCCCTGGCACAGGGTGCCCAGAGCAGCTGTGGCTGCCCCTGGATCCCTGGCAGTGCCCAAGGCCAGGTTGGACACCGGGGCTGGGAGCAGCCTGGGACAGGGGAAGGTGTCCCTGCCATGGCAGGGGTGGCACTGGGTGGGATTTAAGTTCCCTCCCAACCCAGGCCATTCTATGTATCTTTGCTCCATTGGCAACATCTGGGGCAGGATTTAACACAAAGCAGTTTGTGGTTTGCTGCTCTGGGATGGCTTTTTTAGATTTTGATGGTCCAGGTTTGGGTCACTTTCCTGGGGCTCTCTTGACTCCCATGACAACCTTCACTCCCAAGTGGGTTAAGTGGGACAGCAGTGGCAAAGCTTCCCAGCTGGATTCTGTCCCTCTGTTCAGGCATTTCCTTCTCAGTGGTGCAGCAAACTGTGTTTAGGAGTTCTTGGGAAGTGCTAAATACCTGCCTCAGAGCAAAAAGAAATTGGAATGTGCCATGAAGAATGTGCAGCAAAGCATAATTTTCCATAAATTGGACTATAAGTCTTGCCAAAGCAGCTTCATGAGGGTTCATTACATGTGTATCTTAGGTAAAAGTAATTAATTTAATTGCGCCTTGCATTGATGATGTGTTAACAGACAGAAATGTAGGAGGACTGTAAACATTTCTGGAATTACTTGGGAAGTTTAACTGATGCTTTAGTTGAGAGAGAGTCTGTGTTTATTGCTATCTAAGCAGCCCACGGATATAATCCCTTTCTTGCTGAAGGTGGAGCATGACTGACTCCTCTCTCTTCCTGCAGGGTGAAAAAGTGGAGGGGCTTCAAGCACAGGCTCTGTATCCTTGGAGAGCAAAGAAGGACAACCACCTGAACTTCAACAAGAACGACGTGATCACCGTGCTGGAGCAGCAGGACATGTGGTGGTTTGGGGAGGTGCAGGGGCAGAAGGGCTGGTTCCCCAAATCCTACGTCAAGCTCATTTCAGGCCCCATTAGGAAGTCCACGAGGTATTTTGTTTCCTTTTCCTCTCCTTCTGTACTGGGCTAGAAGGAAATAGGAGGCGCTGCACCCTTGAGTTTGAAAGTCCTACCCTGTAAAAGGGCCGTTTTTTTTTTTATCTGGAGGGTTTGGGCTTCCAATCCTGAAAATTTGTGTCAGCAATATGAAAGCTGACCTCAGTTCTCCTTGGATTTTGCCTCAACAACAAAAGATTAATTAACCTTCTTAATTTCATGTGACTTGCAACTGAAAAATGAGTGTATTGGACTTTCTGAAGTACAGCTGTGTAAGTCAGAGCTCCTCTCTGCCCAAACTTAAAAGGTATTCCTCAAATCTAAATCACTTCTCATTATTCTTGGAGCATTAAACATTTAAAATCTCATTTTTTGTAATGTGAAGGAAACATTATCATTAGGAATACAAATGAGAATGATTTTACATCTTTTTTTTTTCATGAAGAGAAAGAGGAGATGCAGAAAATTCTGTATTTAAGGCAGTTGTTTAAATGTGACCATGACAAACCACTGTATTTAAAGCTTTATTTTGCACATTTACTGACTCTTCTTTTAAAGCCCCGGGAGTTTCTTGGGGTTGCACGTGCATTTTCAAGTTTGAAATATAAGAAAGATGTTTCTGAAGAGATTGAATTTCTTAAATAACCATTATTTTCTTCTAAAGCATGGATTCTGGTTCCTCAGAAAGTCCTGCTAGTCTGAAAAGAGTAGCATCCCCAGCAGCCAAGGCAGCGATGTCAGGGGAAGGTGAGTGCTGGGTGCCTCTTTCTCTGGCTTTGAACACGAGAACTCTGCTTTTTGCCAACATCAGGGATCACACTGGGCTGTTCAAGTGCTGTTAAAATCAAGTGCAAATCAGTTTGCCTCTAGAATAATTTAGAATTAGTGTTATTAGAGTAACACTTTATGTATGTTATGTATGGAGAAGGAATAATTTCACGTGTCACAAAAGACATGAAAATACGTTTTGTAGTTTGTCCTTTTTCCAATATTTCTATATTTTTTGCCATTATTTTGGTAACATTTTCTGATCTAGAATAGGTTTTCACAGAGGGCCCAATAAGCACATCTGTCCATGCTGTCAGGAATTGATAAATATTTTGATTTGCCCCAGTGTTTCATTAAAGTTCTTAATGAAGGCAGTGACAGTCACTTAGAGAGTACTGGGATCCTTATGGTCAGCTCCATGTTAAAGGGGGAGCCTGGGGCACAGCCACAGATTTCACTGATATTTTCCTGAAGGGTTTTAAATGGACAATTCCACCCTTCAGCTGGAGGGGAATGTCCCGAAGGGAGCTGTCTTAACTCTTAATCCCCTCCAGTGCAGTGTCAGCTGTAGGTTAATTAAATCACTGGCAGAGGAAATCAATTAATCTAAATGTAGGTTACAGGTGAACGTTTGTGTATCATCCCTACAGCCCACCTAAAGTTTATAACTGCAATTCCAGGTACAGTTTTAGGGACATTTACACTGAATTCCTGTCTGGCATGAGCAGCACAGAAAATAAAAGGAGGGAACAGCAGAGAAAAGGGAGATAATCAGTTATTTCAAAGTACGGCTGCTCTTGCTCAGTAAATATTCCATAGAATCCCAGCTGGTTTGGGTTGGAAGGGACCTTCAGGATCTCCTTGATCTGGTTTTCCTCCTCTTTGAGGAAAAGGAATTGTGGACATGCAGAGTCTTGTCCCAGGTGGGATATCTCAGGTGTTGTGTTTGTATTAAAAAGGAACACAACTTTTGTTTAAACTCTTCAAAAAAGCTGTGGTGTTGAGAAACAATAAAGCAGGGGTTTAACATCTTCTGTTGAGAGGGTTGAAGAAAAGCTCATTTGCAGAAGGTGATTTTTAAGGGGTGTGGATTTTGCATCCCAAACTCTGAAAATTCCCCTCATCAGCACAAACCAGAAACCACAGGGAAACATGTTTATTATCTAAATGAATGATTTATGTACATTTTAATTATAATAGCAAATTATATACAACCCCCCCTGAGGCAGCCTTTTGATAGATTCTATTTAGTTCTGATAGCTATCATTTTAACCATTAAATATTGATGTTTCTATGAGTAATAAATAATAAATTTGCCTTCTGCCTAGCCCTGATATCAGTGAGCTTTTGCAGAGGCTCCCTGGGGGTTTCTCAGGAGTTTTCCATGTCCTGCATTCCCTTTTCCAGAGTACATTGCCATGTACACCTACGAGAGCTCGGAGCAGGGAGACCTCACTTTCCAACAAGGTGACCTGATCCTGGTGACAAAGAAAGATGGTGACTGGTGGACGGGAACGCTGGGTGATAAATCAGGAGTTTTCCCATCTAATTATGTGAGACTCAAAGATTCTGAGGTAGAGAAATGTTTTCTTTGGGGTTGTAGTGGTAGCTGCAAGGCAGGGCATCGCAGGGGAAATAAAAATACATTGCAGATTGACTGGCTGAGACTGGAAAGGAAAAACGATGATAATAACAACAGTAATTGCATTTTACAACTTAATATCGTAAATCACTTTGGGGATCATCCATTAAAATAATGCCAACCTCAGTAGTGCACTTGGCAGTTTTTTAGACACTGATCAGAACAGCCATGGTTGTTTTATTGCCCTGGTAAGTTTTTAATGCCTGAGCTGTGTCTTACTATCATTATTTAAAAAAAAAAAAAAAACAAAAAACCACAAAAATCTGCACAGTAATATTTCAGTCTATTATTTTTTTCCCACCATTTCTTGCAAGCAAGGAAAATAAATTTTGCCCCAAAACTTTGCTACCTACTATATTTATTTGACAGTTTTTGACTGAATAATAGAGGTTCTGTTTCGTCTCTTTTTATCTTGAAATAATTCCATCAAACATGTGGTTTGGGGTGTTTTTTTTCTTTCCTTTTTTTTTTGTTTTTTCTTTCTTTCTTTTTAGGCATTCTAAAGAGAGATGTTCTCTCATTTATATGGGAGGATAATTTATATAGAGGAGATAATTTATCTCCCAGTAGGAATTAGTTTAGATTCAGAGTTGGGTACATGACTGATCTCTTGATGAAAAGGATTCTGGTTTATATCTCTGGAATAATGGGGGGTTAAAGGTAAATAAATAAAAATCAGTGGATCTGGGGGAATCTGAGTGGAAATGCACAGGAACTTAGTGAAAGACTGCAGCACAGAGCCTGGGCAGAGTCACTCCTTAAAACCATTCCTGCTGCTGGAGAAGCCAGAGGATAAAACCTGCAGTGAAACCTGTAGCTGTAGGAAACCTTTCAAGAGGAAATTTCTGCAGTGTCAAGAAATTCCAACAACGTCCTCTGGGCCAGGATTAAAACCTTAGTGATGTTTGGTGTTGCAGTCCTTGGGGAGATGGGATTGGGACACAGTTGGCAAATCCTTGTGCAGAGCTCAGGTGTTCAGTTCTGAGTCCCCTTTTCTCAGAGAGCTCAGTTTGGTGCTCCTGTCACCTCAGCTTGGCTGAGCTGGCACCAGCTCCGTGCACTTCGCCCAGGAGTGCTCCAAGTGCCCTTTGTGCTGGTGAAAATCCCACCTTCAGCTCAGATCTTGATGAGAGAAGGAGGAAAAAGCAGAGAGCGGGTGGAGCCCCTGCTCCTGGGATGTTGTTTTCATCCCCGGGTTCCTGTGCCTGCAGGACACGGATCTGGCTCCAAGTGGGTGACTGGGTTTTGCTCTCCAGCCTGCTCGCAGAGCCAGTTTTTGCGGAGGATTTCACAGTCCTGGCTCTCTGGGCACCTAGATGTGCTGCTGTGCTTGGACAGCTGCCTGGGCCTGGAAAATGTTCTGAAAAGAGAAATAATTTCATGTGTTCTGTGCTATTGACAGGCTCAAAGAAAAGCAGGGGTGATCTTTCAGCAGCCAAGGGCAGAGTTTCTAGAAATGACTCAAAATCTCAATGGTTTCTACAGCAGAGGAATTATTTTTAATTTGTTCTTCTGTGCCAGGCTGTGCCGGTTCACCTCAGGGTACTAAAATAAACCATTCCTGTTCCTTCAAGCTTCAGTTTATTAAAAAAGTGGGAAAGCCTTTGTTCTTCAGAGGAACAATGGCACAATGGCCCACTCTGAGGGTTTTCCTTCGGGGAGTTGGATGGATACAGGGTTTTGTTCTGCACACTCTATGGGGATGGAGCTCAGGGGAGGCTTGGAAACACAACAATTTCAAGACATGTGATTATAAAACATTGCATAGAGGTGCAGAAAATAATCCCTGAATGGATCAAGTTGGGATTTGAAGGGTCCTGCTGCACAGCACAATTGGCAAATCCTTGCTGGGGTTTATTGACAAAGCAAGTTCTGCTCTGCTGGCTCAGGAGACTGCATCACTTGTCACAAAATGCCCTCAGTGAAACAGAACAAGGTCTGTCCTCACTGCTGTGTTTTCTCTCAGCAGAAGGAATAGGAAATGCTTCTCCATCTCCTGAGTGACCAAGAAACAGGGACCATCCTAAATGCATTATTTAATAGCTCATTTATTTGTTGAAGTGCTGTAGAACTTTTCCCTGTGTTCCTTCTGCTTTTGCACCGAGGATTCAGAGACTCCTCAAAGACAATTCAGACTCAGTCTGGTCAAGGTGGTTCTGGAGTTTCTATTTTAAAATCATTTCTCTGTTTCACTGTAAAAAACGATGTCCCAGCCTGTTTGGTGTCTCCATGTGCTTCTAATCCAGCAGCATGGATTCTGACCAAGGGTTGTTTGCAGGAGGGGGTTCTCTGAAGAACTTGCTCTTTCCTGAGGAGTGCAGACGGTTTTCCTCTGCCAGAAACAGTTCCCAGAGCAGAAGGGATTCAGGGATCACCCTGTCAGTCCTTTGGTTCATCCCCTTCCGTGGGGCTATCGAGGCCATCCCCCTGTCCCCAGAGCTGCCCTGGGATTTGTCCCTGAGCCCCTGTGGGGCTCTCCTGGCTCCCTGCTCTGTGACCCAGCTCCCAGGGGCGCAGGGAAGGCTGGGGAGACTCAAAGGAATGCAGGGAGGAGAGGAAGATTTGCTGTTCCTGAGGGGTGTAACTGTCAAAATCTGCCAGTGACAGGGAAGGAGCACTGGGACATCAAGGCAAGCTGAAGATGAATCTGATAATCCACTTTATAGGTGACTCAAAGCCAGCACGGGGGTTTGAATGGCCATGGAGCTGTTCTTTAGTTACTCCTCAGTTTAATTTCTGACAAAATCCCCAAGTTTTCAAAGCATCTTTGATAGAGAGAATATGGAGGAGGAAACTCTTCTTTTCCACAGAGGATTTAGGATTCTCTGGAAACCTTCAGGTCGTTTGATGTTGGCTCCAGGTTTGTAAGGAGGATCCTGAAGGTGACGAAGGTGCAGCTGAGGGAGGTGGAAGTGTTGAAGGCAAGAGGACATTTATGGCTCCCCAACATTTCTGGCCACAGTACAGTTTAGATTTAAGTTGCTCTTATCCACCTCACACCTCTTTACTGCAGCACATGGAACTGGCAGTGGCCTGGCAGGAAACTGCAGGAATTATTTAGGGGGCAGAACTGGACTGATGTCAGATTCTGCTGGATTTCTTGTGGCTGTTCCAAGGCTTTGCTTCCCAATCCCTTGGATGCTGATGTTCATCCCTCATCCTGTCTCGGTGCAGGGAGTTTCTCAGGAATATTTGCAACCCAGCTATTTGGAGGGATGAAAACTTCTATTGTTGTTTCAGCTCACCTCCACAGAATTCCCATTTTGCAGATAAATGGAATTGTAATTACAAATGGGACCTACTTTGGGATTACAAATGGTTTATACTTTAGAATGATAAATGGGATCTACTTTGGGATTACAGATAGTATCTACTTTGGGATTACAAATGGTTTATACTTTGGGATTACAAGTGGGATCTACTTTGGAATTAAAATTGGGATCTACTTTCATATTTGCAGCCCATGAAAGGGAATAAAGGTCTGCACTTTGGCATTTACAAATCATCCACTTCATGCTTGGTTATTTATTCCCAGATGTTTATTGCCGTCTAAAATATTAAGGATTTCTGTAAGAACAGAATTTCCTGTGAGTTTTTGACTCCCATGCCTATTGGGTGTGTTGAGTGAAGTTTTGTGAATCATTTTCATGTACTGGAGAAAGAAACTTGAGTGCTAAACTTGCATCTTGTTCTCCATTTCAAGGCTCCAGGAGCAGCTGGGAAAACAGGAAGCTTAGGGAAGAAACCTGGTGAGTTAAATATTGTGACAGCACCTTCTCTCCGTTCTTAAGTGTTCAATTCAATGGCAACAAAACCTTTCCCTATGAAAATAGAGTATGTTTGCTCTTGGTCATCTTGGGAGCAGTTTGCACTGATGAAAACCGTTATAAAATAACTGGAAAAAATGCAGTTAATAAATAATGTACCTGTAATAAAAGAATTCATCCTGTAATCGTTCTAGCCTGTCAATCAGTAAATAACACATAGCTAGAGAATAAAAATCTGCTTGCTCAAAAGTGAATGTAGACTTCCTGATGGATTGCTCAGCAGAGCAGAGGGAGCCATTCCCCCTTGTCCTGGCCTGCCAAGCCTTGTCCCAAGCCCCTCTCCAGGCTTCTTAGCTGTGAAAGCACAAGACACCAGGAGGAATTTCTAATTAAATACAAGAGGTGCTGGCAGGAGAGTGGAAGGTTTAGGCAGAGGAAAACCAAGAGCAGAGTCAGTGCTGGGTGAGGGCAAAGCCAGGGAGTTGTTGGGCTGGGAACATGCCTCTGCTGCTGGAAAGGGCAGGGCTGGCTGGGATCTTGGGCAGGAATTGTTCCCTGTGAGGGTGTTGAGGCCCTGGCACAGGGTGCCCAGAGCAGCTGTGGCTGCCCCTGGATCCCTGGCAGTGCCCAAGGCCAGGTTGGACACTGGGGCTGGGAGCAGCCTGGGACAGGGGAAGGTGTCCCTGCCATGGCAGGGGTGGAGGAGGACGAGTTTTAATGTCCCTTCCAACCCAGGCCAGTCCATGACTCCATGAATTTGTGTGCTAATCCCAGATCCAGTTTAAAGCACCTCTGTAACTCATCTCCAGGCCTTTCCATCACCTGCCTGGCTCCCCCTGTCCCTGCCTGTCCCTGCTGACAGCTCCTGAGGGAGGTTCTGCTGTCGTTGGTTCCTGTGTTTTTTGCGGTGCCCCTGGATTGCTCCTCATCCCTCTGTTCCTCATCTTCCTCACACTGTTTATTTGTATCTCAAACGCTTCTCTGATAACTTTTAATGTTCCTAATGGTCCTTTCTTTCTAAATTTCACATCAATCATTTGATCATTTCCATGTTGGGCTTTAACTCTCTCTGTATCTTCCCTGCACCAAAGCCTCCCTCAGTTCCCAACCTTCCAGGGTTTATGGATTCCTCTGCCTCCAGCTGCCTTTGGGATGAATCCCTAAGGGATGAGGGACTGTCCTGGATCCCCCAGGGAAGGTTCAGCAGCACCAACCCCACGTTGTGTGTGTGAAACCTGTTCTCCTCACCCTGCACATGGCTCAGGGACAGGGCTAAGCCTGACTTAGGGGGGGACACCAGAATTCCTGCAGCTGCTGTCAGCTCCAGTTGGATCCAAACCTGGCTTAACCCTGTGGGGACCAGAATTGTTCCCTGCCTTTCCACAAGCACCGTGGAGCAGAGGAAACTCCAGCACCTGCTTTGGGCAATTCCCTGGAATTGTGAGCTCCCAGTTCTTCTGTGTCCCCTCCTGCTGGGAGGAGAGCAAACAAAGCACCTGTTCCGTGAGAGCCTCCGTGGAACGGAGCTTCTCAGAGCAATCTTGTTTGCTGCATTTGGAAAACATTCATTTTTGGGTCAGGTGGTGAAAAAATTTTCTGCCAGCCTTTATTTGGCACAAATTCTTGGTGCAGCGTCATTATTTTGTCATTGATGTGTCTCCTCTTCTTAGGGAGAAAGTGCAAAGATGCATTTGCTAGAAAACACTGGATTTTAAGAGCTGTACAGTTCCTATTACTGTTATTGTTATTCTCTATTTCAAACAGTTTTAATCATAGAGCTTCTGCACCTCTGGTTTATCACTTACTTATTCCTTTAGTGCCCGGAACCTCTCATTTATTTTACAATTACCATAAGTATTCATGGAAATACATAAATCCATAACAGTTTTATGGAAAGAAATAATACAGTGCTATAGCAGAATTAATGTTGGATAAAAAGTGTTCAGATTTTTTTCAAATTAACCTTTTCTTTCCTCCTCTGCTTCAACAGAAATTGCCCAAGTTATTGCATCTTACACAGCAACAGGCCCAGAACAGCTGACTCTTGCTCCTGGCCAGTTGATTCTCATCAGAAAGAAGAATCCAGGTGGTTGGTGGGAAGGAGAGCTCCAAGTTAGTTCCTTTTTTTTCCCTAGTAAAATTCCATAAAAAAAAAAGTTGTATTTAGCAGTTGAAAATGCTGAATGTGTCGATGAGAAATAAAATTGACAACGTTCTGCAGTGCAGCAGTTCCCACTAAAGCACCTTTTCAAGAACAGCCCCACACATTGCTGTGCCTGGAGCTGGGGTCACCTGGAGGCAGGAAAGCAGCAGGAGCTGAGCAAGGAGTGGGGGTCAGGGCTTGCTTTGGATCCTCCCCGGTGTTTCTGAGAGTAGAACTTGGCAGTCTGATCCCCCTGAAGCAGGTTCTGTTTGGTTTGGGGGTTTTTAGCAGGAAATTTGAGATGGAACAATGCCATTGCTTCATTTGGGCAGTGCAGATCTCAGATGAATTCAGTTATTTTTAACACTTTGTACCTGCCCTTTTTTGCCTTTCCTGGTGATATTTTTTTCAACTTTTTTGGAGAAACCCTCTTCAAAGATTCCTTTGGGGTTTTCTCTCACTAACCTTGATGCTCTTAGTAACCTTTAGCTTTAAAGAGTCTCCATTAAATGTATTTTAAGACAGAAAAGAAACTTCTCTGGGCAAGAGCTGCCACAGCTATCACTCAGCAGCTGCTGTGAGGCTCTGAAACAATTAAATTTTGGCTGTGTAAATATTACTATATAAGTTCAGATACTTTATTGTCTTACATGTGGCTTTACAGTTGGGTTTTATTTTGTTGGCAATCCCTGACTGTTGTTTTTATTCTCCTGTTCCACACTTGGGGGTCAGAGTGAAGGGAAAATAGGGCAAATGTTTTAAGCATTATATTGGTGGTTTAATGCAGTGTTCAAAAATATCTTAAATTATCTAAATAGACTTTAGATCAAGTGTTTTCTTTTTAAGTAAAGATTTAGACAGGGAAGAAAGCAATTCAAGAATAGTAAATCCTTTAATTGACTTTTTTCCACTAAAGTTAACAATTTGTTTTAAGAGGCAAAATTCTCCTTGCCCAAAATGCCAACCACATTCTAAAACAAACAGAGAATAAAGTTAAAATCATTCTTGATACAGAGTTGGAAGCTGGGATTCAGAGTTCTGGAAGAACCTTTCTTACTGTAAGGATTTTTTATGGATTTGATTTGCACTGGACAATGACGTTGAGGAAATAACAGGATGAGGTTCCTTGCTTTGGTGACACAAGGCATTGAAAAGCTTGGATATGTTTTTGTAAAAGAGGAAATTCAGATTCTTAATCTCTGTTTAAACTGTAACAGTTTAAACTGCCACAATCTGGGGATCTCCTTGAATATAATTCTTTACATCATGAACAAGCATTTAATTAGAAATATTAATAAGATTCGAAGTTACTATTATAATATTCAAAAGAGCTGAGTTTTTGCTCAGCAAGCCCATTTCCCCATCCTGACCTGGCCTGTCAGCTGAGCCCCTGGTGCCTTGGCTGCCCAAGGCTCAGTGTGAGCGGAGTCTCTGCGGTGTCTCCGCAGGCGCGGGGCAAGAAGCGCCAGATCGGCTGGTTCCCGGCCAACTACGTCAAACTGCTGAGCCCTGGCACCAGCAAGAGCACGCCCACCGAGCTGCCCCGGCCTGCAGCACCCTCAGGTGAGCCCTGCCTGCCCCTGGCACCCCTTCCCTGCCTCCCGGGCCTCTGCTCTGCCTTCCGCCGCGAGGGGTGGTGTGTTCCAGAGCCTCTGGCGTGTTCCTGCGTCCTCCAAGCCAGCNCCCATCCCTACCCTGACCGTGGGACAGGAGCTCTGAGTTCTGGGATGTGTTTCCATCCCCCAAACCCTCCCATCCCATCCCATCCCATCCCTGCCCTGACTGAAGCAGCAGCTGGAGAGGCTCAGGAGGATCCGGGGCTGGGCTCCTCTCCTGCAGAATCCCCCTTGGTCCTGAGGTGACGTGGGACAAACCCCCCATGGGGAGGGAGCTTTCCTCCTGCCCCTCAGGCTTTGTGAAAGCACACAGGAGCCACAGGACATGAACATTTCCCCGGAATCACAGCATGGCTGGGCTGGAAGGGCCTTCCCACATCCCATCCTGTGTTTGTGCAACTGGTGCTGACTGGCCCCCCTGGTGGTTGTTATAAAGATCCAGAAAATGCCTCCTCTAAAGCCTCATGAAATTCAGGTTTAGAATGGTAACTCAGCATTGAGACACAACCTTTTACAAGGAAATAGGATGAGAATTTTTTTAAGTATTTTTGAAATTATTTCAGGTTGGACAATCTGGGACTTTCCACACATGCTAAATTTTATGGAATAAAATTTTGGCACTTTTTGCATTGCCTGCAGAACTTAAAAATCTAAAAGAGAGGAGCTGTTTGGGAAATTGAAATAAGTTGCTGGCTTGTTACAAGGATGAAAATAAAAGCAAATTTTAGGATTAATCCCCTGGAGAGAAGCTGCCAGAAAGGCTGATTAAGAGAAGTCTGATGTCTGGTGGGAAAAACCAGAAGCCCTGTGGCCTGGCAAAGTGAAAACAGCAGAGACATAGAGGGGATTATTTATTTAACTAAACAGTCCTGCTGCTCAGAGAATTCGGGGAACTGCTTTGTCAGAAGTGAGCAGTACCAGCTGTATCCTGAGATTGGATGAGTTCCACTGCAGGGAAATAGAAAATCCCTGCTGGAACCAGTCCTGGGGTGCCAGCAGAGCAGCCTGGATGGCCTGAGATGCTTTTTGTCCAGTTCTGTTAATTTGCTCTCTTATTTTCCATTATTTTTGTGTTCTGAAAACCTCAGTGGGACAACAGGGATATTACCATTGGCTTTCTTTCGGATTATGCAGCTTCCAGTAGTGGAAGTTCAGATGTGTCCCAGAGTTTCTTTTCTGCTGACCAGTCCTGGTGGGGGGCTCCAGGCCAGACTGGAACACCCTGAGACAGTGGAAGGTGTCCCTCAGGCAGTGGAAGATGTCCCTGAGACAGGGGAAGGTGTCCGTCATGGCAGGGGTGGCACTGGATGGGCTTTAAGGTCCCTTCTAACCCAAGCCCTGCTGGGATTCCGTGAAACTCGTTGGGATTTTTAAACCCCTGGAGTGAGTTTGGGGTGAGCCCCAGGATGGGCTCTGGTCACTGCAGGGTCCTGGAGCTGTCCTGAGCCATGGGCAATGTCCAGAGGTGCCCTCTGCATGTGGGCATGTCGTGGTAGGACACAAAATAGATTGACTCCGTGTAGTTGTCAGAAGAGAAAGAAGGCTTTAGTTACAATTCCAACAGTTTCTTTTAGAACACGCTGTGTAAAAAGGTCTATTATTGCTCCATGGCACTGACTCTGCTCTCCATTGGTTCAGGAATAGGAAACAACCCCTGGGGACAGTTGTTCTGGCAAAGGGAACACTCTTTGCTGAGCCTGTGCTGAGAAACGGAGAGAGATGTTTTGAAAAGAGAAACTGTTGGCAGCTTTCCCTGGGGAAAGGAGCCAGCAATGGTCAGCAAGCTGAAATTCAGGCTCAGAAATGTCGAGCCCACATAGGCAGGCTCAGGCTGGATTTTAGGGCAAGGTTCTTTCCCCCGAGGGTGCTGGCACTGCCCAGGCTCCCCAGGGAATGGGCACGGCCCCGAGGCTGCCAGAGCTGCAGGAGCCTTTGGGCAGCACTGCCAGGGGTGCCAGGCTGGGATTGTTGGGGCTCTGGGCAGGGCCAGGGGTGGGTGAGGGACCCCCAGCAGTGTACCCTGGGCGAGGTGCCTGCAGCCCCAGGTGACCGCGGTCCCTTGCAGTGTGCCAGGTGATCGGCATGTACGACTACAGCGCGCAGAACGACGACGAGCTGGCCTTCAACAAGGGCCAGATCATCACCGTGCTCAACAGGGAGGACCCCGACTGGTGGAAGGGGGAGGTCAACGGCCACGTGGGGCTCTTCCCGTCCAACTACGTGAAGCTGACCACGGACACGGACCCGAGCCAGCAGTGTGAGTGTGCGCGGCGCGGCCGGGGCTCGCGGAACATGCAGCATTGCCGGGCCCCACGTGTCGCTGGTGGACATGGAATCAGAGCACACCACTCCAGAGTTTGCCAGAAGGCCAAAGCTCAGTTTTAATTTGACCTCTTTATATACCGGGTTGCTCGAGCTAAACTGATTGGTGTTAGCAGTGACACCCGTTCCATCACATTGGCCAACACAGAGAGACATCGAATGGTCTCCACCTCCAAAGAAGAATGAAAACGAGATAGAGTTAGCAAAAACATCTCTCTGTTTACAGAAAGTTCCGTGAGAGCTGAGCTTTAGAAATCAAAACATCTTAGGCTGTAAAACCAGGGCTACATCCACTTAGCCCCTGGCCTCTCTGAATGTAGCCCTGAATTCCTGCCTGACATGGCTTGGTTTTTGGAAATTCCTTTTCCAGGCGAGTTTCTGTAAACAAGAACAATGTTTTTTTCTAACTGTACCTGTGTTATTCCATTCCTTTCTCATAGGAGGGTCTTCTTGATCTCCCTCTCGTTTGACCAATGCGATTGAAGAGGTTTGCCTTTGTTTCACCAATCAAATTGGTCTGTGTAAAATAGTATAAAAAGAGAGATCATCTCAAAATTAAATAGAATTAGATTTCTAGCCTTCCAAAAAAGTGAGTCTATGTCATTCCTGGTAAACTGCGACATCTGCAGACCTCCTGTCCCCCCGTTCTCTTTGGTTGGTTTCCTGCCCATCCCCGTAGCACGGCCCTCCCCACTCCCCTCCCACCCCATCGTTTTTTTGCTCCATGCCTTGCCATGCCTGCCTCATTTCCCTAGCTTGAATTTGCTCATTGTTTTGTTTTGCTTATGTGTTGTTTTCCTCCTTTTTCTAGGAATCATATGTTGTCCATCCCCCACTCAGGCTTGAAAGTCCTCAAAGAGACCCACTATCCCATAGCAGTGCCCAGAGGGATGATGGGAGATGCAGCCTTGATCATGTGGCTTCCAGCATGATCACCTACTGCCTTCTGAGTCAAGAACACACTGCACAGCAGTTTTACCTCATTTGACATTTAGTTGCATGGAATCGCAATGGCTGAGTTAATTACCAACAAAATTAAACTTGANTAGAAATCAAAACATCTTAGGCTGTAAAACCAGGGCTACATCCACTTAGCCCCTGGCCTCTCTGAATGTAGCCCTGAATTCCTGCCTGACATGGCTTGGTTTTTGGAAATTCCTTTTCCAGGCGAGTTTCTGTAAACAAGAACAATGTTTTTTTCTAACTGTACCTGTGTTATTCCATTCCTTTCTCATAGGAGGGTCTTCTTGATCTCCCTCTCGTTTGACCAATGCGATTGAAGAGGTTTGCCTTTGTTTCACCAATCAAATTGGTCTGTGTAAAATAGTATAAAAAGAGAGATCATCTCAAAATTAAATAGAATTAGATTTCTAGCCTTCCAAAAAAGTGAGTCTATGTCATTCCTGGTAAACTGCGACATCTGCAGACCTCCTGTCCCCCCGTTCTCTTTGGTTGGTTTCCTGCCCATCCCCGTAGCACGGCCCTCCCCACTCCCCTCCCACCCCATCGTTTTTTTGCTCCATGCCTTGCCATGCCTGCCTCATTTCCCTAGCTTGAATTTGCTCATTGTTTTGTTTTGCTTATGTGTTGTTTTCCTCCTTTTTCTAGGAATCATATGTTGTCCATCCCCCACTCAGGCTTGAAAGTCCTCAAAGAGACCCACTATCCCATAGCAGTGCCCAGAGGGATGATGGGAGATGCAGCCTTGATCATGTGGCTTCCAGCATGATCACCTACTGCCTTCTGAGTCAAGAACACACTGCACAGCAGTTTTACCTCATTTGACATTTAGTTGCATGGAATCGCAATGGCTGAGTTAATTACCAACAAAATTAAACTTGATTCAAAACAGGAAAAAAAAAAAAAACGAAACAAAAACACACACGCAAAAAAAAAAAAAATAAAATTCAGAGGATAGTGGGTCCTTTTGTGGCTTTCAGAGTTACCAAACTAATTTTTCCACCTTTGCACAGGTGCTTTTGGTAGTTTTAAAAATTATTTTTAAAAGATATATTTTAGCCTTTTAAAGGAAAAGTATAAATTAAATTTCTTCATTGCAATTTTGTTTGTGCAAAAAGACCCACTATCAAGGAATGCTGCATGTGCTATTAAAATTGTTCCAAATGTCCATGAATTGGAGACTTTATGTATCTTTCTTTTTTATTGTTCACTTGTCCAGTGTTGTCAATATGTCTCTTTTTTATTATTTTAATTTTCCTTTTTTTTTCTTTTTTTTTTTTTTTTAATTACAAAAGAACAGAAGGAGTTAAAATCAGTTTAAGGAAGTTTAAATGTGCCCAGTTCCAGGTATTTTGTTGTAGTTACTGTACTGTTTGTAACAGGTGTTGTTGTTGAGTGTGTAACCCGTTGTGGAGAGGGGAGATGCCTTCCTCCCGTGCCAGAGGCAAACCCAGAGTGCTGTTTTACCCAGCTCTGTTCATTTGATTTTGCACATTACTTGTAGCTGCAAACAGCCTGGTGTGTGTGGTGTCCCAGGGCAGAAATGGGGGGAGTGTTCCCTGCTGGGGTGGCACAATTCCCCCCGTGGTCCCAGCCCGGGCACTCGGGCTCCTCACTTGTGCTTTCTGTGGAGCAACACGTTCGGAACGAGTCATTTTCCTGACAAGAACGAATGTATAGAACTATCTCCCTGCAATTAATTTCCAATGTTTACATTTTTTAAAAAAAAACTAGACTGTGGAATTTCTACAAATTAATATGAAATGGAGCTTTCAGTGGAGTTGTAGCTGCGCTGTGTCCGTGTCTGTAGCGTTAGTGCCCGGCTCTTGCTGAATTGCCTGGTGCTGGCAGTGCCCTCCTCCCAACGCCTCGAGCACAACAGAGCCCTGCTACTAACGATTTACCACTGAGTTACGTCCTGGTTTGTGTGTCCCACTGCCCCCGAGCTCCTGCTGGCAGCCTGTAGCCCTCCCAGCCCAGCTCCCTGCTCCCGACCCGTCCTGCGGTGCAAAGGACAAGCCGAGCTCCTTCCTTATTCAGTTGCACTTCAGTATTTCATCACTATGAATGTAAATTATATAAATATATAAAAAAACCTGCAGCTTTAACAACTGTAATACAGCCTTTCCGATTAGTTCCATGTATAGAGAATTAAATCCTTCGTACAAAAGAGGCCGACACGTGTTTGTTGTCTCGTTGCTGGGTCACACCGAGCTCGCCACGGGCTGTGAGAGAGCACAGCCTGGAGCCCTCTGCCCCTCACAGTGACACTTGCCTGGGTTCTTGGAACGGTGTTTCACTGTAATTACTCAGATTCAACATTGTTATCTGCAGCCTTTCGCCCCTCTGGCTCGGGGCGGGGATTGCTGCCGTGTCCTTGGACTCCTTCCAGCTCAGGGTGTTCTGTGATTCTCTGATTCCCTACCCAGTATTTCTACGTGGTACCAATCGGTGGATTTTGATGGGGTTGGGTTTTTTTTAATAGATAAATTAAATATTCTTTCTTGGTTTGCCATGGGTTTACCTGGACTTGGGATGTGGTTTATGCCGGAAGCTCAAGTCTGAAAATATGCACAACTGTACAGATTTTCCTTCTTTTTAGGACAGTGTTGAAATAGTAATACATCGTTCATTTCTACCATTAAAAAATAATTCTTCTCTATCATGGCCATTTGCTGACAACTGCAGAAATGGAACAGCACATCCCACTTTGATTTTCAGTGCTTTCTGAGGGGTTGGAGCCAGATTTGACTCCACTCTGTCAATATTTTGTGCATTAACTGATATTTGAACAAGAGGATCTCTCTCTTTTCCCATCCTGAGCTGCTGGGTTGGAAAACTGACTCAACTAAAAGCACTGGCCCTTAGGGACATTGTGAGTCCTGTGACTTCAGGCCAGAACTACAAATTGAATCTGTAGGGAAATATTTGCAATGCTTCGGCTGTAGGGGATTCAGGTGCTGGTTTTTCCAATCTCTATACATCGAGTGAGAGGGAAAATGAAGCTCCTGCAGTGCCCTGCAGGGTGGAGGTTCTCCTGTGTCTCCCAGGGGCTGAGACTGGAGCCTTTCGAAATGCCCTGAAAGCTCCTGGGGACAGCTTTGCAGTGACCTGGGAGGAACAGGCTGGAGTTGTCCCTCTGTGAATCTCTCAGGGAATCCCCAAATCCCTGAGGCTGGAAAAGCCCTCCCAGCCCAGGCAGTCCCAGCGGTGCCCAGTGCCCACCTTGTCCCCAGCCCAGAGCTCTGAGTGCCACCTCCAGGGGACACCTGCAGGGATGGGCACTGCAAACCTCCCTGGGCAGCCCCTGCCAAGGCCTGAGTGCCCTTTCCATGGGGAAATTCCTGCTGCTGCCCAAGCTGAACACACACGAGGCGCTGCTTGTGCCAGGACTCCTCGGGCAGAAGAGCAAAATAAATCTCATGTGCAGAGTCCCAGACAAAGACACTCCCTTGTGGCTTAAGTGACATATGTTGCAATCCCTGTAGTATTTATTTCCTCCATGAGTCCTTAAGGGTGCTCTGGTAACTCAGCAGGGAGTGTTCCATCCTCCTGCTCCTCACCAGGGATTCTCCCTGAGCTGCAGGGAACAAGGCATTGCAGTGCCTTTACTTGTCTTTATGAATGTAAACATATATAAATATATATATATAAGAAAGGGAGGATGGCAGTGACTGCCCGGAGCAGCTGTGGCTGCCCCTGGATCCCTGGCAGTGCCCAAGGCCAGGTTGGACACTGGGGCTGGGAGCAGCCTGGGACAGGGGAAGGTGTCCCTGCCATGGCAGGGGTGGCACTGGCCGATCCTTAAAATCCCTTCCCACCCAAATCATCCTGGGATTCTGTGAATTGGTTCTTTATATTCACTTCCCTGTGCCAGGTGCCTTCTCTTGTTGCACAGGGATTGTCACTTTAGGGATGGAGAGGAGACTGGAATTCCAGACACTGTCAGTGCTGCTGGATTTTATTCTTCACTGTTTTTATGGTTTGTGGGAATTCCCTCTGTATTCAACTGCTGACAAAGAATTCCTGTGGATGTTCTTTCAGAGAATTTGTTCTTTTCAATACTTGAAATCTGTCCAAGACAACTCTTAAGTCTGAAATGTGGGTTTTTCAAGAACATTTTGCTTTATATTCAGGATCAGTTTTATTTAAACCTCAACTCTTTTGGAGCTTTAGTAGCTTCACTTTCTGTCTCCATGACCTCACTGAGCACATTTTATTCCCATAACCAAAATGACTGTAATTCTGGTTTTGTTCTCTGGTTTTAAAGCACTTTTTAGTTCTTTGTGGTCATTTACTCCAGCTATTTAACTTGTTAAATAGCAGCTTCTGTGCAGTAAATTCAGATGACGAGTGACTTGTTTTTAACTTTATTTTAGACAATTTCAGTAGATTCAGCAACAATACACCTCAAATATCACTGCATGAGTTGAATTGATGCAGACAACAGGGTAACAAAGTGCTCCTTAGCTAAACACGGTGCTGAGGTGACCTTTGCGTGTCAGGACATTGTCCTGGTGCAGTTAAAAATGAAAATGGTTTTCAGCAAGACTTCACTGGGGACTTTAATGAGCAAAGCACCTGAACTGAGCGGGAGGGACCCCCAGGGCCCATCCAGTCCCACCCTGTCCCTGCCCAGAGCCCCAACAATCCCAGCCTGGCACCCCTGGCAGCGCTGCCCAAAGGCTCCTGCAGCTCTGGCAGCCTCGGGGCCGTGCCCATTCCCTGGGGAGCCTGGGCAGTGCCAGCACCCTCGGGGGGAAGAACCTTGCCCTAAAATCCACCCTCCATCCCTGCTGGCCCAGCTGCAGCTGCTCCCTGGGTGCTGTCCCTGTGCCAGGAGCAGAGATCAGAGCTGTCCCTCTGCCAAAAGAAAGTGAAAAAGTAATAAAATGTTCGGTAAAAGGTTGGAACATTTAAAATACGGTGCCCACATTCCTGGTTCCAAGTGAAGTACCTGCACAGCACCTTTATTTGTGGGATTCCCTGTGAAATGGGGCTGTGCAGTTCCTTCTGCTTGGACCCGTGGCTGCTGCTTGTGACTCTTCTGCTTCTGTGTCCTGAGTGCCCCGGGGCTCAGACAGGCCCTCACTCACAATTCAGAGGTGAGGTTTAGTTTCCTGATGTGTTCTGAACCATTCCAGGGCTTGGTTAACTCTGTGATTTACATTTTGGGGTGCATTCTTGCCCTCAGGTGTAGGATTTTACTGTCCCCAAGCAGCCTCTGGAAGCAGATTGGTAGAATCAGTGACTCGTGGAATGGTTGAGGTTGGAGCCACCGCCAGTGAAGCACATCCTTGCGTGCCACATCCACACCTCCTTTGAACACTTCCAGAGGGGGCCATTCCACCAGTAAATAATGCTTCAAGGTTTGCCAGTGGGACTGCCCAGGCTTCTTTTCCAGTTCCTTCCATGCACCTCAGAGGGAAGTGCTCTGCTCTAACAGCAAATGGACACACTGGTCTGCCTGAAAAGTTCAAAACGTGCTGAAATCATTGGAAATAGCTGAGAAATGGGAGTGGGCATTGCAGCTGCTTGAGATGGAGAGATCTGCTTGATCCCACACAATGTCCTCCCCAAAAGCCTGGGATGGCCTCTCAGTGGAGGGTCTGCCCCAGGAGATTTAAGGGGAATCAGTTGCATCTGAAAGAGGTGCTAAGAAAGTTGGATGTTGAAATGCTGTGATTTAAGTAACTCAGCACTGCTGAGGTCCCTCGAGGGCTGTGTCCAGTTCTGGCTCCTGCAGGAGAGCCCTGGAGGGGCTGGAGCGTGTCCAGGGCAGGGCAGGGAGCTGGGGAAGGGGCTGGAGGCCCAGGAGGGGCTGAGGGAGCTGGGCAAGGGGCTGAGCCTGGAGAAAAGGAGGCTCAGGGGGGCCCTTGTGGCTCTACACAAGTCCCTGCCAGGAGGGGACAGCCGGGGGGGTCGGGCTCTGCTCCCAGGGAACAGGGACAGGAGGAGAGGGAACGGCCTCAGGCTGGGCCAGGGCAGGCTCAGCTTGGGCAGCAGCAGGAATTTCCCCCTGGAAAGGGCGCTCAGGCCTTGGCAGGGGCTGCCCAGGGAGGTTTGCAGTGCCCATCCCTGCAGGTGTCCCCTGGAGGTGGCACTCAGAGCTCTGGGCTGGGGACAAGGTGGGCACCGGGCACCGCTGGGACTGCCTGGGCTGGGAGGGCTTTTCCAGCCACAGGGATTTGGGGATTCTGTGAATAATTTACCCAAGTGAAGGGGTGCTCTGCTGGTGTGCTCTTCCCTTCTCCTTAGGGATTTGGAGGAAAACTGTGACACCATATTTGCATCTTTGCATCTCTGACAGGAGAGATTCCTGTGACCTTGTCACTACAGACTAGGCCAGCACTGGGCTTACAGGCCACTTACTGGCAGTGGCTCTGCTTAGGAAACCTCCTCAAATGAAAAGGAATCAGCAGCTGTGGCCATGGATGTGGATCAGTGATTTCCACAGCAGAACCTCCCTTTCCAAAAAGCAGCATCTTGTTTTAGGATCAGTGTTTATCTTGGGAGACCCAGATCTTCAGGGCTGACTTTGTAATGAAATCTTTACTCTGTACAAAGAGATTTGATTTTTTTTTTTTGTATTTCTGGAGCCCATTAATCTGCAGGGACTGTGGTGCTGAGGACAAGGCACAGAT
Organism: Donacobius atricapilla; assembly: GCA_013397315.1. NCBI lineage: Eukaryota > Metazoa > Chordata > Aves > Passeriformes > Mimidae > Donacobius > Donacobius atricapilla. Next base: position 117,481 of record WBMY01014889.1, on the reverse strand, counting down.
CTGCAGTTAAAACATTTGTCTGTTGGTTTTCCAAGTCCAGCCAGAATGGCAGAATTCATGTATTCACTCTCCTGAGAACAAGCCAAGTTAATTATTGTCATTTCCCCATCCTTTCCTGGCTTGACTGGATTGAAGCAAAGACGTGCCCAGAGCAGCTGTGGCTGCCCCTGGATCCCTGGCAGTGCCCAAGGCCAGGTTGGACACTGGGGCTGGGAGCAGCCTGGCACAGGGGAAGGTGTCCCTGCCATGGCAGGGGTGGCACTGGGTGGGATTTAAGGTCCCTCCCAACCCAAACCATTCCATGATTCTGTGATCAGTGGAATTCAGTTCACCCACGTTCTCTGGCATCCATGAAAAATGAGCCAGACATTTCCACTTGGGAAGGATTCCAGTTCCTCTTCAGTGTTCTTAATACAAAGGCAAGAACAATCTCTGTACTTGTGCATCCCCCAGAGAAAATCCCCTCCCAGGAAAATCTCTTTGGGATGTTCTGCTCAGATTTGGGCTTTTTTCCCCAAATATTTTGTATCCCAAAGCCGAGTGTTTGTCGTGGTTCAGAGCAGCCCATTCAGACCCCAGCTGGCTGCCAAGGGAGCCACTAAAAAAGTTCATTATTCAAGATGTCAGTGCTGTCTCCAAGGGGTTGGTGGTTGGAAATCACCTTCAGGCCAAGGTCGTCACATCTTTTTTTTTGAACAAGAACTTCCCCAAGGAAAAGTAATTAAACACTTGGTTCTTTTCTAATGAAGCACTGGGAGAACTGGGGCTGTTTCTTAGACTCGTGGTTTACTTGGTTCCAAAGAAACTGCTCTGAAATCAGGCATTTATTCAACAGAGATGAAACTTCTGGCTTTTGAAAGGGGCCAAAATTCATTGGCATAAAGTTGATATTTCTCCAAATCTGCTTTTTATTCCAAGCAATGTTTCAGTTGCACTTTTGTAAAGGGCTGTGACATCCTGTGTCTCAAGGGAGCCTTATCAGTGTTACTCTGCTTCCAACCTGATCCCAGGTCCCAACCTGACCCCTCCCAGCTTCAGAGTCAGAGAGGAAACAACCTTGACTGTCTGTGTCTCCTTTTCTGGGTTTGTTTTGTTTGGGTTTGGTTTTTGATTTTTTCTTTGTTTTGTTTTTTTAGGGGGGGGGGCTTTTTTTGTGTTTGTTTGTTTGTGTTTGTTTTTGGTTTTGTTTTTTAAGTCAAATCCGTAATTTGTTATTTTTATGACCAATATATAACAAATATAACCATAAGTTATTTCTAAGCCAAATCCCCTTTCAGGAGCACAGATCAGTTAAAGCAGATGCTGCTGGTATTCCATGGAAATAATGGTGGTACACCTGGACCCTCCCAGTGGCATTGTCTGAGCTCCATTCAGGAAGCTAAAAATGCAGGAAATGCTCCCTAAGTATTAACTTTATGTGCAAAGAACTGAAAGAGTTACATGGGGCCTGATGTTTCCATAAGGAATGTTTGTTTCTATGGGGAGTATACTGAATTTGCTGAGGGGTGAGGGAAAGAATTCAACTGGGGAATTTTGATTGTGTGAAAACAGTTGAAAAACAGATCACTTTTAGAGCCAAACGTTTTCCACCTGTTTGAAATCAACTCTGCTTTTTGAAATGCATTGTATTTTATGCAGAAATGTAGCAAAAACTAGAAGAAAACATTCTGTGTTCCGGTCTCAGAAGAACTTCATTTAGGCTCAGCTGAAAAATAGCAGCCTACAGAAGAATGGAATTAAATGTTCTGTCTAATTCAGAGCAGAAAAGAAAATTTGAGATTGTGGAATTGATATAAAAATCCTCCCATCTACAGGGGGTCAGTGCAAGGGAGGTTTTGTTTGCAATAATGAAAGGACAAAACTGATGGAAGAGGAGCTCTCAGTGCCAGCATTCTCCTGTGCTTTTAAATGCAAAGGAGAACAAAATCCACCCCTCTGGCTTGGCCCAGAAATCAGTGGAGTCTGGGGACCTCTAGTGACCTTTACATGTCCTGGCTCAAGCCCTTCAAATATTTAGGAGCGGTTTTTAAGTGAAGTGTGAGGAAGTGAAGAGGCCCTGCAGGCCCTTCTTGGGTAGGATTTCTTTGCCCAGAAGGGTGAAGGTGAACGTTGAATATCGAGCATCCATCAGCTGAGGGAATCATTCCAAAGCGCCCCTCAGAGCATTAGGGCCACTGCAGCTCTTCCCTGATTCCCTCTGGGATATCTCTGCATTTCCCTCACCCCACATGAAGCCTTTCCCCTCCCTTTTTCATTACCAGCCATCCATGTGGGCTTGGAATGACACAACCCAAGGGGTTGGGGGTGAGGTGGGGAACGGGCAGGCAGAGGTGAGGGAGACTTGAAGCCTGGCCACCAGGGAAGAGCTCACACACAGAGGTGGCCTTTGTTATAATAACTAAAAAAAAAGGAATGTTTAGAGTGGCTGAGAGGTGAAGCATGGCTGGGGCCGTGCCGTGTGAACAGCACCGAAGTGACCGGAGCAGGCAGCGCGTCCTGCTCCTCCCGCATTGCTGGGGCTGCCCCGGCTCTGCGAGCAGCCGTAATGAAGGCCGGGCGCTGTTGTGTCTTGCAGGGTGCGCAGACCTGCACCTGCTGGACATGCTGACCCCCACCGAGAGGAAGAGGCAGGGCTACATCCACGAGCTCATCGTCACCGAGGAGAACTACGTGAACGACCTGCAGCTGGTGACTGAGGTGGGCAGCGCCGCGGCCTCGGGCCGCTCCTCCCAGGGACTGCGGGGGCTCGGGGGGTGCCTGCCCGGGGCTGCCATCCTCATCCGGCTCTGTTTGTACAGACAGGGACCGGCAATNGGACGGGGGCAGGGACAGGGACAGCGAGAACAGGGACTGGGAGAGACAAGGACAGGGACAGGGAGAGACAGGGACTGGGACAGCTGCAGCAACAGGGACAGGGACAGAGGGACAGAGAGAGACAGGGACTGGGACAGGGACAGGGACGGGGACAGGGTGAGACAGGGACTGGGACAGGGACAGGGACGGGGACAGGGTGAGACAGGGACTGGGACAGGGACAGGGACGGGGACAGGGTGAGACAGGGACTGGGACAGGGACAGGGACGGGGACAGGGTGAGACAGGGACTGGGACAGGGACAGGGACGGGGACAGGGTGAGACAGGGACTGGGACAGGGACAGGGACGGGGACAGGGTGAGACAGGGACTGGGACAGGGACAGGGACGGGGACAGGGTGAGACAGGGACTGGGACAGGGACAGGGACGGGGACAGGGTGAGACAGGGACTGGGACAGGGACAGGGACGGGGACAGGGTGAGACAGGGACTGGGACAGGGACAGGGACGGGGACAGGGTGAGACAGGGACTGGGACAGGGACAGGGACGGGGACAGGGTGAGACAGGGACTGGGACAGGGACAGGGACGGGGACAGGGTGAGACAGGGACTGGGACAGGGACAGGGACGGGGACAGGGTGAGACAGGGACTGGGACAGGGACAGGGACGGGGACAGGGTGAGACAGGGACTGGGACAGGGACAGGGACGGGGACAGGGTGAGACAGGGACTGGGACAGGGACAGGGACGGGGACAGGGTGAGACAGGGACTGGGACAGGGACAGGGACGGGGACAGGGTGAGACAGGGACTGGGACAGGGACAGGGACGGGGACAGGGTGAGACAGGGACTGGGACAGGGACAGGGACGGGGACAGGGTGAGACAGGGACTGGGACAGGGACAGGGACGGGGACAGGGTGAGACAGGGACTGGGACAGGGACAGGGACGGGGACAGGGTGAGACAGGGACTGGGACAGGGACAGGGACGGGGACAGGGTGAGACAGGGACTGGGACAGGGACAGGGACGGGGACAGGGTGAGACAGGGACTGGGACAGGGACAGGGACGGGGACAGGGTGAGACAGGGACTGGGACAGGGACAGGGACGGGGACAGGGTGAGACAGGGACTGGGACAGGGACAGGGACGGGGACAGGGTGAGACAGGGACTGGGACAGGGACAGGGACGGGGACAGGGTGAGACAGGGACTGGGACAGGGACAGGGACGGGGACAGGGTGAGACAGGGACTGGGACAGGGACAGGGACGGGGACAGGGTGAGACAGGGACTGGGACAGGGACAGGGACGGGGACAGGGTGAGACAGGGACTGGGACAGGGACAGGGACGGGGACAGGGTGAGACAGGGACTGGGACAGGGACAGGGACGGGGACAGGGTGAGACAGGGACTGGGACAGGGACAGGGACGGGGACAGGGTGAGACAGGGACTGGGACAGGGACAGGGACGGGGACAGGGTGAGACAGGGACTGGGACAGGGACAGGGACGGGGACAGGGTGAGACAGGGACTGGGACAGGGACAGGGACGGGGACAGGGTGAGACAGGGACTGGGACAGGGACAGGGACGGGGACAGGGTGAGACAGGGACTGGGACAGGGACAGGGACGGGGACAGGGTGAGACAGGGACTGGGACAGGGACAGGGACGGGGACAGGGTGAGACAGGGACTGGGACAGGGACAGGGACGGGGACAGGGTGAGACAGGGACTGGGACAGGGACAGGGACGGGGACAGGGTGAGACAGGGACTGGGACAGGGACAGGGACGGGGACAGGGTGAGACAGGGACTGGGACAGGGACAGGGACGGGGACAGGGTGAGACAGGGACTGGGACAGGGACAGGGACGGGGACAGGGTGAGACAGGGACTGGGACAGGGACAGGGACGGGGACAGGGTGAGACAGGGACTGGGACAGGGACAGGGACGGGGACAGGGTGAGACAGGGACTGGGACAGGGACAGGGACGGGGACAGGGTGAGACAGGGACTGGGACAGGGACAGGGACGGGGACAGGGTGAGACAGGGACTGGGACAGGGACAGGGACGGGGACAGGGTGAGACAGGGACTGGGACAGGGACTGGGACTGGGACGGGGACAGGGAACAGGGACGGGGACTGGGACNGGACAGAGAGAGACAGGCACAGGGACAGGGATCAGGGACAGGTACAGAAACAGGTACAGATACAAATATAGGTACAGATTCGTGTACAGGTACAGGCACAGAGACAGAGACAGGTACAGATAGAGGTACCGAGACATACAGATACAGATACAGATACAGCTGTGGGTGGGTGCAAGCCGTGGCAATCCCTTGTGCTACCATCACCAAAATGCTGATATTTGAAGGATCATTTTAGCAAACGCCTTTTGCTCCTGACTCTCATTGTTTATCTCTCATGTACAAGTTCTGAAGCTTAAACCAACAGAATGAAGTACATTCCCTACGCTCAGTTATCATTCCTGTGATTGGCTTTAGAGGTAGAAAGAAAAGGAATGAGTACAGACAACTATGGGCAATTCTTTTGACAGAGAAGCAGAGCCCCTTTTTGAAGAAGAGTTCAAGATATGCAAACCTGGGACTCTCAGAGAAATCACATCTTCCATTAAGAGTCCAAAGTAAAACCTATTTTCAGTTGCATTATCAAAAGAATCCTGGGATCTTTTGCAGGAGACCTCTGCTAAAATTCCCAGGTTTCAAACAGATTATCCAGATCAGAATTAACACCCCTACAAATTCATTGTTTTCAGTTCTCCCTGTTAGGAATCAGGGACTGGCAATTCTCCCTGTTAAAGCCCCTTTCACCTGAGGGTCTCCTTAGTCCCAGCCATCCCAGGGAACACGATGGATGTCTGGGACATGGAGCATGCTGCAAGTGTCTGTACATACCCTGTGCACTCTAAATGCCCTCACTTCTGACTCCCCAGATCTTCCAGAAACCTCTGATGGAGTCTGAGCTGGTCACAGAAAAAGAAGTTGCCATGATTTTTGTTAATTGGAAGGAGCTGATTATGTGCAATATAAAACTGCTGAAGTAAGTTGTGTTTTCCCCCATACTTCACAAAAACAGAACCCTGGGCCTCTCCCCCTGCTTCTCCTTTTTTCTGCATGAAAATATGTGCCAGTATTACACAAATCTGAACCAGAATGGCCCCGTGTTTCTCCTTGTGGGGAAAAGCAAACTGGGGGCAGTGTTTGCTGTGAGCTGTTGAGAAGAACCCAGCAGTTCTCTGCCATTTGCTCTCACTTTGCTCCTGTGCTCCAGAAGGCAAATGCTCCTCTCCCCTGAAGGGCAGGGCTTGCCAAGGCTTCCCGAGGGGCAGGACTTTCCCTGCGGGGCTCCAAAGGATTTCCCTGCCTGGCTCCAAAGGATTTCCCTGCCTCTCCAAAGGCTCGGGGTGCTGCGGCCCCAAATCACTGCTGTGAGACCATTGCCAGGGAAACAGAGTGAGGGCACAGTTACATCTTCACCTTGATAAGCAAAAGCATTAATGAAGTTATTTTGTTTCCCTACCGAGCTGCTAATTTTCACTGAACCTCCAGGCATTTTACAGCTTTGTAATATCTTTTTTCTTTTTTTTTTTTTTTTCTGTAAAATGTATTTGAAAATGGCCCACAAGTTGAAAAGTTGTGGTGGTGACAGGACAAATGACCATGAAGCTTTCCTTAGGAAACCAGGCTAAAAACTCAAAGGGATGGATTTTTTCCCTCCCTCCTTCCCACATCAGTAGATCTCTTTCTAAACCAATAGGAAAGGAGATTGCCCTCCTTTCTCTCACCTCTGATCTGGCACGGCATTAAAGTCAAGCAGCAGCTGGATGACCAGGAGAGGGGAAGGTGCTGGCTGAGGGTGCAGCCTGGGTTGTTGTATCCTTGCAGTAAATCTCGTGGCTGATGTATTTATCGTTCTCTGGGTTTCTATGATGAATAAGAACCCACCCCTTCATTCCATAACTGAGGAGTGGCTCTTTGTCCAACCCCGTGCCCTGCTCCTGCTCAGGGCCCTGCGTGTGAGGAAGAAGATGTCCGGGGAGAAGATGCCGGTGAAGATGATCGGGGACATCCTGACAGCCCAGCTGCCCCACATGCAGCCCTACATCAGGTTCTGCAGCTGCCAGCTCAACGGGGCCGCCCTCATCCAGCAGAAAACGGATGAAGTGCCCGAGTTCAAGGAGTTTGTCAAGGTAGGAGAAGCAGCCACCCCTGAGAATTGCATGAATCTTCTCACGTGGCTGATCTGTCCAGCAAATGAGGTCCCACCTTGAGGGCTGTGTCCACTTCTGGGCCACTCACTTGACCTGGAGGGACTGGAGTGTGTCCAGGGAAGGGGCTGGAGGCCCAGGAGGGGCTGAGGGAGCTGGAAAGGGGCTGAGCCTGGAGAAAAGGAGGCTCAGGGGGGACCTTGTGGCTCTGCACAAGTCCCTGCCAGGAGGGGCAGTGATGGGGGGTCAGACTCTGCTGCCGTGTCCCAAGGGAAAGGAGGAGAGGAAATGGCCTCAAATTGCACCAGGGCAGGCTCAGGTTGGAGACTGGGAAAGGAAATTCCCCTGGCAGAGTGGTCAGGCCTTGGGATGAGCTGCCCAGGGAGGTTTGGAGTCCCTGTCTGTGGGAGTGCTCAGGAGGAGTCTGGAGGTGGCCCTTGGGGACAGGGTTTGGGCTGATGCTGGTGCTGCTGGGGTGGCACTGGGGGATCCTGGAGGACTCTTCCAGCCTTGATTCTGGGATTCTTGTCCAGACAAGGCAGGTGAAGAACTGTTGTAAAAACCACAAGGAGTTCTCCTGCTGATGTTGTGATCTCACAGCAGATTTAGCTGAGGATTGGTGCTCATTTATTGCCTTCCCTTGGCCTTTCTTGGAGGAGCTCATTTTTCAGGGTACAACCACCTGACTAACCAGATTTTGCCTCTCTAATGTTTCAGAGGTTAGCAATGGATCCTCGCTGTAAAGGAATGCCACTGTCAAGTTTTCTACTAAAGCCTATGCAACGGGTAACCAGATACCCACTAATAATTAAAAATGTACGTTCCTTTGCACACGTGATGGGTTTGGGGCTGCTTTGCTTACACCTTAATTACAGGGTTGGTTCCTTATTTGTGTCAGGCTTTGTCACTGTGAGGTTTCTGATGTGCTGGGGAATGTGGGATGTCCTTTAATACTCGATTCCAGTCTAGAAAATGGGATCGTTCCTTGGGCTTTGGGGAAATTATTCAATATTTCCATTTGAAACAGAGGTGAAGCTTGCACCCGAAGAACCAGAAGGCAGCGAGTGCTGAGTGAAAATTTAAAATTCAGATAACAGGAGCAACAAGACAACCTTATGCTCATATCTGCCTTTCCCCTCAGTGCCATTCCCTCCCCACAGGCTGGGAGGGGACGCTGAGCCTGGATTGCTGCAGGTTCTCCCTGTGCAGCTGATGGTGCTGGAGGATTTACAGCCCTTTCCTAACTTCCATTTCTTGCTTAACGCTTCCCATCCCAAATAACACCCGAGGCTTTCACAGGGAATTATGAATTGGCTGTTGGCATTTCTGGTTTCTGTATCTGGCTGCAATGTGCGAGCCTCTGTCCAAGGAGGCAGCAGTGTCCTGGAGCAAAGGCTGTGCAGGCAGGCCTGCAATCCAGCTGTTCCCAAACCCTGCTGGAACTCTCGCCGAGCCTTTTTGGTTTTTTTCCCTTGAAAAAGCAAAAAGGTTTTAATTAAAGAAGAAAATAATACAAAACAAAAGAACAAAAGCCATACACAGTGCAGGGACAGGTCTCACACTCCTGCTACAACACCCTGAAATGCACTGGGAAGCTTGGAGCCCTTCCTTAGATGTTGAACGGTTGCGGTGGGTTTTTTGGCAGACAGCCCATAGAGAACAGCTACATTTCTGAGAAACAGCTAAAAAAACCTATCAGTGGGTATTTTTGTCTTGGCACCGAGCCAATTAGTCAGGAGAGCATAGAAACTTCCACTGTTTTTCCTTTAAAAGTCCTAAGGTGAAACTGGAACCCTTTTCCTTCCATAGAAACCATCTACCTGGTGGTGGTGGTGGGGGGGTGCAGTGCAACAATCTCCCCTTCCTCGTGTCTGTCAAGCAGGAAAGTCAGTGTGGGAGCTGCTGGCTGGCTGTGCTGGCAGCTGGATGTGGGGCTGGCAGAGCCTGATGCTGCTTTGTGTTTGCAGATCATGGAGAACACCCCCGAGAGCCACCCTGACCACAGCCACCTGAAGCACGCCCTGGAGAAGGCCGAGGAGCTGTGCTCGCAGGTGTGGAAAGCGAGGTTCACGTTTCTGGGTACAACTTTAAAAGTTTAGGAAAAAAACAACAGGAGACAGAAATAAAATAAAGGGATTTAAAAAAAAAAGAAAATTACTGGCCATGTGCTTGGGATTCAGCCAAGAGCACACCTACTAACTAGGAAACACTCATTAAATCCTTTAATTCTATTGCATCAGCCTGTTGCATATTCATAGGCCATTACGCATTATTCAAACACTCCTTTGAGTTTAGATGTTCTTTTGCTTGGTTTTAACCTTTGACTTGTCTTCATGCCATCCTGTAGTTTAAATCAATATATTTTATTTCTCCGTGTGGTTTCATCCTGCTGTCCTTACACTCCCTGATAACAGAGGGTCAATGAATTCTCCCTTTGGGGTTTTGATGTCTGTCACTGTTATCTTCATCCAGATAGGATAATCCACAAATGTGAGGAATCACCTAATTACCTTCACCATTCTGTGAGTTAGCTACATGAATAAGAGCATTTTACATCACATAGTTTCCATTTTAATATTATGCTATGGCCTAATATATACATTTATCACAGTTTTGTTAGCAGCAGAAAAAAAACCCATATTCATACAGCAAAGCTATTCCAACATTATACTTACAGCATTTATTTTAATATTTGTGAAAAGCCAACTTTATTGTTGGAATTCTGGAAACTTAGATTTTAAGATTTTGGTATATAGTAACATATGTGAAGCAATGTGGAGGATTCTGGGCATTGTCTGGGTCCTTCTTCACCATCTTCTTCATGGGTTTAGGTGGTTTTCTGTAATTGGGTGAAAAAGGTCTTCATTGCGGGCCTTGGGTGGTCATTATTGGGTCAGAAGTATATATACTATAGGTGTCATCTCATTCTTGGGGGATTATCACTTAAATAACCTTGGAAAGAGTCAGAGGAGCTCCATTTTGCCTCTGTTCTCTGACTCGCTAGTCAGTGCTCNCACCCGTCTGCACCCGTCCTCACCGCTGCCCTCCTGTGCCACCTGTCCTCACCTGTGCCCTCCTGTGTGTCCTCCTGTGCCACCCGTATGCACCCATTCTCACCTGTCCTGACCTGTGCCCTCCTGTGCCCTCCTGTCCCCTCCTGTGCCACCCATCCTCACCTGTCCTCATCTGTCCTCACCTGTCCTCACCTATCCCCAGTGGTTCCCACCCGTCCCCCCTGTCCCCACCTGTCCTGATCCATCCGCCCCTGTCCCCACATATCCCCACCTGCCCCCTCTTGTNGGTCATTATTGGGTCAGAAGTATATATACTATAGGTGTCATCTCATTCTTGGGGGATTATCACTTAAATAACCTTGGAAAGAGTCAGAGGAGCTCCATTTTGCCTCTGTTCTCTGACTCGCTAGTCAGTGCTCACGGCTTGTGAGTCTGTAAATAGATAAGAGACAATAAATGTGCAAGTCCAAACACGAATCTGCATTTCCCATGTATCCATCCCAACCTTGGCAGAGACAAAAAGCAGCCAAGGCTGTCACACGTTCTAATCTGTATTTCTGACCCAGGTGAACGAGGGCGTGCGGGAGAAGGAGAACTCGGACCGGCTGGAGTGGATCCAGGCCCACGTGCAGTGCGAGGGGCTCTCCGAGGTACCCGCGCCCGGCTCCGCGGCCCAGCGCGCCCGGCTCCGCGGCCCGGGGCACGGGCAGCACGCAGCAGCCAGGCTGGCCCCNGCACCCGTCCTCACCTGTGCCCTCCTGTGCCCTCCTGTGCCACCCGTCTGCACCCGCCCTCACCTGTGCCCTCCTGTGCCACCTGTCTGCACCCGTCCTCACCTGTGCCCTCCTGTGCCACCCGTCTGCACCCGTCCTCACCTGTGCCCTCCTGTGCCACCTGTCCTCACCTGTGCCCTCCTGTGTGTCCTCCTGTGCCACCCGTATGCACCCATTCTCACCTGTCCTGACCTGTGCCCTCCTGTGCCCTCCTGTCCCCTCCTGTGCCACCCATCCTCACCTGTCCTCATCTGTCCTCACCTGTCCTCACCTATCCCCAGTGGTTCCCACCCGTCCCCCCTGTCCCCACCTGTCCTGATCCATCCGCCCCTGTCCCCACATATCCCCACCTGCCCCCTCTTGTCTCCTCCTGTCCCCTGCTGTCCCCTCCTGTCCTCATCTGTCCTCTCACCTGTCCCCAGCTGTCCCCAGCCGTTCCCAGCTCCCTGCCCTCCTGCACGGCCCCCCGGTTGCTGCTCCTGTTCCTGTCCCTCGGTAAATCCTGCTCGGTGTTCCGGCTCCGGCCAGTCCCGGGCTCAGTGCTGCCATGTGCAACCACAGCTTCCCAGTCTCCCAGTCCTTTGTGGTACACTGGTTGTGGGACTGCTGCATCCCACTCAAAAGCTGTACCTGACCACTTTGGAGAGCTTTAGAAACCAAATATTTAGAAATGTTTTCTGTGATAAAGCTTTGTTTACATTTGAAAACTCAAGAATACTGATCAAGTCTCTGGAGACTTTTCAGAGAGAATCCCTGCCTCCCATGCCGTGTTATTTTTTATGGTTACTGATCAGTTTCTAGAAATACTGTGTTTGTGTGTCCTGCCAAAGAAGGGAAGATATTCTTATGGCCTTCCTGTTGTTGGTGGAGGTAACAGAGGCACACAGATCACAATTTGATTTTCAAATTATGCACCATTCTAGAAGGTAAAAAAATAATGAGCACCGGTTGGTTCATAAAGTAGCAAAGCTGCATTTCACCTGAGGAAAGTCAGACTGTTCTGGGAGAAGGACATGTGAGCCAGTGTCAGCACAGGCAGCTCTCTGCCAGCCTCTGCCTGCAGGAGAGTGGCTGCTTTTACCTTCTGTGGGGTGCCTGGCCCCAGATCCACAGCCTGGCAGAGCCTGGGGTGCTGCTGCCAGCAGCAGCCTCCAGCCGTGGCAGGGAACAGCCCAGCCCCTCCCTGGTTTCTGTCCAAGGGGTTTCCAGCCTGCCAAAGGAGCCCCTCCAGGCCCAGCTGCCCAGGGTGGTGAGAGCTGTGCCACCCCCTGGTGAAAATAAACCTGAAAATGGCACTTTAGGCAAGGGCAAGACTCTGCTGATCCCCAACAAGCCCCGGCTGAGTCTGGGATTGTGCCAGTCCCAGAGGCCAGCAGCTCTAACTCGGGGCATCGTGGCCATCTGGAACCCTTTGGGGTGTTTTAAGGGGTGAAATTCAAACCCAGTTGAGAATGCAGCCCTTGAGGAAGCTCAGCCTGTGGAGAGGCCGTTTGCAGAGCTGCCGCTCATCCAGGACAGGTCCCCTGGCTCAGTCCCACTCCTGGAGGTGCATGTGTGTGCCCAGGGGGCACAGATGCTTTTGGCTTCCCCCTGCCTGCCCAGCCCATGCCCCTGTGACCCATGGGTGCCCTCAGGGGGACTCTGATGGAGCCTTGTGTGGCTTACTCAAAACTGTATTTGGTCTCTTGCAGGGCAGCCCCGATTGTTTCACTTTATACAGTGCGTTGTTGTTCTTCTTCTACTTTTCGCAGCAACTCGTTTTTAATTCAGTTACAAACTGCTTGGGACCACGCAAGTTCCTGCACAGTGGGAAGCTCTATAAAGCCAAGAGTAACAAGGAGCTGTATGGTTTTCTCTTCAACGACTTCCTCCTCCTCACTCAGATCATAAAACCTCTTGGCTCTTCGGGCACAGACAAGGTCTTCAGCCCCAAGTCCAACCTGCAATACAAAATGTACAAAACTGTAAGTGCTGCTCCAGCACAGGGATGGGGACAGGGCTCAGGAGCTCCATTCCGGGGGTGTGGGCAAGAGCCTTCCTAGAGAAGAGGATTGAAAGCTTTGGGTGGCAGGAAGGGTGGCTGTGTGCTCTAGGGAGATAAGAAAAGATGCTTTTGAGGTTTTGCTTCAATAAAACTCCTCCCTGAGGGCTCGTCTGTTTGAGGGAGCGGAGGGAGAGCGGTGTTCGCTGCTCTCTGGGGGAGGAAACTCTGCTGTGCCTGGCTCTCTCCAGGAAACCCTGCTGTGCCTGGCTCTCTCCAGGAGTGTTTCCAGGCTGTGCAGGCACCTCTGTCTTGGTCAGCTTTTAAAATTTTCTGCAGAAAGAGGGAAGGCGAAAGGGGGGAGCTACTTGGGGCATGGAATAAACCTGCAGCGAGCTGATGATGTGTGCTGAATGCCCCCGTGCAGACTCTGCAGTACAACTCCAGCTCTGCTGATGTTTTACAGCCCATTTTCCTAAACGAGGTACTGGTAAAATTACCCACAGACCCTTCTGGAGATGAGCCCATCTTCCACATCTCCCACATTGACAGAGTCTACACTCTCCGGGCCGAGAGCATTAATGAAAGGTAAGTGCCTTCCTTGGCCTTTAAAAAGTCTGGTCACTGTGGGATGGGAATGGTTGTGATGGAAACTTGCAGAGCACTCTCCAGGCTGGTTATTTTACAAGACTGGAAGATTCCATCTTGGGAATATGGTGATCTGAAAAGGAGGGAGGAATAATGCTGTTCCTGAATTCCAGCTAGACCGGTGATGGAATGGCTGAGGGTGGATATTTAGGCTGCGTTTCACATTTGATGGTAATGTGAAGAAGCCAAAAGATGCAATTCTATCTTCTGCTGTTACCTGGGATAGTGGAAGGTGTCCCTGCCCATGGCAGGGACTGGGACTGGATGAGCTTTAGGATGCCTCCCAACCCAAACCATGAATGTCCTGTGGAGCAGCAGCTCTTCATTTGGGGTTCTGAATTCGATCCAAAACTTCCAGATTCTCCCATGTTTCCTTGACTCGGGCTCCCTTGTATGTCACAGCAGTTCTCCTAAGCCCTTGGGGTGACTCAGTAGCCTTTCTGCCACCCTTTTTCTCCATCAACCTTCCCCTTCAGCCTCCTTCAGGCACAGGCTGGGATTGTTGTGGTCAGGAGTGGACTCAGTGATCCATGTGGGTCCCTTCCAGCTCAGGGTGTTCTGTGATTCTTAAGCATGAAATGATTTCCCAGAAGGGCCCATTCACCACCTGTGCACTCCCCAAGTTAAAGTCCTGAGAGTCAGAAGAAGTGGGTAAGAAATCTCAGGGACCAAGGACAGTGGCCACTTCAGCAGCATTGGTGTCTTGTACCTCCTGGCTCCAAGAAGTCAGTTCATTTCAGGAAAACAAAGGGCTGGATGAAAGCAAACCTGTTTTTAGACCTTCTGTTTTCTCACCAAGCATCTCCTGCTCGTGGTTCTCTTGAGCTTTCTTTGTGTGGTGGGGTTTGCTGCCTTGGGATGGTTGCATTCTGCAGGTGCTGTGAATTCCAGTAAGATCCTTTCCAGGCAGACAGCTGTGGGATGGCAGAGCCTGGGATGGGGCCAGAGCCTTGGCTGGGAAGGAGGGACAGCTTCAGTTCTGTCTGCTGTGCTCCAGCAGGGAAAAACAGAAATGGCATTTTGCAACTTTTTTTTTCTCCTTTCCTTCTGAAGGACCGCCTGGGTTCAGAAGATCAAAGCTGCTTCAGAACTTTACATAGAGACTGAAAAGAAGAAGAGGGAAAAGGCCTACTTAGGTACAGCATAGGATGTGGGGGTCTCATCTTTTGTGGAAAAGTCCCTGGGCAGGAAAATCCCTTGGTGACATTTCTGCTCTTCTGTTCCCCCACAGTTCGCTCTCAGAGAGCAACAGGCATCGGGAGGCTGATGGTGAATGTGGTGGAAGGCATTGAACTGAAACCCTGCAGGTCCCATGGTGAGTGCCTTGGCTTTCTTTGCTCCATCAGGAAGACATTCCCATTTGCCAGCCTAACTCTGCAGGGGATCTGTCCCAGACACGAGTTTGTTAACTTACGTGGATTTAATGAAGGTAAAAGAGGCAGAGATGAATTTGTGCAGCTGAGCTGTGCTCCTGCCGTTGTCCTGCGTGAGGCTTTTGCTTCAGACTGTTCAAACTGTAGTTTCCACCACACAAGTCCTGAAGGGAAGAGTGGAGGGTGCTCAGCACCCAGCAGAGCAGAACATTCACTGTGCTGTTCATGTGGCCCATTACAGAGGCCGTGAAGCAGAGCCTGGGATGGGGCCAGAGCCTGGGATGGGGCCAGAGGCAAATGTGGCCCAGGTCTTTCTCAGCTCCGTTGGCTGTCGGGGAAGAAGGAAGCTCAGGAGCAGGATCACGCAGCTAAAAACCCCTGCTCGCTTCTGTTTGCTCCCATCTTCCCAGGAAAGAGCAACCCCTACTGCGAGGTGACCATGGGCTCCCAGTGCCACATCACCAAGACCATCCAGGACACCCTGAACCCCAAGTGGAATTCCAACTGCCAGTTCTTCATCAAGGACCTGGAGCAGGACGTGCTGTGCATCACGGTGTTCGAGCGGGACCAGTTCTCCCCGGATGGTGCGTAGGGGCTGCCCCTGCCAGGGGCATTTGCAGAGCTCTGCTTTGAGGAGGAGCATTCCTGCTGAGGGGAATCACAGGCAGTGGGCTGGGTTGGGAGATGATCTTTAAAGACACCCCAGATTTGACCCTCTTTGCATATTTAGGAGTCAACTTCCCCTTGCTCCACCCCAGTATCCGCACAAAAGGGATGCGGCTCCCTCTGGGTTTTGAGAGTTCCTTTTCTTGTGCAGTTGACAACAACTAAAGTGTGGTTTGTCATTCTGCTAAGACTGCAGAAAGTTCTGGATGCTGCTTGCACACGGATGGGTTCAGGCAGGAGGAGGAGAAATGACTCTGAGTTCCTGTTACATGCAATTACAGTAGCAAAAATTTGCCCAGGATTCCAAACCTGATAGAATCATGGAACAGTTTGGTTTAGAAAGGACCTTAAAGATCATCCAGTTCCAACCCCTTCCATGGGCAGGGACACCTTCCACTATCCCATGTTGCTCCGAGCCCCATCCAGCGTGGCCCTGAACACTTCCAGGGGTGGGGATCCCACAGCCTCTCTCATTCTCATTTCATAAGCTGGGATAAGCATGTGGAGCATCACAGGGTGTATTTTGGAGTCCCAGGCTCTCAGGCAGTGTCTGGATATGACTGGTGCTGGCTCACTGACCTCATTGCTGGGCTGATGCCCCGTTTCTGTCATCTCCAGCAGGTTCACTGCCCGTTTTAACAGAGCTTTGGCCTTCTGCTAACATATCATAAAATCAAGAAGTCCCTGAAGCGGGGAAGTGAATTCCATCGTGGGTTTTTCCACTCATGGGCCCGTTTAGTGTTAATGCTGCTGCTGTTTAACATGGTCTGGCTAAATCCCCTTCTGTGCAGCTTGGCAGCCTTTGGCCCTCTTCAAGTGCACAACTAGAGCTGGACTGAAGGTTTGCTTTCCCTTTTGCTGTGTGTGGGTGGAAGTTCAGGTCCTTCTGCAGACTCTGGTTTCCCTTTCCTGAGCACGCCGTGTTTTTGCATTGCAGACTTTTTGGGCAGGACAGAGATCCGTGTGGCAGACATCAAGAAGGACCAGGGTTCCAAGGGACCAGTCACAAAGTGTCTCCTTCTGCACGAAGTCCCCACGGGGGAGATTGTGGTGCGCCTGGACCTGCAGTTGTTTGATGAGCCTTAGGGGAGAGGGGCCGATGTCGGAATTCAGCCGGAGCTCACTGCAGGAAGTTTCTGCAGAAGCTGTCACCGAGTCCTCGCTGGTGTGGCACGAAACTACTGCTCGCCCTTCCCACGTCAGAGGGTTATCAAAGCAAACAGGAGCATCTTTGTGCCTTGATAATTCTCGCTGAACACATGAATCCCAATTTAGTGAGGAGCTCTCCCTCAGTCTCTCTGTGTGGAACCTGGCGTTGGTTTCCTGGGCTGGTGAAGGCACCCTGTTGTTCCTTGTGCTGCAGTTGGGATGGCTGGCAAACCACGTGGGTGGCTGTGCTTGCTCCAGTTGCCCGGCTCTTTCATTCCCGTGGAAGAGGCAGTGTGGGTGTGTTTTGGAGGCTTTCTGAGGGTTTTCCCCCCTTCAGGAGTTCTGTGCCTATTGCTCAGCAGAGTGGTGTGTAAATGTGAGTGAATGGAAGAAGCAGCTCCGCAGCAAGGAGATCTTTGAAGATCTTCATGATGGTACTGAAAAGACTTAGAAAATAAATAGTCTATATCTATAAACAGAGAAGATTCTATTAACATACCACTTCATGACTCGTGTTGCCCCTGAAAGTAAAAGATGTCCAGGCCTTCTGCACAGAGATGAATTGCACTCCAGAAGAGTCCAGCCCTGGGTCGCTTTGGAAGTCGCTGTTGTCCCCAGGGCTGTAAGTGCTGGGGCAGGAAGCCCAGGGCGAGGCCCGGAGCCCAGCTGGATGCCGTGTGCAGCTCCCGCTGCTCCTCTCCCCTGGTGCTGCTGCTCCCGGGGGTGAGCGCCCCCGAAGAGAGGAAGAAGAAACAATGGTGGCTGCAGCCGAGGCAGCGCAGCTCCAGGCTGCAGAGCGGTCTGCGCTGCCTGGGCAGGGGGCTGAGCCCGGAGCGCCCCGCAGCTCCCCCAGCGCGGCTGCTGGGGTCCCCTGGAGCTCGCGGTGGTGCGGAGAGGGGAACCCAAAGCCACCCGGGAGAAGAATGCCAGGGCTCTCCATCCCTCTCACTCCACAGATAACAACGTCCAGGCCCACATCCCAGCTGGGCAAAGCTCCCAGCTCTGGGCAGGCATCATCTGCTGTCCCTCAGGCACGCGTGGGAGTGCTCTGCCAAGTCTGGACTCGGGGGGACGAACGATCCCTGAGAGTCAAATTCCTCTTTGTTCTGCTTGGATTCCTTTTGTTCACGCCCTGCCACACATCCACTGGTATTTTTGTAAGGACTTCATTCCGGATGGGAGGTGCCAGCCCGTGTCATTCGCATGTGAACGTTCTCGTGGAGCTGTTGTTAGGTTTTGGTGTTCCTTGCATGTCCTTTCAGTACTGGTTCCCACCTCTCCTGTGTCGGCGGTGTTCTCTAGCACTCCAAGTCTTATTGGTTTCCATTAGGAAATTAGGATATATCCATAACAGGTAGGTAGATCAGTATGGTAATAAGTGTAAACTGTGCTGGGAAGTGTCTGTGTATTATAATTTCCTAAAAGACCACTGTAATGTTTCAAGCAATGGGAAGGAAAAAAAAAAAAGTATGTTGGAGGGACAACAAAGTTTACATTTCATACTTTTCAGAATCGCTTTATTATTTATTTATTGAAGATAGTGTAGAATTTTGTATCAGAAATGACAGACATACTTATGTATTTTTTGAAACAAAACAGAGATACACACTTTAGTTAGAAACTTTCAACTGACCACATTTTAGAGGGAGTGTGACTTCCTAGGCATGCATTTGTTTACCACTAACTGGCTGAAAACACAATTAAGAGAACTTTAAGTTTCTATTTTTCAATGTTGTTAAGAAAATTGTTTCAATTAAAATATGTAAATAGTACTAAACCCATGCTTTCCTAATTCCATATCAATACATTTTATTAAATATAATGTATATGAAAATACACATTGTTGTGGTAGGATAAAAAAAGTGATAAAATCTATTACTGGAGTACCATTAAATGTCATTGTCTAACCTTTTATTGCTGTCCTAATTTTACTCAGTGCTGCCAACAGGGTGAACATTCATCTCAGTGTTTCAACAGTAGCATCACTTTTTTAATTGTGTCATTTCACCAGCATCAATTACAGTGATGAACTGGCCAACAGGACCAGAAAATCTCGTGGCTGGAATGCAGGAACCTTGAGCAGGGTTTTGGAGGGAGCCCCAAGGAGCTGCACCTGCCTGAGGCTCATCTGGTGCTGGAAGTGGGGGACCCTTCACTCAGGGGTCCGTCTCAGATTGCAACCCATGTCATGGACATCAGATTGAGTTGGGAGGGACCTTAAATCCCACCCAGTGCCACCCGTGCCATGGCAGGGACACCTTCCCCTGTCCCAGGCTGCTCCCAGCCCCAGTGTCCAACCTGGCCTTGGGCACTGCCAGGGATCCAGGGGCAGCCACAGCTGCTCTGGGCACCCTGTGCCAGGGCCTCAACACCCTCTGAGAGGCGCTGCTCCCTCTTCTCCATCTCACCCTGGCTTTTTAGTGCATATTTTGCTTTTTCCCAAACAAATGGCATGGATTACTTTCCTTTTATTTTTCTCTTTTAAGAAAACCAGAGAAAAAGTTTACTGTCTGTAGCATTTGAATAATCCTAAAAATTATGAAGGCATTAAAAAAGTTATCTTGCAATAGGAGAAAAAGTTAATCTTTCTTTCAAGAAAATGCAATTAGTCTTGTTCATTTACAGCACACTTAACTATTCCTCAGTAAAATATCTGTACTGTGAAGACGGCTCCTTTTGGTTTAAAGGCATTTGTAATAGGTATGCATCAGGCAGCACTGCTTCTCATCATGCAATTTTAACTTCCTTCAGTTGCTGTGAATATCTTATTTCCTCAGTCACCCCTGGTTAAACAATTCTATTTACAGGCAAGGTACAACTAAACAAGAGTCCTTAAATTGTGTCCCCCTGTGTGAGGCCTGGTGCAGTTCTGGTGCAGTGTGGGGCTGTGCAGAGTCAGACACAGCTGAGACTGAGCTTGTGCAAGTGAATGATGCAAGAATAAATGCAGGGTTTCTAAAGTTTACCTGTGTGCTGTCACATTCCTGCGAAGCGCTGGAGAAGAGGGAGATGGAATCAGGAAATCTGCAGATGAGTCGCTCTTCCCTCAAGCTCTGATTTCTGCTCCTGGCACAGGGACAGCACCCAGGGAGCGGCTGCAGCTGGGCCAGCAGGGATGGAGGGTGGATTTTCGGGCAAGGCTCTTCCCGCAGAGGGTGCTGGCACTGCCCAGGCTCCGCAGGGAATGGGCACGGCCCCGAGGCTGCCAGAGCTGCAGGAGCCTTTGGGCAGCGCTGCCAGGGGTGCCAGGCTGGGATTATTGGGGCTCTGGGTAGGGACAGGGTGGGACTGGATGGGTCCTGGGGGTCCCTCCCAGCTCAGGACATTCCATAATTCCATGACTATTTATGCTGCCAGCACCTGCCTTGCTCTCGAGGTGGACCAGGCACAGACAAGCACAATTGGAAAAAGCAGCATCTTTAATTACCGTGTTGCGATCACCCACCCATAAGGGGAAGGAAGCACCCGAGAATCATAAATGCCCAAGGATGAAGACAACAATAAAAGCTGAAGCATCCACAAAATAATGAAGCACTTTTATTAAACACTTATAATTGTTTTTATTAATATATCAATATTTTGTTATTTTGACTTATTACCACACAACTGCTACATTAGTCCCCGACCTATGACAAAAACACATGGCAGTGAGTTTGAGATAAAGGGAAAGGGTGAAACGGCAGAAAGAAAGGAAAAGAAGAATTAAAAAGGGGCAGACAGAAAGAAAGAAAGACAAGGAAGGAGAGAGGAAAAGCGATCATCACTCCTGGCTCCAGCATGGTTCCAGCTTCTTCACCCGGGGACAGCTCCTTGTAATCTTTGCTGTCCCCTCGGGAGAGCTGATGGTCATCTTCCCATGGGGACAGCTCCGAGTCACTCGCGCTGTCCCCTGAAACCACCTCCATGTCCTCTTCCACTGAGGACAGCTCACCGTAACTCAGGCTGTCCCCTGGAATGACCTCGATGTCCTCTTGCACTGGGGACAGCAGCCTCGGCCGGGAAGCCGAGCGGGGCAGGGCCGGCACGCCAGGACGGGGCCATGCCCGGGCACCGGCACCAGCGGCACCAGGAAGAAAAACTATGACCTGTTGAGCTGCAATGAGGTGAACAGGTTTCATTTTTGAGCAGGAACTGCAGGATATCAGTCCCCACTTTGCAGCCAATTTGTGCAGCTCGGCAGAGGTGAGACACGTCCTCACCGCTCTCACAGCCAAGTACTCAAATCACAGCGTTAAAGCGGGAGAGGTTTGTCTTTTCTGCCGCTCCCCGCTGCCTCGGCCCAGAGCTCCCCAGCCCACTTGAGCCGCGGCGACCGTGCACAGCCCCACCATGGCACCTNGGGCGGCGGTGCCAGGTGAGCGGGGCCGGGCCGGGGCTGCAGCTGCGGGGCCGTGCGGGGCAGGGAGGGCGGCAGCGGCGCCGGCTCCTGGGGGGCACCGTCCGTCCCCCTTCCCAAATCCCGGCGGGGATCGCTCCGCTCACGCTGCCGGGGAGTGCCCTCCCTTTCCCAGCCGGACCCCTCGGGTTCTACATGAGGGTCTTTAAGAACAAGCTTATTGCAGTCGGGGCTACCGAGTTATGAGAAAGTCACTTTCGGGGCAATAATTGAATTTAAAAAGCGTATTTATTGATCATTCTGATTAAATAGTAGTTATACAGGGTTTTATGGCTGTATGAAAATCAGTTGTTATCTTTATGCGCCACCCAGACGGAATGAAATCACTGGATCATAAATATAAGGTGTTAATGAGCTCCATTATCACAAGCTGATGACTTAATACCTTACACGGATCAAAGCCAGCTGAAAACATTGCGGATTGATCCAGTCCCAAGTACTTGTCCTTTTCCTTCTCTGGATTAGGGCACAAGGGCAGTTTGGTTTGTGCAGAAGACATAAACGCTGCTTATTCTTTAATTAACCTTGAGGAGTTGATTTGACCTATTTTTTTTTGTTTGAAAATGGAGTGAGCAAATGAGATGTTATCCTCTCTGTGTCTTTAGCTCCGCTGATCCAGCATTTCCCTAAGGATTTCCATGAATAGAAAGGAGTTGGCTGATGTGTAACTGGTGTGTCCAGTTAGTGCTATATTTTTCCACTTTGATTTTACATAAGGACTGACCCTGTCACCTGCTGAGGTAGTGCCCTGGCTGTGTCCCCGGATAACCCAGATTCGTTGGAATTCCTGACAGATAACCCAGATTCACTGGAATTGCTGACCTACTGACCGCTATCGATCTGTCCAGAGTTCCAGGTCTTCGCCCTGCCTGGAACCAGTGAGGGAGTTTGGCCACTGCTGGGATAAAAAGGCTGAGCTAAGTGAGTCTATAACCTGAGTGCTGATCCAGATGCTGCTGTGAGATACCAAAAACGTGCTGTGATGACCTTCTTTGCGAACGTACCAGGTTGTAGATCTTGAGGCATTTGTCCAAGGGAGTGGGAAATTGAGCTGTTGCTGAATGTGAGGACAGAGGAGAAGGGAGGGATTTGTTTCAGAAGTTATTGCTCAGCATCAAGCTTATTTCCAGTTTACACTAGCATGATTTTGCTAAAAGGCAATAAAATAAATAATAGAAAAATAAAGGTAATATAAATGCTTCCTAGGAATCCTGCAGTGCAAAACAAACCTTTGCTCCTGTTGTCATACCAGGAAAAAAGTAAATTGTGGCTTAATTTTAATTTACATTGTAATAGTGTTACTTTAGTAGTAATTAATTAGAAATGTAAATTAATGTATTTTAAGCTTAAGGAGGGCAGGGTCAGGTGGGATATTGGGCAGGAATTGTTCCTAGGGAGAGTGGGGAAGGGCTGGGATGGAATTTCCAGAGCAGCTGTGGCTGCCCCTGGATCCCTGGCAGTGCCCAAGGCCAGGTTGGACACTGGGGCTGGGAGCAGCCTGGGACAGGGGAAGGTGTCCCTGCCATGGCAGGGGTGGGAATGGGTGGGCTCTGAGGTCCCTCCCAACCCAAACCAGTCTGGGATTCTGTGATTTCAATATTAGTCTGTAAAAATAAAAAAAAACACTGATGAATTTTACTAGGGATTTCTTTATTATATCAGGCTAAAGATAAAACTTGTGCCCTGGAAGTTCTCTAGAAAAAAGGATATTTAACACGATTTTTGTACAAACGTGTCTGTAGGTTCCCTATAATGTAGCTGCATCTGAAGAAATCCCCAGTGGCTTTGTGTCATGCTGACCAACAACATGGGACATTGTTTCGTGGGACGGGGAGCCATGATTCCAAGGAAGCTGAAGCCCTTTCTCTGCAGGATGTTGTCGGGTTACAAACCCAAAAACAATGTCCAGGACTCTTACAAGATTCTGGATCTCGAGGAGGGATGTTCCCTTGATGACGTCAGAAACTCCTATCACAGCCTTGCCAAAAAATACCACCCGGACAGCAGCTCCGGCGTGGCCGACTCCAAGGCCTTCATAAGGGTGGAAGAGGCCTACAGGGTTGTGCTGAGTGACCTGGCGGCCAAACAGAAATCGGAGCCGGGCGAGGAGGAGGAGGACCAGTTCAAATCCAAGTCCCTGCAGCACAGGCACTACCTGAGCTTCGAGGGCGTGGGCATCGGCACGCCGAGCCAGCGGGAGAAGCAGTACATGCAGTTCCGCGTGGACCGCGCCACCGAGCAGGTGCTGGAGTACCGGCAGCAGAGGCTCGAGGGCCGCTACGCCGGCAGCGACCTCAGCAGGGCCAAGGACGTGCGGCAGAGCAAGAAGGTGAAAATAACCCAGGCGGTGGAACGGCTGGTGGAGGACCTCATCCAGGAGTCCATGGCCAAAGGAGACTTCGACAACCTCAGCGGCAAAGGGAAGCCTCTGCAGAAGTTCTCGCACAGTCCCCACATCGACCCCATGACGCACAACCTGAACAGGATCCTCATCGACAACGGGTACCAGCCCGAGTGGATCCTGCTGCAGAAGGAGATCCGGGAGACCATCGAGCGGCTGAGGAAGAGCATCGTGGCCTCCCGGAGGAAGCTGGGGGAGCCGATGACGCTGTCGGAGCAGAAGCAGTGGGGTGGGATTTGCGAGCAGTTCGCAGAAGACATCAGGAAGTTGAACAAGAGAGTTGACAACTTCAACCTGGTGGTGCCCATCCTGAGCAGGCAAATGGTGCATTTCAGCACGGACAAGGAGATCCGGCGGGCACGAAAGACTTACGAGGCTGTCCTGGAAAAGGTTTCTGGTTCAGACACAAAGGAGAACGAAGGGGAAGAGGGTAAAAGGTTTGGGTGGAAGTCTTCTCTCTTGAAGTGGTTAAAACTTGCACCGAAATAATTTCCTACTAATTCCTCTTGTCAAGGTTTTGAATGCACTTTATTAATGAAATATAGCACTAGAGAAATTTCAGGTTTGCTGAAAATGTCAAATCCACAGTGTTGCCCTACTTGAAGGAAATTTGGTTGTGTGATGAGCATTTGCATGACAAATAACTGATTTATTTTTAAACATTATTAAATGAAATGTGCCAGTTTGGGTTGTGGTAGAGTTAATTTTTCTCATCATTACTCTGGGGCTGTGTGTTGGATTTGGGCTGGAGGCAGTGCTGACCATTCGAGGGTGTTTTTATTGCTGGGCAGGGCTTGCACAGCACCTTTTGTGCCCTTCACACTTCCCCTCCCCTGAGCAGCTGCTGGCTGGGTTAAACCACAGCAGCAACAAATCACTTCTTCTCTTGCAGGTCATCTTCCTTCTGCTAAAATCCAAATTAATGCTTCACTTCAGCACAGACAGTGATCACTTTTACAGTCACTTACCACTTCTAAGGGGAAACAGAGGCACAAGAAAAACACATTAAACTGGAGACAAACGTCTTGCTGTGCAGTTTGACCTTTGCAGTCTTATTGCAATACTTGCAGCTCATTAATTTTTGGCAGGTTCTCTGCATATTTTTAAAAGTACATTCACCTGTTTAAGGTTAAATTCAGTGGCTGTGAAGGGAGGGTTCTGGATGGCTTGGCTTGGGCTGCACACGTGCACAAGCCCATTTTTGCATCTTTAATACAGACAGAGGTCTTAGAAATTTATTTATTGGTGAACACCCCCTGCCATGGCAGGGACACCTTCCCCTGTGCCAGGCTGCTCCCAGCCCCAGTGTCCAGCCTGGCCTTGGGCACTGCCAGGGATCCAGGGGCAGCCACAGCTGCTCTGGGCACCCTGTGCCAGGGCCTCAACACCCTCACAGGGAACAATTCCTGCCCAAGGTCCCAGCCAGCCCTGCCCTCTGGCACTGGAAGCCATTCCCTGGCTCCTGCCCCTGCAGGCCTTGTCCCCAGTCCCTCTGCAGCTCTCCTGGAGCCCCTTCAGGCCCTGCCAGGGGCTCTGAGCTCTCCCTGGAGCTTCTCCTCTCCAGCTCTCCCAGCCTGGCCCCAGCAGCTCTGTGTATGACCATTTATTTCCATCATTTATTCTTGTTTATAATGAAAACTGTTAATTTAAGATACTTTTCTGAAGGTCCTTTGATGCAATACCCTCAAACCCCCCACATTTTGATTCTCATTATGATCTGCAGAGTTGCTGCTCAGACAAATCCTGTGAGAGATTTCAAGAGCAAATCGAATTGATGGCACAAGGGTAAATAGAAACCAGGTTGCAGGAAATAGCACCCACTTTGGCTCACAAAGAAGCATCAGCACTTTCAGTACCAGAGGTGCCATAAAGGGTGAATCAGCAGACTGAGGGGTTTTCATGTTCTTATTAAAACCACTTGGGTTTAAATGGGGCAGGTGTGACCTGACCGAGGCACTTTAAATCAGCCTTGCACTGATTTCATCAAAAACTGCCAGGCACAAAAATCCACTTCTGCAACATTTACAGTGACGATGGAAAAAATAATTTCCACTTTTATTTTCCCCAGGTGTGTAGAGGAGTTCAGTGTTTCAGGGTTTGTCTTTAATTTTGCTGCTCTGAGCTCACAAAAACCTTAAGAGCAGTGTTTAATCAATACTAAGGAATATCAGCTACTGCACACAAAAAACCCGGGAGAGAATGGCCTTCAGAAGGAATTTTCTGGCTGACCCTGAACTGTTAATTTGATAAACGTTATTTTATGACTGTGAAAAAGAGTGCAATCATTGCTGACCCCAGATCCAAACCCACATTGTTTATTTCTAGAATTCCTATTTGTTGGTCTAATGACCACATGCCTTGTGACTTTAAAGGCTTGAGTGACATCTTAATATGAAGACAAAAGATTATATACATATATAAGTTTGTGTATTATGAAGATACAGTATTTGAGGTATCAGTTTTTCTCAAGGTGAGGATTCTGTTTCTTGCCCAACAGGACAAGTGGGAATGGCTTGAAACAGAAAGATTTAAATCAGGTATTGAAAAGAAATTCTTCCCTTCTTTAGGCGCTGTAAATGTCGAGTTCTGCTGAGGATTTCTCTGTTTCAGAGCAGTAGCATCTCAGGATGAACGTGGTGATACAGAGAAGGCTCTGAGGAGAAGGAATAAAGGGGAAGCAAGAGCAGGGCATCTTGAAAAAGAAAGACATAAGTGATAAATCTTTATTCTCAGTGGGAGAAGGTGCCCCTCTGAGGGAGCAGGGTGTGTGGTGCCTGGACTTGATGGAACACAGTGTGTACATGTGAGTTCAGGTTAAAAAAGGAAGAAGAGAGGGCTTTGAGTACAATCTGATTCTTTCAATTCCACGTCAGTGAGACGTGCCCTCTAATCCTCAAAGTGCTGACTTGAATCCAGTTCTTTTCTTTGCCCAGGGCTTTTATTTAACGTCTGTCTTCTGTCACTTATTTGTTTTGCTGTTTTAGATGGGGTATGTCCCACAATGAGTTTATTGACCTGTTTATTACTCCCGTATTGCTTGTCCTTTAGGTTGCCTAGACCATTCCGTGCTCGATCCTATAAATTAGAATTTATCCATGTTTATGAATTCCGTTTAGTTTCATTAAACCAGACGCCGGACTGAGGTTTAAGAACATTTAGGGGTGAGCTTTATCTACCCCAACACGGGACCCGTCTGCCGGTACTGCGCTGTTCCCGTGGGGTCACTTATGGCCGTGTGGGAGGCGGCCCTGGGCTCTGAGGGGGCCGTGAGGGGGCGGCCATGGCGGGAGGGGCTCCGGCCCTGAGGGGAAGGGGCGGGGCCTGCGGGGAGAGGCGGGAGCGAGCTGGTCACGCCCCTTCCCTCCCCGCCCCAGCGGAAGGAGGCGGGGCTTGTGGCGTGTGGCGCCGCATTGACCAATCAGAGCGCTCTGTCCTCAGCTGGCCCTCGGGTGACGCGCAGCGCTGGATTCTGATTGGCCAGAGGGTGCGTCAGTCAGGGGGCTCGGTGCCCGCAGGCGGAAGCGGCTCGTCCAGGAGCGGGTACGTGCGGCCGCGCCGGGCCGGGCGGGGCCGGCACCGGGACGGGGAGCGGGGGCGAGAGGGGCGCCGGGACACGGAGCGGGATGGGGAGCGGGACCGCCACAGACCCCCGGGCCGCTCCCCTGGGACGCCGGCACGTCCTCGTGTGTCGCGGCTTGTCCGGCCCTGAGGGCGCGCCGCGAAGAGTTGGGCTCTGTAGGTGAAGTTAAAGGGAAAAAAAATTTCTTCCTTTGTCTAAACAGCAGCTCATTCGGTCGGGCCGTAGGAATTACTGGCGGGGCTTTAGCTGCGGCGTGGGGTCGTGGCTCGTCCTGCCCCGATTCCATCGCGGGCACGGCGATGCACTTGGTGCAGGCAGGAGTCAAAATCGGCCTCTGGAGAGCTGCCAAAGCGTTCCCTGCCTCCTCAAGTCTTCGAACTTTAGTAGGTTCTCAAAGAACCGCCTCTGCGGGCAGTGCTGGGGCTGAGCAGCGCATTCCTGTAAAGGGATAACTCATGGATTGGGTTGGAGGGACCTCAGGGCCCACCCAGTGCCACTCCTGCCATGGCAGGGACACCTTCCCCTGTCCCAGGCTGCTCCAAGTGTCCAACCTGGCCCTGGGCACTGCCAGGGATCCAGGGGCCTCATAAGGAATGTAAATATAATTAATATCGCTTTTTATAGGTTTGCCACACAGCCTGTTTTTTGTATAAATTTATTTAAGACTTCCTTTCTTTGCTCTTGTCTTTCTCCAATACTTAAAAATTAGACAACAGAGCCCAGTGCTGTGGAGTAGAGAGAACTGAAAGTGAAACCGCAGGAAATTACTGAAATAAGTGGGGAAATGACAGTGGGTGTAACAGAAATGTTCACATAAGCTCCTGATATACTTTTCGCCCTCTGTGCATGTGGGCAAATGTGTGACCTAAAGGGTATTCTGATGAGCTGCTTGTGGAAGGTGCATCTTCTTCAAGGAAAACTTGAATATTCTTCATGACTTTAAGTTTCTTCCCTTTCTCCTTCTGTCTTTTCCTGTCTTCTCTGGAAACAGGAAGTTCTGTTTTTTACTAACCCAATGATATTCCGAGTTAAGGCATTTTTCTTTCTGCAGGCTTTTTGTATTTCATTGCAACTGCTTTCCAATTTTTTTTCAAGTGAAATCGGCTCCTTCTGAGAGAGAAAAGCTGATTTTCAGGTGAAAATGTATAGCTGCTGTTCTGTTTTCTGAGTGCATAACAGACCAATGGCTTTAGTCTCAGTGCTGGCACCTGCCAGGGGAGGCTTTTACAACTCCAGTTGTGCTCACCTTGTTTGGAGTCTCCAGTTTGTTCCTGCAGATGTGTTTGTGTGTGCTGGGCACGAGTGAGGAATGTTCCTGTGTGCCCTTGGGAGAGGGGAGGAGGCTGATGGTGGGAAGGGCATTGAAGGACAGGGAATGCCAAGGGATTTCCTTGTTTCCTTCCTGGGAGGAGTGTGGGATGAAGAGTTTAAACCAGAGGGTGAATTCTGCACCTTTATCCAGGTGGGAAATTCCAGCTGAAAGCGTCTGCCTCCAGCAGAGGTGTGTGTGCCGCAGGAGCTGCTGGGCTGACAGCTGTCCCTGTGTCCCTGTTAATCCTTCTGGGGACAAACTTCAGCCTGGCTCCTGTGCTGTCCGGCAGCCTCAGCTTTGCAGCAGGACTGGTTTTTTTAAATGCTGTTTCTTGTTTTCTTCCTTGTTTCTGAGGGTGTTGAGAATTACGGATCATGGAATGTTTGGGTTGGGAGGGACCTTAAATCCCACCCAGTGCCACCCCTGCCATGGCCGGGACACCTTCCCCTGTCCCAGGCTGCTCCCAGCCCCAGTGTCCAGCCTGGCCTTGGGCACTGCCAGGGATCCAGGGGCAGCCACAGCTGCTCTGGGCACCCTGAACACACTACAGGGACAACCCAAAAGGAATGGGCCACTCTTCACAACGTGTTCAAGAAATCCAGCTAAAAAATCCTGTATTTAATATGGAAGAAAAAAGGAATGCATTGACACAGGGGAGGGAAGACCCCCTCCCAAGGGACCTCAGCAGAACAAAGGGCCATGAGGTGACAATGGGCATGGGCAGTCAGAGAACCAGAGGTGTCCTGGGCTGGGGAACAAGAAGTAGGAAAGGGGTTGGGATTGTGTCCCTGTGCCCTGCTCAGGTGAGAGCCCACCTGCAGAGCTGCCCCAGCCCCGGGGCCCAGCCCAGGGAGGCCGTGGAGCTGCTGGAGAGAGCCCAGAGGAGGCAGCAGGATGAGCAGAGGGCTGGAGCAGCTCTGCTGGCAGGAAAGGCTGGCACAGCTGGCATTGTTCAGCCTGGGCAGGAGAAGCTTTGGGCTGAGCTCAGGGAGGCCTTGCAGGGCCTGAAGGAGCTGCAGGAGAGATGGAGAGAGACAATGGCCAAGGCACGGAGGGACAGGACACAGGGGATGACTTCCAGTGCCAGTGGCCCTTGGGGACACAGTTTAGGGGTGGTGCTGGATGGGACTGGATGACCTCAGAGGGCTTTTCCCACCCTGATGATCCTGGAATTCTGTAGGAGCACAGCACTGTGATTCCCTGTGAAAGCTGTGGGATCTGACCTTTGCCAGGGAAAGGTGTCATTGAGGAGAATCACCGGATGGCTGAGCCCAGATGCTGTACAAATTAAAATAACTTTGGAATTGAGTGATTGATTGTGATATTTGAAGTGGCATCACAAGTGTGAGTTTCTGGAACTGGACTCTGTAGGACAAACTTTTGGATCTTGTTTGTAGGAGGTGACGTGTGTTTGTAGCATAGACAAACTGTTTATTGATTGATTTTATTCCACTTCTTCTCACTGCTGTTATCAGCCAGAAAATGTTCTCCATCTCTGCTGTCACATAGTTGTGAAGGACAATTTTGTCAGTCTTTACCAAGTGGCTGGAAATGAATTATGGCAGGTTGGGAAATGCAGCGGCTGACAATACTAAACCAAATTAGAATGGTGCTGAGAGCAGCTGTGAGTCAGTTAATTAACTTTGCTTTCCTCTTCCCATATTTGAAGTTCCCTGTGACCTTCTGTCTGTGCAGTGAGACCTTTTTTACCCTCAGAATCAGTTGAATGCTGAGCTGGGCTCTTTTTCTCTGTGTTAAAAAAGGCACTAAGTCATATTACCTGTTAGATCGGAGACTGGAAATATTAGTATTTAATTGACACTCCTTGAGATGACTTAAAGACCAAGTTCTGCCTTAAGCTTTTGGGTTGTGTGGTGATTTTTCTTTCGTAGTTCTGTGTAAGGGGAGTTGTTCTGTAGTTATAGCTCAATACAGCATCAGTAGAGTTTATCATGGAATGGTTTGGGTTGGGAGGGCTTTGAAACAATCTCATTCCCTCTCCTGCCATGGGTGGGGCAAATCCCACTGGAAGGTTCTCTATGAAAACCTGAATTCTGTAAAACCCCCCAGACTGTAACTCACAAGAGTTGTCCAACATCTCAAGATGTTCCTGATTGATCCTGGTGCCTTGAGAGGCGACCTGGAACAGAGGCTGGACAGAGTTAAAGGAATAAAGTGGGTATTTATTAAAAGGCCTTCAAAGGATGCACCTTGGGCAGTACAAGAGCCCTGCCAGGGCTACACCCAGGATGGACAGTGGGTCATGAGTTTTCACACTTTTATAAATCTTGGTTTATTTATTTCTTTATATTTGGGTTAATTGTCCAGTTACAGCTTCAGGTTGTGAAGTCCCATCCTCCCAGTTTGCTCTCCCCAATTCCCTGTTTATCCTTTTTTACTTATACCTGAAGCTGCAGCGGTGTCCTTGGTTCTAGGGCTGCAAAAGGATTGTTTTGTGTGGCTGAGCTGTGAAGAGAGTATGTGAAGTTCAGAATTATATACTAAGGCGGTACAGAATCTGGAAAATATGAAAGCTGAGACTTAAGGCATCGATACTGACCTGACCCTTGGCTGTGTTTCAGGCACTCAGGACCGGCTGCTGATGGAAGAGCCCAGGAGGGAGTGCCGGGGCAGCGGGGCAGCGTGAGCCTGGCCAGGGCAGGGTCAGCTGTAGCCAGGGCAGGGTGAGCTGTGTCCTGGGCACTCTGAGCTGTGGCCATGGCAGGGTTCCTGGACAATTTCCGCTGGCCAGAGTGCGAGTGCATCGACTGGAGCGAGCGCCGCAACGCCGTTGCCTCCATCGTGGCCGGGGTGCTGGTGAGTGGGGGACCCACCAACAGTTCACACTTGTGCCTCAGGTTCTGTCAGTTCTCCCTCTGAACCTCCCCACATCCAGCCTGTTCCTTCCAGGGGTCACTGTGGGGTTGTCAGCAGCGTTTTCACGAGTCCCGTGACGTTGCTGATCATGAACCGTCTCTGCTCTCTCTTCTTGACAAGAAATTCCTCGTGGATTTCCTGTGGAATTGGATCTGTTAGAACTGCTCTGTATGTGTGTTTAGAGTCTGGATTCTTGTTCTGAAGGGGAACAAGGAGCAGGGAATTTCACAGAGATTGCACAGGGAATTTCATAGAATCCCAGAAGGGTTTGGGTTGGGAGGGACCTTAAAGCCCACCCAGTGCCACCCCTGCCATGGCAGGGACACCTTCCCCTGCCAATGTCCAACCTGGCCTTGGGCACTGCCAGGGATCCAGGGGCAGCCACAGCTGCTCTGAGCATAAATTTATCCATACCCCACTCCTTAATTTGAACAGAAGGTGTGGCTGATTCCCAAACAGGAACGCTGAGGGTTGTGCAGACGTTGCCCATGGGACACACGTAAATCACTTCCCAGAAGAATTGGTGCTTGTTGGAAGCCAGTTAAGCCCGTGCTGCCCAGGGCACTGGCCTGGTTTCCCTGCCTGTCCTGTGCCCCCAGCCTCACCCCCTGTGCCTGTGCCCAGTTCTTCACAGGCTGGTGGATCATGATCGATGCTGCCGTGGTTTACCCCAAGCCGGAGCAGCTGAACCACGCCTTCCACACCTGCGGGGTCTTCTCCACGCTGGCCTTCTTCATGTGAGTGCTGGGGACAGCGGGCCCTCATCACATAACCCCCAGAAACTAAACCAGGCTGGACTGACAGTATGTCCAGCATGGATAAATCAGAGAATCAGGGAATGGGTTGGGTTGGAAGGGACCTCAGAGCCCACCCAGTGCCACCCCTGCCCTGGCAGGGACACCTTCCCCTGTCCTAGGCTGCTCCAAGCCCTGTCCAGCCTGGTCTGGGACACTGCCAGGGATGGAGAATCCAATACTTTCCTCAATATGAAACAATTGACTGCATTTCCCTCCTTTTTTGCAATTTTTACAGCTGTTCCTTGCCCAAGACTTCCTCAAACGGGAGTGGTAACAATAGCCTGGCTTTTATTGTGGAGATGTAAATAAAAGTAACAACTTTCACTGAATCATCCAATGTTGGCAAGAAAAGAGGATGATTTAGGATTTGTGGCTATACAGATTGACAGGGAGTTTTCCCAGAATTTGTCACATCTTAAAAAAAAAAAAACCAAAAAAACCCAAACAAACACAAAAAAAAGAAGCTGGAGTTTAACTTAGAACTCTCCATTGATTTTCTGTAATCTGAAGTGAATCTTCTTTTTTTTCCTCCCAGGATAAATGCTGTATCAAATGCACAGGTGAGAGGAGACAGCTACAGTGATGGATGCTTAGGAAGAACAGGTAAATTAACTCTACAAATCCTGCTCAGGTGAAGGGCTGATCATTTACCTGCTGGGGTTTTTTTTCCAAGTGGTGGCGAAAGAAATAATCTGAAGATAAGGAGTAGGAGAGAACTTCTGTGAATTAATTTCTTCACAGAATTAACCCTTGGAGATAAGTGCTGGCTTTATTAAAAAGGGAACTTGGTGAAATTCAACTTCTGGATGTCTTGGCTTCCTAAATTTTTCCTGCAAATCCTGGATAGTTGCTGGGAGAAATCAGTTCCTGCCTGGCAGTGGCTCTGGAGCAGGCATTCCCTTGGGATGCGTCACAAACATTTCCATTTCCTCTGTGTCACTGCTGTGGGTGTCTCTGTACCTGCTGTCCTCTCTGCTTCCATTCATAATTCTCTTTCTATTTCCCACGTGGATCCCAGCAGCCTTTTCCATGGGATTTGTGAATTTGGAGGGATTTACTGCTATTTGAAGTGGCCTGTGGGGACTTTTTGTGTGGCATTCACGAACCAGCTGCAGAGAACCTTTGTACAGGAATATTTTTCCTTCCCAATGACTGAGCAGGTGGATTTTTGTCCTTGATCCTTGGGTTTAATCCTTTCCATTTGTGCCTTTAGTGAGATAATGTATTCCATCCTGCCAGAGGGGCAGCTGGATTGCCTGGCCCTTCGGATAAAAATCCACATTTCACTCTCCCCTGCAGGGGCTCGGATCTGGCTCTTCATCGGCTTCATGTTGATGTTTGGATCCCTCATTGCTTCCATGTGGATTCTCTTCGGAGCATATGTTACACAGAGTAAGTCTGGATATTTTCTCCTCTAGGAAAGTGCTTTTCTTGCCAGCTTTTGGCAGGAAACCCACAGGGATGGAAGCCTGTGGTCTCTGGAAAATCCAAGCCACAGCATCCAAGTTTTAGTCTGAGACTGATGCTGGAACATCCTGTTAAACCCAGCTCCCAGTAACTGGAATATCCTGTTAAATCCACCTCCCAGTAACTGGAATGTCGTGTTAAACCTCCTCCCAGTAACTGGAATATTAAACCCAGCTCCCAGTAACTGGAATATCCTGTTAAATCCACCTGCCAGAACTAAAGATCTGAGTGTTTCCTCTGTTCCTCCTCTGCAGACACTAACGTGTACCCGGGATTAGCAGTGTTTTTCCAGAACGCATTGATATTTTTCAGGTGAGTTACCTGGGCAAATTCCCCTCCTTCCAAAGGGACTTTCCTGCCACCATACATTGATACTCCTGGAAAAGCAGCTCTGTTTTCTACTCTCTTTGCTGCAGAGCTTAGAAGCAAGGTTTGATGAGCCCTGCCCAGGCTCTTTGCTCCCTCACACTCCTGTTGGCCCAGCTGTCTCTGCTCCCCCTGGATGCAGAGCTCTGGAATGTGGATGGCCAGGGATGCACAGAGTGTTCTGGATGAGAGATTGCCAATTTCTTTGGAAAATGGCAATCATTCACCTCTGTCCTGCAATCCCTTGCCTTCCCTCCCAGCAGAGCCAGCTGGGGGGATTCAATTCCCCTTTTTTCCAGACTATTTCACACCAATGGCTCAATCTCTGGTACTTAATATTCCCTGGATTCCCTTTCACTGGCTGAGCTTACAAGTAGAAAGAGAGGTAATTCCTTTCTGTAACAGCATGCTGGTGTGTTTTCTAACAGCACACTGGATTTATTTCAAATAATATTATTAAATCCATCATGTAACAGTTGAAAATCGATTTGGAGTCTCTAATAACTCCTTTTAGCTGTGGAATGCATCTTGCAGTCCATGGACTTTATTTATAAAAACCACTGTAAGTGTTAAGCAGTGTCAGTTCCAAGATCAGGCACTGAAAGTTTCATCTCACCTCCTTTCTTCTTTCAATTCCTGTCTGATCCTTTTCCTTCCTGCCCCTCACCAGATGCTTTGCAGTGACCCGGATCGATGGGCTCTGGGAAATGAGGGATATTCCTGCAGGAAACAGCAGCTCCTAAATCCCCTCTGGGATTGAAAAGGGAAACTGCTGGAGGCAGATTCTGTGCCTGAAATTTTTAGTCTTATTTAGCATCCCAGAAGGTTTGGGTTGGAAGGGACCTTAAATCCCATCCCGTGCCACCTGGGCAGGGACACCTTCCACCATCCCAGGTGGCTCCAAACCCTGTCCAGCCTGGCCTGGGATGGGGCAGGCACAACATGTGGAGTTTTGGAAATCTAATTGTAATAATGGATGTGATTCACTACCACAGGCTTAATATTCTTTCTGTTTTGTTCATAAAAATGGAATTGTTTGGGTTTTATCCCAGCACATCCTGTCATGTTGAGCTGATTCCCAGGTGCCAGAGTGAGACTTGCTACTCTGGACTCCTTGAATTTCATAAATCCCAGGCTTTTCCTTCAGAAGCGCTGTGAAGCTGGGTGGGTTTTGTTTGAGCTTCCCACAGTTCCAGCCATGCACAGGAAACCAAATATAAACACTGAACCCAAATCCTGATCTGAGTGAAAGTTCAGGGCTGGGCTGTCGATTTGCACAGGGTAAGATGGAAGGATGCTGTTAGAATTACCTGATGTGCACCCTGATTTTTATTTCTTGTATTTTTTTCCCCCTCAGCACTCTGATCTACAAGTTTGGGAGAACAGAAGAGCTGTGGGGCTGAGCTCACTGCTGGCCTGCTCCATAGTTACCATGTGGTTCTTGTATGTAGATAATTCCCAGTCCTTTGTCCTTGGCTTGCTTCCCAGACTGGTGGAACTGAGACAATTCCCGGCTCTGTCCGAAGCTCCTCTATTCCCAGGACACTTGTGAATATGTACATAGGACTGTATCTAGCATTACAAAGGGAATGGCAGGCTCTCCTGCTGGAATCTCCAGACTTTCTCCTCCAAATCCATGGCTTTCCATCAGTTCCATCTCCCAAAGCTCCACCTGTGTCCGAGGCTTCAGTGAACAATTAGTGAGCAGACAGGACAGAGCCCATCCCCAGAGCAGGGGCCGTGCTGGGATAAGAGCTGATTTTAAGAATTTTATATTATTGTTCAGGTAAATATAAAGTAGCTTTTTTTTTTCTTCTTTTGGTAAAAGGTTATGGGTTTTTAAGCAAGTCCCTACACTCAGCAGGTTGTGCATGGCAAAGCAAAGTATTCCTGACTTGTGATGGCTCTGGCACAGAGGATGTTTGCTGGCACCACAGTCCTTGGAATTAATTTCATGCTGCTCAGTGTAAGAGATGCCAGCCGGTATTTAATGTATTTCCTCATATTAGAATAAAAAAACTCCAACAAACTGATGCCAGTTGTACTTGATAGAAAGAATGAATGAGTCAGAGCAATGTCTTGCTGCTCTTGCAAGTGTCATTGTCTCCAGGGGACGCTGGCTGCTGATAAATTGTGTTTTCCTGACCTGTTCCCTCTGCTTAAAAGGAATTAGGGTTTGGATGGATTTATTACTACAAGGTTGGACTGTGAGGAAGTTCAAGTTGCAAAAAATTCTACCGGTGCCTCACACCCAGTTTTAGGGCTGCTATTGCCTCAGTTAAAATGCATTTATCTCTTACATTTTATGGCTGTTTCCATTAATGACTTATTAAAATCCAGTTTCATCTCAGTGGAGTGAAACAGAAAGTGAGGCTGAGGCTGTTTCATATCCCTGGAGTGTTCCAGTGGATCCATTTGCTGGCTCCTTCTCTTGAGTTCTCTCTGGTTTTTACAGCATTTGCCTCTCCCCTGGCTCCCAAGGCTTTTACAACTTCCCCACATCAAAGCTGCAGTAGTGTGAGCTGAGTGGAAGTGCTGTGCTGGTGACTGGAAACCGTTTGTCACCTGCTCCAGGTGGGAATCGCTTCCAGTTCTGGAGCTGCCCTTATGCCCTGGCTGGAGTATCCCTCTCCCACAGGAGCTCACTGCTTGGAATTCCAGAAAGCTGCAAGGAAAGTGAACTTGGGTTCTCAGAATAGCAAATTCACAGGGTAATTGTACAGGAACTCACCTTTGCACAAGGCTTGCACCACACGGTAAAACCAGGCTTTGGCTTCCGGCCTGTCAGGTTTCTTGCCCAGGCTGGTTCTCGGATTCTTTGGGAAGTCAGGAAGGAGCGTGGCCTGGAACTAATCCCTGTAACTACTCCCAGGGCCAGGATCTTGGACCTAGACTTGGAACTTGGACATGCAAGCCCGGCTGGGAGAGCTGGGGGTGCTCCCCTGGAGAGGAGAAGCTCCAGGGAGAGCTCAGAGCCCCTGGCAGGGCCTGAAGGGGCTCCAGGAGAGCTGCAGAGGGACTGGGGACAAGGATGGAGGGACAGGAGCCAGGGAATGGCTTCCAGTGCCAGAGGGCATTTTTACACCTCTGGCAGCTCCAGCACCAGCCAAGGGGACAGGGAAGGCTCAGTGACAACAACCCTGCAGTTACTCTCAGTAAATGCTTTTTAATTGTTCGTATAAAAATATTTAACAACACAGCTCCAGTGCAGGGTTTATTCAGGAATACATGGGGATACTCCCAGGGGGGTTTAACCTTCTTTCTGTCCCCCAGGTGAGTTTGGTTGTTCCTTTTTGTGAGCTGTGGTTCCCCCTTTGTTCCCAGCCCAACCTCAGTGGGGGTGATTAAAGCAGACCTGGTGCTGATGTGCCAATTCCCACATGAGTCAGGCTTTCCTGAAGCTCCCTGTGTCAGCAACCTGTCTAATCCCAAGGGATTTGCTCTGTTCTGCAAGGAACCTGATGAAGCTTTTGGCAGCTGCTGGCCTGGGGTGTTCCTGGAAAGGCTGAGATAGTGACACCTCGGCTCCGCCACGCACTTCAAACAAAAAAACCCCACACTTCTTATTGTTTTTTTGAACAATTTGTATCAAACCCAGGGGGGAAAAAATCAAATAACCCCATCTTTTTAGTACAGAAGAGGTTTTCTTGTTCTCTGTGCTTTATTGGACACTCCAGACCCCACAGGGGGTGATGTGGGGTTTAACTTGGGCTCTTCTGCTTTAAGGCACTAAACCCAGAACTCTCAGTCAACTTCTGCTGGTGGCCAGCAAGAGCTTTTAGTGTCTGACAGTGACTGATACATGTAAAAACTCGGAGCAAAATTCCTTTCAGGTCCTTTGTGCGGGGCCCTGGCCTGGCTGCAGGAGCAGATTAATGCTTCCAGGAAGGTGGGAGGGGGCAGATACGAGCAGACCTCTCTGGGAGGGGTTCTTGGCACAGGTTCATCCCGAGGAAAATACTCACAAATTTCTTTTTAGTTTGTCCTGCACTTAACATGATTCAGGAAAGCAGACTGGGGTGGGTATAATGGGAGTATTATTGTCAGAACAGAAACAAAACCAGTATAAATGAAATTCACACTGCAGCTCTGCATTCCCTGAAAAATCCCAGCTAATCCCACGTCAGTAAAGTGCAGTTATTCCTCCAGGCTGGGTGGGAATTTACCCCTTGTATCTACCTGTCTTCAGGGAATTTAGTGTTCCTTTCCTTTCTCTTCCACGTTCCCTCTTCCCAGTGCTTTTGGCAGGGCAAGGGAGCTGAGCAGAGGCCCCTGGAGCATCAGGGCCTGTGTTCAGGATTGTCCTGTGAACCCAGATCCACGTTCAGGGCTGTGCTGTGAACCCAGATCCACATTCAGGATTTTCCTGCCAGCAGCCACACCACGGGAGCAGCCATGGACAGTCCTGGGGCAGGTGACACTCACTGGGGTGGCCCCTCCGTGGCTGCCCTGTCCCTGGAGGTGTGGGGTGAAGGTTCCTCACCCTCCAGGCCACTTCCTTCTCCAACCACCAGAGCCTGGGGCTCCTCCTCAGCAGGACTGCACAGCTCCTCCAAGCCAGCCGAGTCAGGGTCCCTCAGGAACTGGAAAAAAACCCACAAAACACCAGCTTAGGTCTCTGTTAGAAACTCCAGAGCCAACAAGTTGCTCCAGCCCAGAATCCACAGCAGGAGCTGCTGCCTGGATATTCCATCCTGGGCTTCCTTGAAACTACACTAAACAAGGAGAATGTTAAAAAAACATTATTACTGTGGGGGAAAAGAAATAAATTATCCCTCCAATATCCCTTCAAGTGAGTTAAAGCAGCTGCAGTTCCTGGCTGGGTGTTTGGCGGGGTTTTTTAAAATAAATTTTGGCCAATCTTTCCATGTGAGTTCAAGCAAATTCCTTGCAGTTGGGAACAAACCACTTGGTGATCTCCCAGCTGGGAGATCCTCAGCTGCAGAATCCAGCAACTGGAGCAAATGGAATCCTGCTCTGATCAGTGCCAGGCCACGGGAGCTGCAGCTCCTGGCACCAGCAACCCCCCTGACGTCCTGCCCCGGAGTTCCCCTCTGCTCCCCTTCCCTCCCAAAATAACTCAGCAGCTTTCCAAGGGTAATAAATCAAATAAAGGATGGTAATAAATCAAATAAATTGAATAAAGGATGGTAATAAATCAATAAAGGATGGCAATCAAAGCAAGGAGCTTTAGAAAAATGGAACCAATTAAATTTGAGGTTTCAAGTCAGGCTCCACTTTCTCTGCTAATGAACCACAGGATCACTTCTCCAAAAACCCAGACAGATCCACTGCTGCCAATTCCAGACACAAGCAAACCTCAGCTTTTCTGCTCCCTAGAACTCAGATCCTGCTGGGGATGAGGGAAGCTCTGGATTGTCCTGCAAACCCACAGGAATTCCCACAGAACTTCAGTGCCTCTGCATTCCCCACTCGTGGCTGGCAGGAGAGGCCCCAGGCTGGCTGATCCTTTTAGAAATTCACATTTTAAACACTGCCACTTCTCTTATTTTCCTCTCAGTGTCCTGCCCCACTCCAGGCTGACCCCTTTAGAAATTCACTCTTAAACACTCTGCCACTTCCCTTCTTTTCCTGTCAGTGCCCTAACAACCTCAGACTGATTCTTTTAGAAATTCCCATTTTAAACACTCTGCCACTTCTCTTCTTTTCCTGACAGTGTCCTTCCTGATCCCAGAGTGATTAGAAATTCACATTTTAAAAACTCTGCAACTTCTTTTCTTTTTCCTGTCAGTGTCCTGCCCCATCCCAGGCTGATTCTTTTAGAAATTCCCATTTTAAACACTCTGCCACTTTTCTTTTTCCTGTCAGTGCCTGCCCTATCCCAGGCTGATCCCTTTAGAAATTCACATTTTAAACACTCTGCCACATCCCCTCTTTTCCTTATTTTCCTGTCAGTGTCCTGCCCCATGCCAGGCTGATCCCTTTAGAAATCCATATTTTAAACACTCTGCCACTTCCCTTCTTTTCCTTTTTTTCCTGTCAGTGTTCTGCCCTATCCCAGGTTGATCCCTTTAGAAATTCCCATTTTAAACACTCTGCCACTTCCCTCCTTTTCCTTCTTTCCTTCTTTTCCTCTCTATGTCCTGCCCCATGCCAGGCCCCTCTGTGCCGGGGGATCCACGACTGCTGCTCATTAATCTGGAAAATTCTCCAGAGCACAGGATGAGCCTCAGCCCTTGCAGGTCCTTTGCCTGACAGGCTGCACTGCTTGAATACCCTGCAAAATTCTTTTTTTTAAAATTATTATTTTAATACCCAGTCAATTTTTTGTATTATTAAGACCCTGTACAGATATTTTGAAAACTATTTAAAAACCCAGAACAATTGTTTTTTAACTATTTTAATACCCTATGCAAGGACTTTCTTACTATTTTATTACCCTCTACAATGATTTATTATTATTATTTTCATACCCTGTACAAGGATTGTTTTACTATTAATACCCTGTACAAATATTATTTTACTATATTTTGATACTCTGTACACAGATTTTTTCACTATTTTTATACCTTGTACAAGGATTTTTAAATAATTATTATTTCAATCCCCTATACACAGATTTTTTTACTATTTTAATAGCCTGTAAAAGGATAATTACTATTTTGACATACAAGGATTTTTTTTTTTTACTCTTAATAGCTGGCACTATTATTTTTTAATTATTTTAATACCTTGTAAAAGGATTTTTTAAGTTATTTTGATACACTACATAATTTTTTAGTGTTTTAATAGCCTGTAGAAGGATTTTTATTATTATTATTTGAAAACCTTGCACACAGATTTTTACCATATGAATACCCTGTACAAAGTTTTTTTACTATTTTAATACCCTGTACAAGGATATTTTACTATTTTAATATACCTACAGGGATTTTTTACTTTTAATACCCTGTGAAATTATTTCTTAATTATTTAGGTATCTTCTACAAGGAGTTTTTAATTATTTTAATACCCTACACAATTTTTTACTATTTTAATACCCTGCACAAGGAATATTTTACTGTTTTAATACCCTGTACAAGGATTATTTTACTATATTAATATTCTGTACAAAGACTGATTTTTACTATTTTCATATCCTGCACAAGGACTTTAAAATTATTATTTTAATCCACTATACACAGATTTTTTACTATTTTAATACCCTCCACGAGTATTTTTTTTTTTACTATTTTAATACCCTCTACAAGGATGTTTAACTATTTTAATATAATTACAGGGATTTTTTTTATTATTGTAATCATTGTAAAAGGGTTTTTCCATTATTTTAAAACCCAGCACGAGGATTTTTTTTTTTGCCATTTTAACACAATGCACATGGAATTTTTTTTTCCCTAGAAGAGAAACACTTCACTTGACAAGTGACCCCTATGAAACGCCAGCTGAGGCAGCACAAAGACAGAAAATTATTTACTCTGGGTTCCTTCACCCCATGGCTACAAAAAGCTGGGAATCCTCTTCCAGAACCACAGGGCTGCCACAGTGCTCTGACAGAGACAAAATATTCACCTCTACGAGCTGCACACAAATAAAAGCTCGAAAAAACCCCAGAATTTTATGCTGAAGAAGAACTTTTAAATCAAAGCTTTGCTTAAGGGCTGCTTCTTGTGCAAGGATAAAAGAGGAAGAAGAGCAGGACTGAAACCATGACGTGGTTTAGCCCAGAAATGTCTGAGCTACCAGCAGGAAAATGCCCCAGGGTGAGTTTTTCATCTGAGTCCTGCTAAAAAAAAGAAAAAAAAAGAGGAAATGCCCAGCAACCTCCCCTTGAGATCACCCTGAGGCATCAAAACAATCATTTGTAAATTAAAAATAATCCGGGTTGGCTCCTGCAGATCCTATTCCTGCTCCAGTTCTTGTTTCACAAATCCTCTCTGCCCGCAGTGAGCCCCAGTTTGAGGCCAAGAGGAGCAAAGAGAGAGGAACAGGAGCCAGAATCAGCCAGGCTTGGGTTTTCCAGGGCTGTGTCCCAGGGCACAGGAAAGACCCTTCAGCTCAGCAAAACAGCAAAGAAGTGGGAGATGAGAATC
Organism: Donacobius atricapilla; assembly: GCA_013397315.1. Classification (NCBI taxonomy): domain Eukaryota; kingdom Metazoa; phylum Chordata; class Aves; order Passeriformes; family Mimidae; genus Donacobius; species Donacobius atricapilla. Next base: position 75,593 of record WBMY01014889.1, on the reverse strand, counting down.
AGAGAAGGCACGTTTTGAGACATCACTTGTTTGTCTCTATTTCTGTTCAGCAACAACTGCTTTTGGTGATGTCCCCCCCGCGAGTTTCTCTTCTACAGGAGAAAGCCCAAAGGTCCCCACGTACCTCCTTGAAGTGTGCTGGGATTTGCAGAGGTGGCTGAGCCCAATATTTGATTTTTTGGTGGTGTTTCCACAGACACAGCAAAGCAAATGTCACCAGATATACAAAGAGTAACCCCAAGACAAAGAGGGGGATGATGTATCGGGTTGCCTCTGGAAAAGAAGGGAAAAAATCCAAATACATAAGGCAGGTTCATATTTATGGAATCATGGAATGGTTTGGGTTGGAAGGGACCTTGAAGATCATTTCATTCCCATCCCCTGCCATGGCAGGGACACCTTCCCCTGTCCCAGGCTGCTCCCAGCCCCAGTGTCCAACCTGGCCTTGGGCACTGCCAGGGATCCAGGGGCAGCCACAGCTGCTCTGGGCACCCTGTGCCAGGGCCTCAACACCCTGCCAGGGAACAAGTCCTGCCCAAGATCCCAGCCAGCCCTGCCCTCTGGCACTGGAAGCCATTCCCTGGCTCCTGTCCCTTCAGGCCTTGTCCCCAGTCCCTCTGCAGCTCTCCTGGAGCCCCTTCAGGCCCTGCCAGGGGCTCTGAGCTCTCCCTGGAGCTTCTCCTCTCCAGGGGAGCACCCCCAGCTCTCCCAGCCTGGCTCCAGGGGGGCTCCAGCCCTGCAGCAGCTCCATTATCCCATTTTACAGCAGGATTATGAAGGAAAAGGAGAAGGAACCACACAGAGCCTCCATCCCTGTCTGAAAATTCCTGATTCTTTTGGCACTAATGCCAAGTGTGAACTCCCCACGCCGCTCTCAGCATTCCTGACAAACTGGGTGTGGTGATCCAGGTGATCCAGGACTGGTGTCCCACCCCATCCCACTCCACACAAAAATCACATTCCCATTCCTTACCACTGAGGGCAGTTCTGTGACACTGTGGGGCACTTTGCTCTCCTTGCAACCAGTGACCTGAGAAGATTTTCAGCTGCACTTGAACGCTGAAGCAATAAAGTGTTGATTCCTTTAGATTTCCAATCTGGAATAGTGTCTTGCTTTCACTTAGCTTCTGTTGAAAAGACACACACGACAAAAATGGTCTTACTGTAAAAACCAGACTGGTTTTCAACACAAATATCCCTCCCCCATTTCAGTTTCTCACTCAAGAAGACCAAATTTTATCTTTCCTCACTCAGCTTTCCCAGATAACAGAAGCAGTGGAATATTTCAGTTTTTTTCTGGGAGTTTTGCTGCAGCTTCTGCAGCAGCTCAGGCAGGGAGCAAAACCCAGGGAAGGGGAGGGGAAAATGACACCACACTGACTCCTTTCCTGGCTCTCAGCTGAAGGTGCTCTGTGACTGAGAAAAACGCACGTTGGTGCGAGGCAGGAAGGAAGTGGAGACAACTTACCAAGGACTCTGAAGCAAAAGGAGCCTCTAAATAAATTTTTTTTTCACTTTTGTTTTTTAAATGTTTGACCTCAGATTTATGTCATTAAGAAGCCTCTTCCTCATTTTTTTTAATTTGTGATCTTTTTTTCTTTTCTTTTGAGCCTGACTTAATATTTCCCCTCCACCTCTGGCCTGTCCAAGCACAACTCCCAGGGCCCCAGGCAGCAGGAGGAGCACACAATGACCCAAAAGGTCTGAGCTGTTGAAGCCCCGGGCAGTGAGAATTCCAGCCTTTCTGTGCTGACAGGCACTGACCCCCAAGCAAACACTGCATTGCACCTGAGCCCCTGGAGAAGCTTCCAAAATTGAGTGACAGCTCTGGGATTGTGGCTGTGCAGTTTGAATAGAAGGGTGTGATAGCACAGGGTGCAAAACTTAGAGTTGAAGGGTTTAGAATACAGGAATAGATATATAAAGCAAGATGGAGGATTTAGGGTGGAGGCCAGTCCTTCTTTTTCACCTTCTTCTCCATGGCTCTGGGTGGTAACTTGTAACTGGGTAGAAAAGTCCCCACTGTGGGCCATGGATGGTTGGTTATTGGGTTAAAAGTGAAAATAATTCAGGTGTCATTTCATAATTGGACAGTTTATCCTTAAAAGGCCTTGTCTAGAGAGAGATGTGGGCCATTTGTAGTTTGTTAGCTACAAGTGTTGTACCCCTCACAGTTTGTGTCACTGTAATGTTGATAAGAATTAATAAATATCTGAGTCTGGGCAAGAAACACCATCTTGCTCATTTAATCCCCATCCCCAGGATGAACAGCTCATCCCAGCTCATCCCAGCATATTCCTGACAACTCCTCCTCTCCCTGCCCTGGGGTCAGGCACATCAGGCTCCTGCAGCTGCTCCTGCAGCTCCCAGCACAGCAAAGGACCAGGAGGACTCCAGAGTTCTCCAAACTACCTGAGAAAACCGTGGAATCAAAAGTCACCTTTGGCACTAGTTCTCTCTCCGGACCTGCAGAGGGATTTAACCCCTTTCCATGCAGAGGAAGGAAGTTCCCAAGTTTGGCAGTGCAGCAATCCTTGTGCCAAGGCCAGAAGGCTTTTCCCAAGAGCCCAGGTGGTGCAGGACACAGAGAACACTGATTTCCTGCTCCCACCTCCTGTCCTGCCAAGAGACACTGCCTCCCCTCCCTCAGCCCCCAGGCACAGGGAACAAATCAGAGAGAATTCTTACTTCTACTGTGGCACTGGTGGTGTTCTCCCAGCAGGACACGTGGTACTGGAGACGGTCCCCGGGCTCAGGGGTGAAGGGGGGGCTGAGGCTGATGAGCAGAGAGTCAGGGCTGACATTCACACTGTTCACCCTGGGGGGGCCCAGAGTGGCTGAAAGCAAGCAGAGAGAGCAGGGAAACGCTGGGGTGCACACCTGGCTCCATCTCCACACAATCCCCAAATCCCTGAGGCTGGAGAAGCCCTCCCAGCCCAGGCAGTGCCAGCGGTGCCCGATGCCCACCTTGTCCCCAGCCCAGAGCTCTGAGTGCCACCTCCAGGGGACACCTGCAGGGATGGGCACTGCAAACCTCCCTGGGCAGCCCCTGCCAAGGCCTGAGCGCCCTTTCCATGGGGAAATTCCTGCTGCTGCCCAAGCTGAGCCTGCCCTGGCCCAGCCTGAGGCCGTTCCCTCTCCTCCTGTCCCTGTTCCCTGGCAGCAGAGCCCGACCCCCCTGGCTGTCCCCTCCTGGCAGGGACTTGTGCAGAGCCACAAGGTTCCCCCTGAGCCTCCTTTTCTCCAGGCTCAGCCCCTTTCCAGTTTCCTCAGCCCCTCCTGGGCCTCCAGCCCCTTCCCCAGCTCCCTGCCCTGCCCTGGGCCCTCTCAGCAAACATCCCGAATATCCACAGCTTTTGCTCAAGAAAGGGAAAGCATTCCCTTATCTACTTCATGCAGTTACAATATTTGCTTAACTTTTCCTGTAAATTCAGTAAATATTAACCAATAGCTAATGCTCAGAAGTGTCTCAGTTTATCTGCAGTTACTGGGCATAAAATCGTTCTTTTCTTTTCCTTTGATCAGCTTGCCACACCTTCCATGTTCCCCCAAACCCCACTGTTTGTTCCCTGGATGGGAAGGGGAATAATGAGTTTTCCCCTCCTTGCTTTGATGTTTTCATGTGTCCATTAGGATAAGCATGGTGACCTCCCTTTGTGAAGAGTTCCAAGGTGTAAATCATGAAAAAATACCAATAGAGTGCTGTCAGAAGTACTCATTAACAGCAAAAATCTCTTGCATGCCCCAGTTCCTCATTGTGCCTCCAATCCAGTGACTCAGACCCAAGCACTGAAGGAGGAGCCTTAGAGTTAGTTTTTGGGAACTGATCTCCAGGGCAGTGACACAAGAATGACCCCAGAATGTTCCTCCTCTCCCACCGCCAGCCTCTGCTTTGTCCCACATTCCCATCAGTGCTGTCCCAGCCTCTCGAGGATCCCACTGCCAATCCTGCACCACAGGCTGTGCATACATCAGTGTTCAGTGCAGGATTCGGGCATTTCCTCACTCTGCTGCCAGAGAAAATCCAGATTTAGAACCAGGGGAAGTATCAGACTCTGGAGCCTGGACCATGACTGCTCCTCAGCAGGTCTGGGAGATCAGGAACTGAGGAGTCCATAAATCCCTTCCTCTGCTCAGTTCCCATTTCAAAGGTACTTTTTCACCTGAACATTGACCTTTTTCCTAATCCTAAAACTAAGCACAGCAAGGCAAAGTGCAGATCTCAGAACAGCAGCACCAAGCTGAACACTTGTTCACACCAGAGGGGCTGTGGCTGTCCCTGGATCCCTGGCAGTGCCCAAGGCCAGGTTGGACACTGGGGCTGGGAGCAGCCTGGGACAGGGGAAGGTGTCCCTGCCATGGCAAGGGTGGCACTGGGTGGGCTCTGAGGTCCCTCCCAACCCAACCTATTCTGTGATTTGAAGTGTGGCCTTGACACTTCTACACTGTGGTGTAAACAATTTATATTTATCTGAACAATTTACGTTTATCTGAACAATTTATATTCATCGGAACCATTTATACCTACGTACATCCTCTGATTTTTAACCTGTGTAGTCCAGAGCTGTATCCCCATATTTAATTGGTTAATCAGGCTGCCAACATTCAAAGCCAGCCACTAATTGGTTTTGGCCACAGTTTTCTTCAATCGGTGCAAAACCAGCACAACCCATCAGGACAATTTATATTTATCAGGACAATTTGTATTTATCAGGACCATTTGTATTTATCAGGACAATTTGTATTTATCAGGACAATTTGTGTTTATCAGAGAAGGGATCTGCTCAGCAGAAAGAGGTGGTTTTGCCTCAGACTGCCACAAACCCCAGAGTTTGTGTGTGTGTGGGCAGAGCTAAGTGAGGGAATTAGAACATGAAAACCCTCCAGCAAAAGAACACTGTGGCTCTTTGAAGGCTCAAGCACCCCAGGAGGCTCAGGGGCTTCTCTGGTGACCCCTGAGGGAGCAGAGCAGAATCAAACCCTGGGGAGGCCTTGGAGCCTTCGTGGACATATGTCTTAAATTCAAAACAAGATGTATTCTATTTCCATCTGTTAAAACTGGTTGGGGAGGTGTTTNAGCCCCTTAATTTCAAAATTATAATAATTCAGAGGGAGGGGGGGTTACATTCTCCATTCCAAGGGAGGCTCCAGCTTTCCCTGGCAGACACCTGTCTTTCCAAACCAGGACAACATAACAGCTCAATCCTCTCACACAGCAGAGCCAAAAAGGAAACCTTTTCCCAAAGAATCCCCCCCGGGAGAGTCCCCAGGACCACTCACTGTTTGTGTCTACCACGAAGGGAGGGGTGTGCACCCAGGCCGAGGTGAGGGGCCCCAGCTCGGCCCTGAGGCGCAGCAGGAACGTCCAGCGCCGCCTCCTCATCTCAGGGGGGAACCCACACTGGGTCTGGGGGGTCTGGGTACAGCCCATCCCGCTCCACTCTTTGTAGAAGCCTCTGCAGAGCACAGCAAACACGATCAGCCACGGGCAGGGCACCACAATGCCCCCCTCCCACCCGGCTCTGGGGAGAAAAGAACGTGTCACACAGCCATGGCTCCACAGCCTGATATGGAGGATGTTTATGGACATAAAAATGCAGGATTTTAGAGGCAGCTTTTGGTGATTTTGTAGAAGTAAAGAAACAGCCTGTACTAAGAACACACAGAAGGTTAGCTATGAAGCTTGGTTGTTAGGTAGTTACTAAGTAGAAGCCATAGAGGTAAGATGTACAATGTTGAAATTCAGCAAAGCAGGACCTAGGTATTTGTCAAAAACCGATAAAGCAGAACTTCGTGTCTTGAATCCAGCAAAATCAAGCTCCTCATCCTTGGCAAGAGCAAAGCGACCTGAGAAATAACCAAACCTCCACTGTGCCTGCCCAGAAATGAAGATCAGCCTGAGGAAGACGTGGGCCTTCCTCCCAAGAGCCCAAGAGCAACTCAGGAGCAGCAGGAGGCGTGACAGCTGATTAGAATACAAAGCGAGAGAAGGCGGGGAATGGGCGGGTGAGGAGGTGTGGGTTTGTGGGATCCAGGTGTATTTAACCTGGCAGGTGTGGGTTTGTGGGATCCAGGTGTATTTAACCTGGCAGGTGTGGGTTTGTGGGATCCAGGTGTATTTAACCTGGCAGGTGTGGGTTTGTGGGATCCAGGTGTATTTAACCTGGCAGGTGTGGGTTTGTGGGATCCAGGTGTATTTAACCTGGCAGGTGTGGGTTTGTGGGATCCAGGTGTATTTAACCTGGCAGGTGTGGGTTTGTGGGATCCAGGTGTATTTAACCTGGCAGGTGTGGGTTTGTGGGATCCAGGTGTATTTAACCTGGCAGGTGTGGGTTTGTGGGATCCAGGTGTATTTAACCTGGCAGGTGTGGGTTTGTGGGATCCAGGTGTATTTAACCTGGCAGGTGTGGGTTTGTGGGATCCAGGTGTATTTAACCTGGCAGGTGTGGGTTTGTGGGATCCAGGTGTATTTAACCTGGCAGGTGTGGGTTTGTGGGATCCAGGTGTATTTAAACCTGGACTTTGTCTTGACCACGGTTTGGAGGACATATCCCCCCGTGTGTCCCAGCTGGAAATAAAACATACCTGCTTTACAATTCCTAATTCTAAAGTCCTTACTCTATGCTTCAACCCCAGGCCCTCCCAGCTCCCCCAGCCCCTCGGGATCTGGGAAAATTTAAATTGGCCAGAGAGAATCAGGAAAGGCTAAGATTCTTCAGAGAACTGTGCAATATTTCTGGGTGTCCTCAGGGCTTCCCTCTCTCCTCAGCTCAGAGGACATGGCATGGGCCAAGGGCCTGCCACTCACCAGAAGCTGCTCTTAGAGACACATAAAAACATCCATGATAAAAAATGTTATTTCATTCTGTTCTTGTTCCTTTTCAGGGTTTCTGGGGTTTTTAAAACCAGTTGTTATCCTGGATTAGAAGAAAATGAGCTGGTTTTAGAGCTATTTACTCACGTTCTGTATTGGGCTGTGTATAACACTGAGCCATTCTCCACTGGAACAGGAGACCACCTCAGCAAACTCTGGAAGTTGTAGGAATAAATTTCCACATTTTTTGGTGCTGGTAAATGGGGAGAAGCTTCTAAAGGAAGAAGAGGAATAAAAATAATTATTGAAACATTCTAGTCCACAGTAACCAAATCTCTGTCTCCAAATTCCATCACCAAATATTAAATTTCCACTGCTTTGCAGGTAAAACCATTTCCCCTCCTTCTCCTTCTGTTTCCAGGGGCTCTGGCACATTCAGGTGGGCAGGCCCTGGCACAGGGTGCCCAGAGCAGCTGTGGCTGCCCCTGGATCCCTGGCAGTGCCCAAGGCCAGTTTGGACACTGGGGCTGGGAGCAGCCTGGGACAGGGGAAGGTGTCCCTGCCATGGCAGGGGTGGCACTGGATGGGCTGTGAGGTCCCTTCTAACCCCAACCAGTGTGGGATGTATCCATGAATTCCATAAACAACATAAAGGTGAAAGTACCAAACCCAGCACAGAACCATAAACCCCACGCAGTCAGCCATAAATGAAGGCCCCAGAATCCCAGAATCAGCAGGGCTGGAGGAGCCCTTCAGGATCCCGCAGTGCCACCCCAGCAGCACCAGCATCAGCCCAAACCCTGTCCCCAAGGGCCACCTCCAGACTCCTCCTGAGCACTCCCACAGACAGGGACTCCAAACCTCCCTGGGCAGCTCATCCCAAGGCCTGACCACTCTGCCAGGGGAATTTCCTTTCCCAATCTCCAACCTGAGCCTTCCCTGGTGCAATTTGAGGCCATTTCCTCTCCTCCTTACCCTGCCCCTCCTGGCAGGGACTTGTGCAGAGCAGTGAGGTCCCCCCTGAGCCTCCTTTTCTCCAGGCTGAGCCCCTTCCCCAGCTCCCTCAACTGTTCCTCCGAGGACATTCTTTTTTTCTGGAAGGTTTTCCAGACCTTCCAAGGTTTTCCAGACCTTCTCAGAGGTGATCCCAGCAGCTGATCTGTTTCAATCACCTGCATCTCACATTTTCCCTCATGCACAACCCCGAGCACTTTCTTCTACTTTCTGCCTCCTGCCAGCTCCGAGAACACTGAGGTAAAACCTTCCAGGAACCAGCAGGAGAAAACCCCTCCGGGAAAACGCAGTGCCCCTGGAGAACCACACCTTCTGCCAGCTTTGGAACTGATTTCACGGGGCAGGAAAAGCTCTGTGGGTGGGGATGTCCCTAGAGCCATCCCTGCAGGAGCCCTGTGCCCAGGGGCCACCGTGGGCCTGGAGCTCCTGGTCAGGAGGGAAGAGCTGTGTCTGAAGGACAGCAAAAGGACAGAAAAGGGACAGAAAAAGGACAGAAAAGGGACAGCCCAGGCAGGAGGAGGAGGAAGCTGCTGGGGCTGGGGCAGGGCCCAGAAGGGACAGAGCCAGCCAGGGCAAGCAGGGAGGCAGCCAAGTCACAGGCAAAGAGCCAGGAGGGAAACGGGGACGGTGGAGAGGAAGAAAGGCTGAGGGGAAGGGAGGGAGCAGCTGGAGACAGGGAGGAACAGCAGAACTAAAACCTTTGGAGGACAAGGCCGAGGCCCCAAGCAGGGCGGCTCCAGCAGCCCTGGCTGCTCAGGGATCTCTCCAGACACATCCTGGAGCTCCAGGGACCTGCCCAGCTTCACTCTCCCAGCAGGGAGAAAGGTTTTCCTTTTTCCTTCTGCATGCCATGTGCTTCTCTGGAGTGATTCCCTCACACCATGGGAATCAGGGAATGGTGTGGGTTGGAAGGGACTTTACAGATCACCCAGTGCCACCTCCTGCCATGGGCAGGGACACCTTCCACCTTCCAGCCCGGCCTGACAAAGAACCACGACAAAATATCCCACATCACAACAGGTAATTTTTTACTCTGAAGAAGAGAATCTCCTAAGCCACAGTTTGTTAATTTTTACATCAACGAGATCAGAAGATAAGGCACCGGAGTTAAATTCTGGCCCAGGCTTCCTTGGGAACTTGGGGGTCATGTTAAAAAGTTTGGGGTTTTTTGATATCTACATCAAGTTGCACTAAACCCTAGATCCAAAATACCAAATAATGAGTGGAGCTCTAGCTTTCTGAGAAAAGCTGTGACTGTCCCATCCCTGGAAGTGTCCAAGGCCAGGTTGGAGCAACCTGGGACAGTGGAAGGTGTCCCTGCCCATGGCAGGGGGTGGAACAGTGTGACCTCAGATGTCCCTCCCAACCCTATCCCATCTATGTTTGTCTCAAAGCTTTAATCAGGCCTGTTATTAATTTCTCAGGCTCAGCTCTCGAGCAGTGGTCTCAGAACACACGCACTGCCTTAGGCCACAAGTGGCTTGTTCAGCTTTGCAAACCTGTGGGAGATTCCTTACAGCTTCCTAAACCATTCATCTCCCAGGTGGTTTGAAGGGCCCTAAGGAGCCTTCTCTTAATTGGTGAGAAGTTTTCACTTTCCAGTCACAGGGATCCTCTCCTGCACTCTCACTGCTGGTCTGGCACGTGGTGAGGTATCTCACACCATCTGTGCCCTCAGACCTCACACACTCCTGCACAATCCCAGGAGGCTCTGAGAACAAAACACCAGAGGAGCAACCCCCACATCACCTTAAAAGCAAATAAAGAGCATTGAAGGGCAGGGCTGGCTGGGATCTCGGGCAGGAATTGTTCCCTGGCAGGGTGTTGAGGCCCTGGCACAGGGTGCCCAGAGCAGCTGTGGCTGCCCCTGGATCCCTGGCAGTGCCCAAGGCCAGGCTGGGCACTGGGGCTGGGAGCAGCCTGGGACAGGGGAAGGTGTCCCTGCCATGGCAGGGGTAGCACTGGATGGGCTGTGAGGTCCCTCCCAACCCAGTCTGGGATCCCATGACTGCACACTGTTTATTCTGCTTTCAGAAATGAGTCATTTCCCCTGCCAAAAACACTGCGGAGCTTATCAAAGCCTCTGCAGGGCTCAGCAGCCCCCTCTCGCTGCAGCCGAGGGCTGCCACGAGGGTGCCACGAGGCTGAGGAGCGGCTTTCTCAACACTGAGGGAAATCTGGGTTTCTGTCAGATCCCTCCCTCACAGGGCAGCAACTGCAGCTGCTGAAATCACACACTCAACTTCCTACTGATCCCCAGTTTGCATGACCTAAAATAACAAAACGAACATTTCAAACACTGCACCCACAGGTCCAAATACCCTTGAAAACTCCTTCAGCCAAGGAAAGACATGTCCCATCCTTCCTTTCCACCCGGAAGGGGTTTTCCACCTGGAACCTGGGCTGGTTCTTTCAGAGCAGCAGCCTAAGAAGGCTGATTGTTTTTTCCTGCTGCGCAGGAACTTCCTGATGTTTCACAGCACAAGTCAGAGCTTTCACACAGCAGAGTGTGAAGCCACAATCACAGCCAGTGAAAGCAGCTTGGCTTGGGTGACCCACAGGTGCCCCAGCTCCTGCTGCTCCTCAGGGATTCCTGACCCCTTCCCCTGCATCAGCCCCAACCATTCTGCTACACTGGCAAAACAGGAATCTGTGGTTTGGGGGATTTTGTGTGGACTTTTGCTGCTGCAGTACAGCAAAGTGGTTTCTCACCCTGTAACCGGGGACAGTGGAAGACTCCTAGCCATGGCAGGGGGTGGGATGAGACCAGCTACAAGGTCCTTCCCAATCCAATCCAATCCAATCCAATCCATTCTGGGATTCCAAGAGCTCCCTGGGAGGTCCCATGGGTGCTGATGGGATGAAACTGGGCAATGCTGACTGCAGGAGGCCCTGCCCTGGTTTGCCTCAGTCCAGCCAAGCTGGTCTGGAACAACCAGAGAGCCCCACGGGGCACAGCAGTGTCAGGCTGGACAGCCAGGCCTTGGCCACCACCGCGACATCGGACATGCTGAACTCATGGAGAACCCAAGGGCTGGAGTGAGTACCTGGTTCCGTGCACACCTCATTCATTGTGGAGTGGTTTCTGCTCAGAAACATCTTAAATGTTATCCCAGCCCTGCCATGGCAGGGACACCTTCCCCTGTCCCAGGCTGCTCCCAGCCCCAGTGTCCAGCCTGGCCTTGGGCACTGCCAGGGATCCAGGGGCAGCCACAGCTGCTCTGGGCACCCTGTGCCAGGGCCTCAACACCCTGCCAGGGAACAATTCCTGCCCAAGATCCCAGCCAGCCCTGCCCTCTGGCACTGGAAGCCATTCCCTGGCTCCTGTCCCTGCAGGCCTTGTCCCCAGTCCCTCTGCAGCTCTCCTGGAGCCCCTTCAGGCCCTGCCAGGGGCTCTGAGCTCTCCCTGGAGCTTCTCCTCTTCAGGGGAGCACCCCCGGCTCTCCCAGCCTGGCCCCAGGGGGGCTCCTCAGGGACACACCTGCACCACTGAGCTCCAGCCCAGACTCAGCCTGCAGAGCAAAACAGCGATGCATTTCCACCAACCCTAAACCCAAACTGGCCTCCAGCCGCACATTTAACCGGCCTTTAATGAATGAGCCGGTGCCGCCTGCCCAGCCTCAGCCCAGGCCGGATCCCCTGCGGCCCGAGCCGGGCTCCAGCGGGCCCAGCCCGGCCCAGAGCGGGGTTTGGGGCGGCAGCCCCGGGCTGGGCAGGGCCGATCCCGGGGGCTGCGGGCCCGGAAACCCCAGCGGGGAAAGGCACAGGAGCCACCGAGCGGCCACCAGAGACTAAAAACACACCCAAACCCCGCAAACACCCAGAGCCTAAAACCACCCAGAGCCCGCATCTCGCCGGGCCGCACTCACCCGGGGCCGCGGCCCGCGCCCAGCCCGNGGCACGCTCCCACCCCGGCACCGCCGGCAGCGCCGCCGCTGTCACCGCCTCTGTCACCGCCTCTGCCACCGCCCCGAGGGGCTGAGCCCGGCACGGCCCCGCCCGGAGAGCCCTGGAGCTCCGCCGTGAGGGGAGGTTGTGCCGTGGTCCCTGTGCGGCCCCTTCTCCTGCCCCTGTCCTGGCTCCGGCCCCTTCTCCCGCTGCTTCTACGGTCCTGTCCCGCTGCCTGCCCCTGTTCCTTCCTGGCCAGCCCCTATCCCTGTCCCATCACCGGTATCGCTATCCCTGTCCCCACCCCTATCATTCCTATCCCTATCCCTGTCCATCATTCCTATCCCTGTCCCCACCACGGCTCCTCTCTCTTCCTCTGTCCCTGTGGTTCACGTGAGCACATCTCGCCCTGAGCTTCTCCGGCTGCACTGGGCACGGCAGCAACCCCTGGTGACAGTGACACACACCTGCAGCTATTGGTGACACTGACACACACACCTGTAGCCATTGGTGACACTGACACACACACCTG